>JARDYH010000001.1:330485153-330792653 GCA_029215795.1 Anniella stebbinsi
GTAAAACACTTCGCAACTGTTCTAGATCACTTAAAAGCCATTGGCCTGCTTGAAAAACCATTGGCCTGCATTTGAACATTACTTTAGAAAGTACAAGTGAATATTATTAAAATACTGAACTCCTAAACTGCTGGATAGTGTCTAGCCGTACTTTTAAGAATTATATGCTTGCTTTCTGCCTGTCTTTCCTGTTTTTCTCAGACATTGTATGTCTGACTCAGGAGGTCAGCATGTAGATGTCTTGGTAGCTGACCTGCATGGCTTTCTATTGTGTTCCTTCTGCATGTGATAACTAACACTTTCACTCTTCCTGGAGACTAGCATTGTGCTTTCTACAGTGTACTGGACTACTCTTGCTTAAGTGAATAAGAAATAAAGGTCCTGTCATAATCTTACAGTTCCTGGGGTTGTAAAGTGTACTCTCCCCTTTAATATTTTAGTCATTGGCTTTAATAGAATTATAGCAAAGAAACAATGGATACATGCTTACTGCTGTTTCAATAAACTTTTATTTCCTGGTTACTGTTATTTAGAGGTATTGAGGTCTTTTATCTGTGCACAAAGTTGCCCGATGCCTTTTAAACTTTCAAAGAAATCTACTAGAAGCCAAAAGCACTTCAATTATTTTATTTACATTCTAAATTAAAGGTTGAATTTGCTGGAAATAATAAGTGTTCATTTAAAAATTTTGTGAACCCATGAGACTTCAGGGCTGGAAACTCCTTCACTTTATAGTAACTTTTGATTAGGGTCTGGGAAGGTGGATAATGAAAAAGTAAAACATTGAAATTTGCCTAAATAACATGCTGTTACAAGCCTTATGATAGATCTGTGTTTGACTTAACAGCTTTTGGAACCTAATAAAAAGAACTTAATTGACAATTTCTTGAAATTGCAAAGAAAACCTAGTGATGTTGGTAGGGTATAATAAGGAGCTTCTCATCACTGTCTTCAAGATTGAGTCTATACAAAAAAAAGGATTTATCTCTGTGGTAACTCTAAGTAATTGATATACAGACAAGGTTTGGTTCCAATTTGCCAGCAATAAAGTTGTAATAGGGTTTTCTCTGCAATTTTAGCCTTAATGTGCTCATTCCAAAGAGCGGTATTTTTCCAAGCGAACAAATAACATCAGTAAAGCTTACGATCAGTAATAGCCCCACACTGATGCTCACATTAAACTTGTTAAATCAATTCACTAGACACTTTCTAAAGTGGACTGTCTGTTTACTTTGACATGCACCTTGTGAGGATAAGGCCATCTGTTACAGTTATCTGAATGATCTTTACATTTGAAATTTATAATTAATTCATGTGTAATTGTTGCAACAAAAATGGTTCATAATTTCTATGCCTTATTTTTCCATCTTAATTTTTTCAGGGCCAAGTATTTACTAAGACAAAGCACAGTATGTTGTATGCTTAATGTCATCCAAATCCTAAATGAGTGCTTTGCTGCATAATTATAGTATCTTCACCTAGTTGTATATTCAGTATTGTTGTTTATTGTAGGTACATCCATGATATGCTGTCTTGTTCTTCTAGGATAAAAAATTAACATATAAATAATGCAGGATTACAGTATTTTGAAATAATTAGCAAGATGTGATTGGTGCTAGAGGAGGATTTATTAAAGATGCAATTTATCTGGAATTTCTGAATATGATATTAGCTTGTGTAGAAAATCTATAATAGGATGCATAGTACAAAATTGTAGATGGCTGATATCTGAAGCATTTTTCAAGGAAGAGGCCACTAACTATGGTCCACTCTGCTGGGGGCTGCTACACAAGCATTCTGTAGTCAAAATCCTGTGCACTCGCAGCAGAAAGCTAAAAAGCAAACCAATACCAGTAGGAACAAAACATAATGCAACACCAACAGGTACTGTGTGTTTGGTAACTTCATTATCACCCACCAGTCACAATGCTGCACACCTCTATAGTATTGGAGCGGGGAAGGTAACAGCAGAGACACCATGATGATGGCGTGAAACTGAATCCACACCACCTTCACCATGAGAAAACAGTGCATAAGCACACTTCTAGGAAGAGCCCACAGTACTCCTCTCATCATATCGTATCATAGAGCACTGGTTATGAGGGCAGCAACTGACACCTGCAGCTAAATGCTTTAGAAATTCAGGTAGGGGCTCAAATCTTCTGGTAGCTCAGATAAATCCAGCAGCAGCTTGTAAGGAACATAGAATCATAGAATAGTAGAGTTGGAAGGGAACTATAAAACCATCAAGGCCAACCCCCTGCTCAGTGCAGGAATCTACCTTAAAGCGTACCCGATAGATGCATCTTGAATGCCTCTAATGTGGGAGAGCCCACTACCTCCCTAGGTAATTGGTTCCATTGTCATATTGCTCTAACAGTCAGGAAGTTTTTCCTGATGTCCAGCTGGAATCTGGCTTCCTGTAACTTGAGCCTATAATTTCGTGTCCTGCACTTTGGGTTGATCAAGAAGAGATCCTGGCCCTCCTCTGTGTGGCTACCTTACGAGTACTTGAAGAGTGCTATCATGTCTCCCTCAGTGTTCTCTTCTCAAGTCTAAACATGCACGTACCTGAAGAAAGCTTTTTTGTTGCTTTTAGCATCCCTTGAAATACCCAGAAAGAAAAGGAAGGAGTGTCATTCCAATCGCAATATCCATGCCTCAGAAGGTAAGGGACCTGTACCTAGAACCTATATGCTTTGGTTTCCCAAAGAGTTGGGTTCCAGTTTTGCTGGTGTTCCAAGGTCTCCACACAAACAATGTTCAGAACAAGACAGACAAATCTGTGCAAGGAAACAAGCAGTTTGTTAGACAGTTTGTTAAGATCCCATCATACTTCTGACTACCCATTTTTTTCTCTTCTGTTGACAGTGTACCACTAGTGTAGGGGCTATACTATATACCTAGGGTGACCAGATAAAATCCAGGTCAGGGTTCATGTAACTTTAACAGTTGTAGAGCAAAGGGAATTTCAGCCAGTGTCATTTGTTTGCAATTGGTTCCTGGTGAAATTCCCTCTTCATCACAACTGTTAAAGTTGCAGGGGCCCTGCCTTCTTTTGTATATGGTCACTCTAGTATAGTGCATGCACCTTTAACTGTTGAAGAGTTTTCTCTACAACTCTACTTGAGCCCTGACCTGGATTTTATGTGGTCAGCCTAAATATACCAATAGTGTAGGGGCTATCTGTGGCCTCTCTTTCTACTGGCACAGCAGAATTTAGTAGTAATTCTGCCATCCCAGTGGGTTTAAGTCAGGAATGGGATAAGATTATGAGACAGCTAGCCTGGTTCCATGTGGGTGGTGGCAGTAAACAGATAACATCTGAAGTAGTAAATCCTGCTTCTCCCCTATGTGGGAAGGTTACAACAGCTGGGAATGTTTAGCTTGGAAAAAAGGAGGCTAAAGGGAGACATGATAGAGAGCTGTACAAAATTATACATAGTATAGAAAATGTGGATAGGGAGACATTTTTGTCCTTCTTTCAAAATATCAGAACCCAGGGTCATCCCATGAAGCTGTTTGGTGGGAGATTCAGGACAGATAAAAGAAGCATTTCTTCACCCAGTGCACAGTTAAACTATGGAATTTGCTACCAGAAGATGTAACGATGGCTACTAATTTTGATGGCTTTAAAAGGGGGTTAGAATAATTTCTGGAGGAGAAGGCTATCAATGGCTACTAGTCCTGATAGCTATGTGCTCCCTCTAGTATCACAGGCAGTATTGCCTATGTACACCAGTTGCTGGGGAACATGGGAAGGACGGTGCTGTTGCACTCGTGTCCTGCTTCTTGGTTCCTGGTTGGCCACTGTGTGAAGAGAATGCTGGATTAGATGGACCGTTGGTTAGATCCATCATGGCTCTTCTTATGTTGCTTAGCAGGCTTCTTTTTTCATTTTTCTGTTTTCCTGCCATTTGGCCCATTTCCCTTAATTTTAAAACAAAAATGTTTAAAAACCAGAAATGTTGATCTGCAAAGGATCATATATTGAAAAAAGTGTTATCATTCTACTTAGAACATATAAATACAACAACCACATTTGTTAATATTGGTACTGATCAATTTGAGCAAGGTTTCTTATTCTTTTTATCACAAAGTCTTAGTTTTCTCAAATTTTATTAGTAAGTCGTATTATTGAAACTCACCTAGATTGGTATAATTACTATTTTGTGCCTTATTAAGCTAAATCTATGTGATAGGATGGAGGGAAAGCTGGACTCAAGAAGAAATATACCGGGTATTAATTTTATAATGAATATATGATAAAACTGAAAATTATTAAAGAAATGGTTGGGGAAATTATAAGAGCCCCTGTCTATACTGGCAAGGGTGTGTGGCATATTAATATGCTTATACTGTCATTTGGGTAACAGCAAGCCAGTGAAACATTCACTCTGGACCCTTTATTGAATCATACACTTATCTTACTCAGATTCTTCCCTTTGCCTTTCAATCAGCCCAATACTTGGTGACTGATTTGCACTATTGCAGGTAAATGGCATCCTAGCCTTGGTCTTCTATAGCCATCCAGTTCTGACCCACTTGCTATTTCACCGTGTTCCAAGTTCTTCTCTTTAAAAATCTAAGGCTCGGGTTTGTGCTGATTGAAGAGGATCTGAGGCTTTTATCAGCATTGCTTCTCCCAGACCCAAGAAAGCACAGATAATGGTGCAGACAGGCCAGCACTGGTTTCACAGTTCTGATGACACTTGCCAACCCATGGCCAGACCTTGGCTCATCTCATTCCTAAAAAAAATTCCCCTCAGTCAATCAATCAATCAATCTTTATTTGCTTAAAACCACTTTGGCTTATTTACAAATCAAGGAAGGAAATTATATTTGCACATTGGTGCTGGAATCCATATGCCCAGTCATACCAGCTGCTGTTTCAGTGCAGCCTATTGTATTATGGAACTGTTGCTGTTTCTTTCAAAGTCAATTTGTTCTTAACTGGTTGTATTTAACTCATTTCTTCTGTTTAGCATTAGTACCGCCAATACATGATTCAGCAAAGGAATTGAAAACAGCACAACATGCAGTTGTCCCATGTGACGTTTGTTTTTACTATTACAATTATACAAGCTTCTAGCTATTTTCTCACTACTTTTTAGGGGCTGGGTTTCTGCTCTTTGGTTGCAGATGATGAATGAGAAGCTAATCTGGAAATATATAAACAAAGTGAACTGAGTAATTTCCTCTGCTGCACTGCTGAAGCCCTCTTATCAATTTTTCTCTTAGTAATCCTTCTCATCTGCTGGTCTGTGCTGTCTTTTTGATTAGCATTCCTGTAGAAACAAGTTTCTATGAAATGCTGATGGCTCTCCACTCCTTCCTAGTTCTACTAAAACCTATAAAGTGTGTGGACTTGAGAGCAACACAAATAACTTGCAGAAGTGCATTCCTTCGCTGATTTACACTAAAACTCTTAGTACAATTATTTGGATGTATATTGTGTTGAAATCATTGGCACTTATCTCCACATAAATAGATGACATGGATTGAATTAACATGTAAGATACACTGACTGGGTTCAGATGTCACGATAATCTCTTGGTGGGATAAATAAGACATGATGGGTTATTGTGTTGTCTGTCTTGATCCTGCAAACTTCCATGGGTTTATTTATGCCACCCCCTTTTTGGTGCACCTGGGTTTTTGCTCCTTTGGGTGTAATTGTGTAGGGTTTGATTGTGTATTGGATACATCCTGACTAGAGGAGGTTGTGTATGAAGTTTGGTCCCAATCCTGCATACTTCTAGCTCTTTAAAGCCACCCTCCCTTGTCTGGATGATGCTGGAAGCACTGAATTAATCTCTCCCCTGTCATTGTGATATTGTGGAAAGTTAAACAGGCTGCTGCAATGTTGTCAATAGGTGAAACAGTGCCACTGCTCAGGCAGGAGCACTGCAGCAGTACAGGAGACTCAGGGATGACTCAGATTATGCACCATAGTTTAAGAAGCTATGCACAGTAGCTTAATAAACTACTCACAATAGCCAGGCACAGTAGCTTTTTTTTCTCATTATGTGGGGGATAATAGCTTATTTTCAAAATAAGCTACTGTTAATAGCTTAAAGTGTCATCCGAACACAACCAAAGAAACGGTGATATCTGCATTGAAGTTCCATTGGAATTCAGAAGATTGTTGACAAAATTGCTGTTGCGTCTTTCAGTGTAATGTTCGTCTGCTTCACCATAGGTTAAGCACACTAATCCAGTTTCTAACAGTTCAAACTGATAGAGTGCATCAAAATCAGCATATTTCAACTAAGGCAATTCACCTTGGTCATTAAATTAGATCATCTATAAAGATGAGGTCTAAATGGAGGAAGAAATACGAATGAAAATGCTTGTTAATTATATATACTATTCCTGGTGTTCATGTTTTGGATGCCCCCATGCCTGTTGGACCAGATATCTGATGCACCTAACTGGAAGAGGGGGGAATATATTAAGATAAGCTCTGTAGTGTTATAGTAAAAGAGAGAGGGGTGGGAGAGGGGGAATTAATGCCTACCAGAGTAACAGCAGGGTCCGTACTGCTAGGATATGCAACCAATTAGGATGCAATCCTATGCATGTTTAGACAGAAATAACTCCTACAATTCCCAACATTACCCAGTCAGCATTGTGCCCTTAGAAAGTTTCTAACAGTGGAATGGAATTTTTGAGCCTCAGTACATGAGCACCGTGACTTTAGGGATAAGCTTTCTCCCAAATTATTAGAAAGATCACAAATACAAACCACAGCTGCAGCTCTTATCAACAGTGCTGTCAGAACCAGTTATAGAAACAGAATGGGTAGAAATGGGTTAGGTTATGTTAGAAATGTAAGCCTGCCATCTTCCTCTGAACAGAAATCTCACCTTGTGCAGATCATGTAATGTACACATGTTTAATTTGTGTACAATGAATAGTATTTTCATTCATTTATTCATTTCTAAAAAGTATGCCCACCTTTCTATTGGGTATTTAAGGTGGCTTACAAGAACAATTAAAACATGCATATTTAACACGAGGAAATTTTGAACACATGTTGGTTAATGATCATGTTCAGTTGTACACATATTTGTGATCATGATGACATTATATCTGCTCGACTTGCTTACATATGCTGATATCATCAAGTTCCAGATGCTTCCCACTATGTCTGCAATTGTTTTTCAAAGGAGAATGCTTCTTCATGTGTCCTTTCCATTTGCTCACTGAAAATAAAGAGTATACAAAGAAAAGCAAGCTTGATCAAGACTCATTTGTTGATCTATTGATGACCCCTCATGCAATCGGGGTTTTGCTTGACCTGATCTAGACTAGTTTCCACTAGTTTCCAGGGTTATTTTTAGAAGCACGAAAACCCCACTGTGCGAGCAGTCACTCTCATGAGCGCAAAGGAACAAGTGGAGGCGGAGCGGCCCCATAAGGATCCACAAAGAGGCTTACCTAAAATTATACAATAGAATAGCAGTAAAGCACCTGGCATTGCTCCATGATGACATATCCTGCCTTCTCCCTAAGTCTACATTTTTGTTTTACTGCTTAGGGGCAAAGGGGGAAGAATAATTCCAGTGATATAAAATTCTTATTTATTAAGGGCCTAGTCCATATAGATACTTTGTGATGGAAGATGTATAACAGTGTTTCGTTTGTTATGTACTACATTAATTTACTATGTTTTTTTTAAAAAAAATGCATTTATTTCTTTAACTATGACTGTGTGTTTAATGTGACTTCTGCACAGGGCTTTTGTGTGGCATATTTGCATCATACAGCAGAACTTGCTGCTGAAATTGGATAGCATCAATTTGGCAATGACAAGCATATGGCCCGCCTGCTTTTAGTAGAAAATAAGCACAATTATGTGGCGAGGCCTTGGCTTTAAGTGTTTCCAGAATCCCATGTCTCCTGATTTCCTTTTCTCGTAAGTAATCTATGCTACTTCATAGGTGGACTAGAGACAAAAACTTTACTCAACCATCATTTTGATATCTCTGTGGAACTTAGTGAATGGATGGCAAAATAATTCCATCTAATGCAGAAAAAAGATACTATATATTTTCTAAACAGTAATTCTGACTGCTTTCTCCTTCAACCTTACAAAGAGTGACCTCTGCTGTGCTACAGTATATTTATAATGAGTTGACAGGGGAAATGGAAAATATCCTCATTAATATTACTGGTCTGAGTTATTTTCTCTTAAATCACATGTTAGCTATTCATGTTTTTGACTAGCTAACATGGGGCGGTATATAAATGTAATAATTATTATTATTTATTACATTTATATACCGCCCCATAGCCGAAGCTCTCTGGGCGGTTTACAAAAATTAAAAGATTGAACACTAAAAAGTCAATATACAAAATTTTAAACCATAAAACATAAAACAGCTGATATTTAAAACATTTTAAACTTTTAAGCCTAGCCACAAAGTCAGTTAAAACCTCAACTTAAGCTGTTAAAATGCCTGGGAGAAAAGAAAAGTTTTGACCTGGCGCTGAAAAGATAACAGTGTTGGTGCCAGGCGGGCCTCATCCGGAAGATCATTCCATAATTGTACTGAAGATGTTCCTAGAAATTTAAAGAAAGGAAAACTTCCACATACAGCCTGGTCCCATCTCCAATCAACAGATAATGACTGGTTTGCATGATCAAAACAAGCCACCACAGTGGCTTATTTTAATCTCTGTCATAGAGTTATTTGGGGGTTGTTTTCCCCTCAGCCAAGCCATGCCACGCAGACTTGGACTACATGATAAGCTGCGACTGGGTGGGTAATTAGGGAAATGTGTGCCAATGTTTGCCAGGGATTAAAACAAGCCTCCATGCTTTATTTAAGCCACAGTGAATTGTGCAAACTGGCTCAATGTCTTCATTCTCTTCATTGAAGGAGTGTGTTCTCTTCATTGAAGGAGTGCATTCTTGCCCAATTACTAAGATCATCTTGGAAAGCTCTTCTCTGGGTGCCGCCAATCACAGTTGTCGAGCATATGTTTGTATGCAAAAGGTCCCAGGTTGAATCCCCAGCATTTACAGCAGGGCTGGAATAACTCCTGCCTGAAACCCTGGAGAGCCACTTCCAGTAGGTGCCTAGATGGACCAATGGCCTGACTCAGTATAAGGCAGCTTCCTATGTTCCTATGTAGGTTGGAAACAACAATTTGCCCCTGTTCCTATGTACAAGGGAAAGAGCTTTCTCTGTAGTGGCCTGTTGCCTGTGGAATGCCTTTCCCAGAAAGGTCTCCCTGTCATCTTCACTGTATAAATTTATATGCCAAGTTAAGAGCTTCTTCCAGCAGGCATTTAATCTTTAATCTGTGGGTTTGAGTATTAGTTTTACTGATTACTCTTTAATATATATATTTTTTTAAATTGATTTTTGTAATGTTTAATATGGTATTATTTTGGTAAGTTTATAGTTGTATTTTTTCTTTTCTTATTTTTGTATTGAGAGGGGGAGGAATGTTGTTATTGCAATCTACCCTAAAATTATTTGCCAGTTAGGTGGTATATGAATCCAGTAAAAAAGAAAAGAAATTTAAAAATGGCTTTTGTTTTGGCCTAGTGCTCTAGTATGGATTCTTCATTCAGCAAAGCTGATCTCTTTGGAGCGCCCCAAGAATGCAACTACTGATGCTTAGAGAACTTTCAGAGTTATATGTATATGTTTCAATAGATTAATAGCTAAAAGCAATGGTTTTAGAGTTGAACGAGTGGTTGGTGAGGATGAGGATGATACGTAATTTAGTGTGCAATATTCATTAAATTTCTTGTTAACAGTTGTTTCAGTGAAGTGGAGAATGTAAAATTGAGGTAATAATTGGAGCTGGAGCAGTGATTGTAGCTAGGAAAAAAGGAGATCCGTCTGCAATTGAAAACTGTGGGGTCAAACGTACAATATATTTCTCTTTTTTGTCTGTGGGGTATAAATAGAATTGAAACTGGGGGAGTTTGGAATGCAAACCTGGTTCATATTTGTGTTGGCCCTGATTCTCTCACCAGCCAACACTTACTTGCTGTCCTTTCCCCAACATGCCTGGTGGTGGGAAAGCAATTCTCTGGTTGGCAACACCAGCCTCTCAGGCACCAGGGAGGAAAGCTTCACACAGAGGCTTCTAGAGAACCCTTGACATTGCTGCAGCCCTGGGAAAGGGGTGGCAGTAAAGGATTTGATGGTTCACAGGGCATTAGTTAGGAGAATCACAAGATACTGGAAGTATTCAGAGTTGTGGCACTCCCAGTGAGATCCACGTTCCATATCCAGAACAGGGCTTGGCAGAAAATGAACTATTATCCAGCCTTTTAGGAAAGTAGCACAGTTTCTTTGTCCAGTTCCAAACCGAGTCACGTTCACCTGCTAGACATGAGGACACATTTATTTCTTATTTTCTGCACATAATTTATATGGATTTAATCAAAACTGTGCTTCTTTTGTAGAAATATTTTTGCCTACTGATAGCTGTTAATGGTTTACATGTGGAATAGAGTGGAACGATATTGGGACACTTGCAAAAAGCAATGAGTGGTGCCATTTCTCAGTATTTTGTGAACAACTTTAAATAAAATATTTAATATTTTTACAAGGTTATTATAATAAATAAACAAATAAATAAAACATTGTTTGAGAGATGTGCCTTCCTGTCCCCTTCACTACAGCTCAAACATGGGGTTGCTTATCCAGTAATATCTTATATAGTAATAGCCAACTTGAGTGCTGAGTTATGATGGCTATGTAGCCAAAATAGGGTAATGCAAAACAACAGGGAAATATCAGCATGCTTGGGAGAATCCCTAGGTTTGCAGAAGTAGATATGATATCTAAAATGAATAAAAAAGGGGCAACTCCTCCTTCAAACAAACCACCCCAAAACAGCCCAATGAAGATCTAGCAGGCTCAGAGGCCATTGGATGGAAATGGAAAACTTGTCATGGGAGGAAGGGGGATGGGAATGGAATGGAGCGTTCTGAAGAAGGCCTGACCGGCTGGAATCCTAAAGAGGAATCCACACTGTGACATTTTGTTAGAGGTCTCACTTATTTGTTTTTTAAAAAAATAGTGACCATCAACAAAACTAAGAACAGCAATGTCTAGTTTTTGATGAACTGATTACTTAGTTATGTAAATAAAAATCTGGACACTTTACAAATTCATAAAATGTGGGATGAGTTGGGAAGGTTATGTCATCGTTGTATTGGTGGAGCTCGGTAATTTTAGATCCTGGACTCAATGGTCTTATGGAAGTCCCCCCTAGACAGCCATGTTCATTACAATGTGAAGCACACATCCAACATTTCTCCGCATTGCTAGTATTCCATGCTTTACAACTGCTTATATATTCCTGATTTTTTTAAAACCCAAACAATAACAACAAAACCTGTTTGTCAACCGTGATTTTCTTTAAAAGAAATAATCTTTATGTTTTAAACTCATTTAAATCATAGCACCATCATGAGTACAGACATAAAAGGAAGTTTAAATTTGCTGCCCTAATGTCTTCAAGCCTGTCATTCTCTGGCTGATTAAGGGGATGGGGGGGCTTGGCTGCAGGGCCCTGGACTTTGGCCCCCAAGATCTAGCCCTAACTACGGCACCATTATCACTATAGAAGGGATTTAATAGTATACTTTAAAGACTAAAATATGCTTGCAATACTGTTGTATATGCTGGCTGATCTGCCTGTATGCACTTTAGACACAACCTGAAAATATGTAAAGGATCTTTTGGACTATGGTCACTAAATGCTACTGAAAATAGGCATTCTCTTGTTAGGGAAATAAAGGAGTCAGAGACCAGTATTTCCAAAATGGAATAAAAAGACCTATAGAGAAATATTATGGGATTTGGAAGAGCATCTCAAAGACTATAGGATATAGCTGATCTCCCTTCCTGAGACCTTAGGCATAGCTGCAACCTCAGAAGGGAAATCTGCATGGGGATCTCCACCCCCTCCCCCCAGCCAGTGTGGAAAGCTCCACAGTGGCTTCTTTTTGTTGGAGAAGGTAAAAAAGGGTAATTCTGGTATGTGGGGCCAGAAGGGGATGGGGAGACATTAATCTACAAGATCTAGAGGGAATAATTGAAGTGATCATATGGATTCTGAATATGCATTTCTGTTTGTGGCCAAATATTGAAATTAGTGCTGTCCTGAAAACTTTGAACGTTTTATTCAATTTGATAGAAAAGAAATTGCTTTCAAATAGAAATTCAAAGGAGAAGAAATTCCATAGAAATTATCATGGGTTTGGTTCTGGGTTCTTGTATTTATCTTACTTATGACATGTGTGAGTGTGTGAGAGTCTCCTGTTTTTCATTGTACTATCATCTTCCTGACAGCCTGTACCCTCCTTGCCTTCCACACTTCCTGCACAGGGAAAGGCATCATGAATTTATTTCTCCCATGGGATCAGGAAGTGTAGGCATCCTGGGAGACTGTAGAGCAATGGTGATGTGTAGTAGAAAGAAAAAATATAGACAGTACCCTCAGCCACCTCACAGTGATTAGGTAAGTCAAAAACACCAACAACACATATTCAAAATAAATTCTAAAATGCCATGAGAATGAGGTAAAAAAATAACAATGGAAGCCTCTTTCATGGGAGAAGAAAACTTCCAGGAAACTTGAGGATGGATTTTAGCCCAGAGTTACTTCCACTGCCCCCCACCCCTCGTCACACTTGCTGCAGGGCTTTCAGGTGGTGTTGCCAGCACCTGGTTTAGAGACAAATGTATCCATATTACCCCTGAGAAATGTTGCTGAACACTGAACAATGACAACAACTGAGCCAAAATTACTCAGAAGACGTTTTTCTCAGAAAATTCCTGAGATTTTCCTTACCCCCTAGAAATAAAAGGACACTTTTCAGAATTTTCCCCACATTTTCTTCACCATTATGTTTTGTTGTGGCTGCATTCCCTCCCGTCAATGCTCTGCAGCGATGTCAGGTATATCTGGCATTGTGGAGGATGCAAAATGGGGGCCAGGCTGCCAACACACTTGATGCTGTTGCCACTTGCAGTGGTAGTGCAGAAAAACCAAAAACCCTTAGGGAAAAAGAAAGATGTTCTACAACCCTTGCCAATGGTGATGCCTACCTGTGAGAAATTGCTGAGAATTTCTCTTCCCCCTGGAGATATTTGGTGAAATATCCCCCCCATTTCTCTACCCACAAATAGGGTGGAGAATTATGAAAGGCCCCTTGTGCACAGCTGTAATTGAAATAAACTTTGGTCTGCCACAAGTTTTAATACACAAATACATATTTGTTTTAGTAAACTGTAACACAGAAGTATTGCTGTAAGCCACTTAACTTTTTTTTTGTTGTTGTCGTTGTTGATTGTAGCACTAGACTTTGAACTCGTTATGTTTGTTTACATGTTGGGAATACTGCAGCCAATTTAGCAGGCTTGCTATATCAGGGATTTGAAGTGCAACCTAGAAACACTCCTCTCTGTACATCAAAAGTAATGCAGTCGTAAAGAGTGGTACAATCTGTTCTAAAATGACCTGCCAATCATGCTAAACTGAAACGTTACTTGCTGTGGGTTTGGAATGCAACCTAATATGCCCTAGAGGGCTGAACTTAGAGGATAAAATGTATTTCAGTGTGGACCTTAGCAAGGCCTGAAGTATAGTTCTGAATTTAAAAAAAAGAAAGGAAAAAAGCATCTGCTTTTCCTCATACAACCACATGTCCTAAATCAATTATCTTTTGTTGAGTTAATTTAAATTTTTAGGTTCTGGTTTGCTCTGTAGGCCCATTGTTTGGGCCCATGGAATAAAATATACAGTAATGCATGTGGTTAATCTTTTTTTAAACCTTTTCCTCTGAAAATTCCAAGTGTTATTCCAGCCAGCTAGAGAAAATCACAATGTTTATGCCAGCTACCTAGAGTGACCCCAAACTCTAACACTACTAGCCCCAAATTTTCAAAATCCCTTATAAGATGGATTTCAGTATTACCTGGTGCCTCCCAAATCCTGCTCTGGCTCCTCCCACAAGCCCTTCTCAGTCTGCACAAAGTTCTCTCAGTAAAAGAGAGATTTTTGGACCATGCTGAAGCTGGATCAAATTAAGTGAGAGCTCTCTGGATGTCAAAACATATAATATAATTTATATGCTGTATAAAGCTGCCAAATCAATATCAGAGAATTCAGATCAAAGAACTTACACAATCGATTCAGACACATCATCTACAAGAAAGAAATCCTCCAAAAGGCAAACTGCCAGGTTTGGTAGTTGGTTTTGGGGTGGGGTGAAGTGGAGTGGACTGTTCTTCAATTAATTATTTCTTTATTATTTCATTTATATACCGCCCCATAGCCAAAACTCTCTGAGCAGTTTACAAAAATTAAAACTTTGGACATTAAAAATCGATATACAAAATTTTAAACAATAAAAGCATAAAAACAGACAACATATAAAAACAGTATACATTTAAAAAAAACCCTGTAAACTCTCAGCCAGGCCTAAATATAATCTGGGGTCAATTAAAAACTCAGTATATGCTGTTAAATGCCTGGGAGAAGAGGAAAGTCTTGACCTGACGCCACAAAGATAACAATGTTGGCACCAGGCGAGCCTCAACGGGGAGATCATTCCATAATTGGGGGGCACCACTGAAGGCTCTCTCTCTTGTTTCCATCCTCTGAGCTTCCCTCTTCAGTACCATTCATTTCTTCTTCTATGGGTTTCTCTTTTGCATTTCAATAAATTGTAACCATGCCATTTATGTATCAAACTTCTCTTTAGAGATGACACAGAGAATTTTGTGTGAAGATAATTTGGGAGGTTCTTATGCTACGACATAAGATCATGCTGGATCAGACCAAGGGTCCATCTAGTCCTGCATTTGGTTCACACAGAGGTCAAACAGCTGCCTGTGGAACCCCCTCCCTTGTAGCACCATCCCTTGCATGTTTTCCCAGAGTCATACAGAGGAATATCATTTTGATTACTCAACAGTTGATAAGTCTCAGATAAATGTGTTCCATTTGAATAGTATTGTGTTTGAATTGGTATGGGGGACTTGAAAGTTCATCTGTGATGCCTGGTGCAGACATGCGTGTAATCACTTTACCCTTCTTCTCATGATGCTGCCCTACATATATTCAATCAACATGTGGAGAAGAGTGAGATTATACAAACTGCCTGGTTTGGGAGCTCTGCCCTCCAGTTTGTGTAAGTCACTGTCCCCATTGTCCCCATTTGTGTTTTTGCCCAAAGGTGAGAATGAGCACTATGTGATTAGGGTCTGTATATGCAATCTTGGCAGGTTTCCCAATCACACATATGAGCATAGGACCTGTGGTCCAAAGTGCAAAAGACAGGGTCAGGCTGGTGGCTGCATGCAGGTCAAAAGGTGGGTGCAGCTGGCATGATCCTGCTGCCACCCATGTATTCGTTGAGCGCAGGATACAGTAGGAAGACAGCTTCTGTATGAATGAGCAAGGACTAATTCACAAATTTTCATGCTTTAGTGCTATATTGGATAGCTTTGTATCCTCTCGTTAGATGCCTGATTTTGACGACAGATTGCATATTTTTGTGAAGAAAAATAACTTTACATTTGAATTTTATAGGTACTCTCAGGTATATCTAGTTCATGGTGACTTTGTGCAGTTTTAGTTCAAGAACTTCAGCTTTGGTCATCCTCTTTAGTTTTTCAGTAGCTCCAGGATATTTCATAATAAAAATCACAAAATCAGTCATTGATTTTTCTTCTCCACAATCTCCTTTTCCACATATGCTTTCACACCTTTGTCATCTAACATTTATCAATTTCTGTGCTTTCTGATGTATTTAAAGAAAATTGCATTATTTATCTTAAAGTCTTAAAATTACTCCACTGGCTGCCAATTAGCTTCCGGGCGAAGTATAAAGTGTTGGTTATTACCTTGAAAGCCCTACATGTTTGGGTCCAGGTTACCTGCGGGATCGCTTTCTTCCATATAATCTGCCCCACACACTCAGGTCCTCTGGGAAGAATTTACTTCAATCAGCCAGAACTAGGCTGACGAGTGTTACCCAGAGGACCTTCTCTTCTGCCGCTCCCAGACTGTGGAATGGCCTGCCCGAGGAGATTCGACAAATTAGCAGTCTTCTTGAATTTAAGAGAGCCGCGAAGACTGATCTCTTCCGGCAGGCCTACCTAGTTGAATTTTAAGATGTTTTTAATAATGTATTAGTTTGATTTGTTTTTAATGTTTTCTCTATTTTATGGTCTTTGTATTTATATTTATTGTTGTTCCCCACCTCTATCCAGAGGGAGAGGCAGGTTAGAAATAAATAAATAAATTATTATTATTATTATTATTATTATTATTATTATTATAGTTTTTAGCAATATACTCTAATTCCCATTTTACTTGTCTCGCATTAACATATTTGTTCTTTCAGAATTTATGTCTCATTTGAGCAAGACTTCCTCCTTGGCATCCTCTTGGGATTTTTTATACCTTCTTTGATCTGTAGTACACATTTTATTTAGCTCTTATCATTGTAGTTTTAAATAATCTCCAAGCTTTGTGAAAAGGAGTGGCTTTCCCAACCCCAACTTCCTTATAGCAAATCCCCTCATTATTGAGTTGCTTCTACGTTTGAAATCAAATGTGACTTTTGGACGAGTTTCCATAGCTATTAAATTTGATAGCTGTAGTGCCATTCTTCCCTTGTAGCTCAGTAACATTTTTATCCTGGAACACCTCCTGGACTACTCCCCCTCTAGTTGATTCCATGATTGCATGGTCTAATTATTGTTTGTATAAATTTTAGGTTTTTGACATGACCCAACCAACTGTCACACTTCTTAAACTAACTAGAGTTCATTATAAACCACAATGGTTGGTTTGCATGAAATGACGAGCTGAGATTAGAGGAAGCTCAGTGCCACCAAAGTTATTCTCCCAGCCATGCTGGACAAGGAGAAGGGAAAGGAAGTGCACAAACTTGGGCTTTTTTCATCTCATTCACTTCACACTAAACCATGGTTTAGCATGACATGTGAACACAGTTGTATATGACTGTATTACTGCATTTATTTATTCCTTTTATTTGTACCCTGCCTTTCTACCAAGAGAAATAGCACTCAAGGTGGCTTACAGTCATAAATAAAACTTGATTAAAACAATAATAAAACATACGCATCAAAACACATTTAAAAATACAGTAACAGAATAAAAACAACATCCAATTGAACAGACCCGCTTACTCACCAAATGCCTGATTGAATAAAAAGGCCTTTGCCTGCCACCAGAAGGACAGCAGAGGGGGAGCAAACCTAGCCTCCCTTGGCAGGGAGTTCTACAACCTGGAAATGGCCACCAAGAAGGGCCTCTTTGATGTCGCCACTAAATGTGTTTCCGAAGGCAGTCATCTCTGAAGGTAGCGGACTACCTAAAGGCAGTCCTTTCGGTAGTGTGATCCCAGATCATCTCACAAGATTGAATGATTGAGGTGTGTATATTTGTATGTGTATATGTATAAGAGAGTGTGTGTGTTAATAAAGTATTCATCAAGTGTTATGTGTATAGTCCCTGATATGAATCCTATTCTGTTTTAAACAAGAAGGACCCAATTTGTGTGCAAAACTAAGAAATAAAAAAATTGAGTTCCTTCAGGAATTTGACCAGACATGCTTGCAGCATAAATGCTGATGAATGTAGCAAAAATACCAGATGCAGTCTGTGCCTAAACTTCGCACATAGAATTATCAGTTTGCAAGGTCATATTGCATGAGAATGATGTATTTGCAGGCTTCTTTCACAGGTCTTTTATGGCTAGGTGAAAACATTTCTTATGTTCTGCTAGGGTAAATGATTCTTGTTTATTGCTTGATAGCTACTTAGAATTTAGCATTATTTTTAACATTGCTGAAGTACAGTGTGAGGAAAATTTATTTCAAATAAAAAGCTATGTTCTTATAAGATGGAGTCATAATATTAATACTTAAAGTATACAGCAACATGCTGGGAAAATAGAATAGTTATTTAGATATATTATAAAATGGAGCCTACTACTTTGATGTGATTCACTACTATTTCAACAAACTAATATAACTGTTGCCTGTGGAGAAGGAATAGTGTAATTTAAATTAGTATTAGAGATTTTCACATCTATATATCTAAGTCAGAGATGCATGATAATGAATTAAACACTTTTGTCTTTTTGAGTAGTCAAATTGTTTTTAAATAATATGTCAGAAACCATACTTAAAGAATTTCCTTGCACAATATCAGGTTTCAAAGCTTCGTATGATACAAGATTTTCCCTTCCTATTTTTTTTAATATTGTCTTATAATGATTCAAGTTAAATTTCATGGAGGAATGGCTTCTTCTATCACAAGCCAAACATGTGTGGAGGTTGGAAAGAGCAGGAGAGCACTAGTGTCATTAAATTGGCCTTGAATGACAATTAAAGGAAGGAATAACTAAAGGGTGATAGCCCTGGGAACAACAGTCTCTAGACACTTGTTAATCAGGCTTTGGAAAACCCAGTGGATATTCTCTAGGGTAAAGTGGCTAAATTTGTTTGCAGATATTATAAATAAGTGGTTCTCTATTCATTATGAAGTGGCAGAAATAAATCACAAGGATATCTGGTAGTGTATGACATTGCTTCTATAAATACAAACAAAAACCTCAGACGTTCTTTTAAGCACTGTCTGCACTAAGGAAAAACAACAACAATAATAAAGTAAACTGCTTCCTTAATATGTATTAAGTGTGTATAAAGGGGGATCATCAGAAAGCATTAGTTATTCAAATGACCACAAATTAAACAAGTGCAGCTTTATTAGCAGTGCAGTGGGCCTACCAAGAAGATTAGAATCTCTAGTGGATTCTACTGCATAAGTATGAGAGATTCTAATCTTCCTAGTATATTACAGCTTGGGAGCCCCATTGTGCTTCTGTGTTGCAGTGCAGGTGATATATACATAAGGGACTGCTAATTGGACACTTGTTAGAAGGTTAGAGCTTTAATAGCCAAGGCTCATAGTAACTTCTTTTGACATGTCCATGAGAAACAATAAAATGTAACAAATAACTTTTCCATTTTCTAAATAGCGCACTACCTGGTACTAACTCTAGCCCCCAGGCACTACCATAATCTTGAGTTGGGGAGGTATCTACACCAGGTTTTGGGAGCAGGAGATATGTAAAGTGGCAGAGCTGACTATGACATTAGTCAAGAACAATATACCACAGATCTCTGAGGATCAATCCATGGCCATCCCCCTCACTCCAGCACCGTGCTTCCCACCTTCCCCCTCACTCTTCCCTTTCTCTCAGTTACTTGTCATTTGTTGGTTTTTGTATTCATTTCTAAAGATTTATTTTAACTGTATGTCTCTGTTAAAATGGTTATCTCTGTCTACAGATCAGCAGACTATGATTCTAAACCTTTTCCTTAATCGGTATTTTATAATAGGTTGTTTGCATTCACGTTATTTAGAATTTGAAAACTACCATAGTTTTTAAGTACTAACTTGTAAGTACTTAAAATTGTAAGTTACCTCAGCCTACAGAGCAAAGTGAGCTACATTAAACTAACAAATCCCATAAAATCTACTCAAATGGTTATTCTTCTATAAGTGAGTTGTTTGAATTTTCAAAACTTTTATTTTTGTTGCTTTTAAAACATAATTGCCTTATTAAGCAGCAGCATGTTGTGACAGAAGAAGGCCACTTTTCTGGACAACCCTTCTGATTTAAACAACTTCTTTAAGAACAGAAGAACAACCCCTGCTGGATCAGACCAAAGACCTATCTAGTCCAGCATCCTATTCCCACAATGGTCAATGAGATGTCTCTGGGAAGCCCACCTGCAGGACATGGGGACAGCAGCACATAGTCAAACTATGAAATCTGCTACAGAAGACATAGTGATGGCCACCAGTTTGGATGGCTTTAAAAGGGGCTTCAATAAATTTATGAAGGAGAAGGCTATCAATGGCTACTAGTCCTGATGGCTCTATGCTACCTCCAGTGTCAGAGGCAGTAAGCCTATGTACACCAGTTGCTAGGGAACATGAGTGGGAGGGTGCTGGTGGCCTCATATCCTGCTTGTAGGTTTCCCATTGACAGCTGATTTGCCACTGTGAGAGCAGAATGTTGGACTAGATGGATCCTTGGTCTGAACTGGAATTGCTCTTCTTATGTTCTTAATAGGCCTCTCCCACTGTTGTTCCCCACCAGAGGCATCCCTTCCTATTTACTTTGCAGAAGCACAGTTTCTGTGGATATTTTGCATGAAAATTTGCCCAACATTCTTGTTAACGTTGGTTTTGCAAAAATTTTGTTGACTTGCTCTGCTTAGTTTCTTTCAACCATTTGTATAAAATGACTAGCCACATATGGGTGAGATACACTTTGTATCCTGAGAATGATGTTCATATCTTCTGACCTGACCTAGCCTGAAGGCTTTTCCTAGATACAGCCGTTGCCCATGGTTGGAACCCCACTTACTTTAGAATTAGTGTTTGTACTGGTACACATTTTTGGTGTGAAAGGGGTGGGCATCTCTTCATTCTCTTTCATAGTGGTGCAGTTATTGCCCTAGAATCCTGCCATGGTGTAGGCTGTTAGTTTATATAAGCTGGTAAGCTGTAGCAGTAAGATCATTCATTATTTATTTTATTTGTACCCTGCCTTATCATATACTGCCAAACACCTGAGAGTAGAGGAACGTCTTAACCTGACACCCAAGATAACTGTGTTGGTCCCAGACAGGCCTTGTTGGGAAAATCAATCCATAATCAGGGGACAGCCACTGAGAAGGCCCTCTTCCTTGTTGCCACTTTCTGAGTCTTCCTTGGAGGAGGCACCTGGAGAAAGGCCTTAGATGATGAGATAGTATATAGGCAGGTTCATGCCAATGGAAATACTCTCTTAGGTATTGCAGTCCTGTGCCATGTAAGGCTTTATAGGTCAAAACCAGCATCTTGAATTGAGCTCAGAAACATACAGGCAAGCAGTGCAGGCAGCCAAATTTGTGATATGTTTGGAACTTCTGATCCTTGTTATCAAGCTGTTGCTGTATGTTGTACAAGCTGCAGCTTCTGAACTGTCTCCAAAGACAGCCCCGTGTAGAGTGAATTGCAGTAATCTAACTTGGAGGTTTCCAGAGCAGAGACCACTGAAACCAGCTTATCAGGGCAGAATCCAGAAGTACACCCAAACTGTGAGCCTGAGTCTTCAGAGGAGTGTAACACAGGCTAAGTCCCTATTCCCTGATATGCCTTTCAACTAACCAGGAACACTTATGTCTTGTCTGGATTATGCATCTATTTCTTCCCCTCATCCAGTCCATTACCAACATCAGATTTCAATTTAGAACTAGAATAGCTTGTTTGGATTTATAGGGAAAGGAGTGATAGAGTTGGATGTCATCAGCATACTGGTGGTACCAAACCCCCAAATTCCTGAGAATCTCTCCCAGAGGTTTCATGTATATGTTAAATAGCACGGGAGATAAGATGGAACACCATAGGCAAACAGCCATGGCATTGAACAGGAATCCCCCAGCACCATCTTCTGAGATCGCCTCCTCCACAAGAAGTACTGGAGCCACAGAAGGATACCATGGTTGATGAAATAGAAAGCAACCGAGACGTTCTGCAGAACCAACAGGGTCACATGCACCCTGTCCCCCCACCAATGCCCACCCTGCACCCTCAGTAGGCACAATGCTTTATGTTGTCTATTTAGAAAGAAGGTGACATGTGGTTAGATTTTTCATTTCAACCCTGTTCTGTGAGGTTCTTGTTGAAACCAAGATTAACCTAGCCAAGAGTGGAATGGACCCTAAACCAATCTGGTATCTCTCTCCTCCTTCTCAGAATCTCTGTCCTTCATGTAATTCATGCCAATTCTCATGCAAACAGAATGAAAAATTAGAGTTTGCAGCAAAGCTCAGGGTGTTTGTGAATTCAAGGCAAAATAATGTGGGGGAGGGCAGGGTCTTATTTATTTCAGCTCTTTTCTATCATGCACTACCCTTTTCTTGTTTAAGCATTTGGTATTATTGCAGTGTCATCTGAAAACACATTTTTATTGCCAACAGAAGAATTATCGTAAAGCATAAGTTCACTAGGTAAACTGCAATGCCCATGCCAGTCTGTTTTCCTGAATACATTAGTCTATTCAAAGCACACTTTAAAAAAAGTTTGACTTTCTCGTCATTTCCAGCTTTTTGAATGTCATTGTTCGCTCAGTTATTAAATGTTTTGTTGACACTTTTTTTAAAAAAAATAATTCCCTTCCAAGTCTTTGTGCTATGCCTTTGAGATGCTGGTATAGTAATTAAACTGTCTTTTAGCTGAAATGCTTGCAAAGCGTCCAGTTCTGTGCCTGGCAGCTGGTGATGCATTATAGAGACATTGAGCTAATCGATTAAAACCGCAGAGACATGGGAGTTGTCTGACAGCACTGTACTAGGATGAAATTAGTTGGAATTGCATGGTGAAATTAGGGGAAAGGCAGGTGATTGCAGTCCTTCTGGGAGAATCCAGGGTGAGAGGGACGCTGTGCACTGATCCCTGTGTAATTAGGACAGCCATGTTTTAACAGTATTTCTAAAGTATTAAAATGGACTAGATAAATCAGCAGGGTTGTTTCCAATGAACTTGGCATCCATCCACTGTGACTGAAATAACATGAAATTTTTCGGCTGCTTGGAAATGTGAAATTGGACTAATTGTATTTTAACTATTGGTATATTAGGCTACAGCTAAGAAGAAATAAGGATTCTATTGTGGGAAAATGGGAAGACTTGTATGCCGTGTTCCAAATGGCTTCATGAGTTTAACAAAATGAAGGAACTGCTTTAATTTCATTCTGGGAATAGTCATTGAATAAAAAAGCATTGTGAGCATTTTTAAAATGTCAAGTCATTTCTTTATAGGCAGAAATCATTTTCACATGTTTTGGAGTTGTTCTACTGATTTTAACCTTTTAGGACATCATCCATTCTTATTGAAGATGGCTTTATACAAAGATAGAAATAGCGTTATTTGTCTAAGATAAAGCCCAGAAGCTAATCTACTGGAATTATGGCCTTAAAAAAGAAATAACAGGATACTCCTATACAAGTTGGTTTTGAAATTTAGGACAATTCCAAGAACAATTTGTGATGATGCAGCATTAGCTATAGGAGGGCAGGGGGCTTTCTGATAAGAAAAAGAGTAAAAAAATCACAAGCTCTAGCCCTTGCACACACGGAAAGTGTTTCCTAGACTGTGGACTTGTCCCCTGTGTCCCAATCACAAAATAATGCTTCCCAGCATCCAATAATTATTTATTGCACCCACCAAACAAATATTAATTTTGAGATTGTCCTGCTTGTGGTTGGCCACTGTATGAACAGAATGCTGGACTAGATGGACCCTTGGTCTGATGCAGCATGGCTCTTCTTACGTTCTTATGAGACAGTAGATAACAATATTTGATCTAGATCCATTTCACTTCCACCTCCTCCCCCCAGTTTAGTTAGAGACACCCCTCCCATTTTACATTACGTCATTATCAGGATGGTAATGGTTAGGACCAAGAAGCACTCAAGCAAATGCCACGTGGAGGATGCTTAACTCCATTTCCAGCATGCCTAATACCTGTTGATAAATTGTCTTCTGCTATAAAGTGTGAAGAACACAGTTGTCACACTTCATCACCGAATAAATTGGAGCATAGTACCCATTTCTATGAAACATTCATTGTACAGTTATTCCTATCAATGGAGTTGGTTGCTTGCAATTATTCTGATAAATAGGTGATGTTCACCCTGTTCTGGATGGGGTTGCACTCCCCCTAAATGATCAGGTTCGTAGTTTGGGCGTGCTCCTGGATCCAGAACTGTCACTTGAGGCACAGGTGAACTCAGTGGCAAGGAGCACCTTTTATCAGCTTAGGCTGATATACCAACTGCGCCCTTATCTGGACAGAGATAGCCTAACTACAGTTATCCATGTTCTGATAACCTCTCGTCTGGATTGCTGCAATGCGTTTTACATGGGGCTGCTTTTGAAAAAGCTCCGGAAACTTCAACTGGTACAAAACAGGGCAGCCAGGCTATTAACAGGGACTGGATAACGAGACCATATTACACCAGTCCATTTCCAGCTTCACTGGCTGCCAGTCCAGGTCCAGGCCCGATACAAAGTGCTAGTATTAACTTTCAAAGCCCTAACGGCTTGAGGCCAGGGTATATGAGGGAACGCCTCTTCCCATATGTACCTGCCCGGACCCTAAGATCATCTTCAGGAGTCCTTCTCTGTGAGCCCCTGCCAAAGGAAGTGAGGCAGGTGGCTACCAGGAGGAGGGCCTTCTCTTCTGTGGCACCCCAGCTGTGAAATAAGCTCTCTAGAGAGGTTCGCCTGGCACCTACATTATACTCTTTTAGATGCCATGTGAAGACCGTTTTATTTTCTCAGTATTTTCACAGCTTATTATTCTAATTTTTAACTTTGCTATTTTAAATTTGTATTTTAAATCTATATTGCTGCTTGGTTTTATCCTGCTTGTGTTCTTATATACTATGTTTTATACTGTTGTTGTTTTATGTTTTGAATAATTGTTATGGTTTTAATTTTTGTGAACCGACCATGGAGCTTCAGCTATTGGGCAGTATAAAAATGCAATAAATAAATAAATAAATAAATAAAACTTTACTTTTGAGCTTAGAGTTATGATTTAATGTACAAATTATCATAAATTTGATATTTATATCCATAGAGCTGTACATGGAATTTGTTATTACTTTATTTCTGAAAATCAGTATTTGGCCATTACCTCAATTTTTTGGGGGAAGTATCTCCAGTATATTTTCTATGCTGGAGATATAATCTGTGCTTCTATAATGCATAAACACATATTTATAGATTAAAACTATATGCAGATCATAGGTCATCATCTGTTCTTCTTTTGACTTTGAGCTATGAAGCTCTATCCTTGTTAGTTTTTGTGCCTTAGCACTTCAGAATGTTACTTGTTTTAGTGAAAATATTGTGTCCTAGTATAAAAATGCTCATTGATGATTTTTCCCTCAAGAAGAACCCCCCCCCCCCAATTCTTAGGGAGAGATAATTGCACTTTTTTCTATATACTCTTTAATCACATGGAATTAATTCATGGAAAGAAATATAGTTACTTGGTTTGGACAGGACTCCTCTAATCTTGGCAAAAATCAGAAACTTGCCTTCCAAAAATATCAAATGGGTATAATGATTAAGAGGAGATTTCTTTTTTCATATGCATGATCTGGAAGTGACAGGATTTTGGAAAATCCCCAAGATGTAGACAGTGATTATCTAGTCATAATTTTTAGTTGACTATATCCAAATGGCAAACCTTTATAGACATAAATTGTTTCCAGGAACTGATTCCTACGGTTTTATTTTAGGGGGCAAAGTGTTTTACATTATGATTAACAAATATAGAGCAACTCAGGCCAACTATACTAAGAAGAGACTAGTTCAAATGGCTTTCTGATCAAAATATGAAGTCAGAAATCACCCAAAGTGTGGCCTAGTCTACACATCTCTTCTAAAAAGAATGATCAGGATTCTGTTTATATGACTGCTGCTTCAAGAGCATGAAGAATTCTGCTATCTTTTGAATTTGGAGGGTACTTTGACATAAGACAAATGTTCTTGGAATCTAAGTTGCAGATGTGGAAGTATAAATGGAAGAAAATTCCAAAATAGGACTATTTAGAATGGATTTCTCAGTATGTACCACTGCATAGAGTTTTATTCCAGCAGGAATTTTCTAACTCAACCTTCAACTGAACATTAATAAACCCAGTGAAATGTAGCTGTAGGAAGCGGAAGGAAGGAACAGTTACTGACAGTAGGCCTTGAGGAAAACAATATTTCCTATGGGCTACTTGGGCCTTGCAGCTGGGAGTGAGGAGGGATACATCCCTCCCTTCCTTCCTCCAACTTGTCATCACTGCTTCCTGCAGGGCATCTGCAGGACAAGCTGGAGTGGCAGGAAACGGTTTAAGTGGATTGTTGGGTGAGAGGGAAAAGGCTCATGGATTGTGAGAATAAGAGGGAAATTCTTTTTCTGTTTGAATTAATACCTGTGCTGGAAAAGTATTTTGGAGCCATAATACTTGCTGCATTTTTGAAGCAAACATTATGAACCTGGAAATATGATACTTGGCAACATTCCTGGCTCCTTCTGTGCTTTAGACCTGGACTTCAGCCCCAGCTTATGTGAGCTGGTTACATGTATCTAGTTGGCAGACCTTTTATTCACTTTGCTAGTGCTTGGATTTAGGATCTTTTTAACGAGGATGTGGTTAGGGGTTTTGATTGTTGCTACAAGGCACTGAAGCCTCAATTATCAGCCAAATCAACTTGTGAATTATTCTTCTATCATTGTTGGGGGCAGAGGTAAGCATTTGTTGATCACAAACCCTCCCTTTGACCTTCCCAGTGATATCTCTCCTAATAAAACCAGTAAAGTGTTTCAGGAGGAGAAGAAGACAACCCTGAAGATAATTAACAACATCTGGGTGGTTTCTTATTAACAACCCCTCCTGTCATCGGAATGGCTTCCATAAGCAGAATAGGTAGGGGGCAATTCCACCATGCATCAACCCAGACAACCTCAAAATCTGTTCCAGAGGGTTGGGGGACTCTCTGGAGGAGATTGTGGGAAGAACAGGCCACTTGGAGGCATGAAGAGGGGAAAGTCCCTCTGAGCAGCCATATTGGACTTCATCCTCTATGTAGGGTGACCATATTAAAAGGAGGACAGGGCTCCTGTAACTTTAACAGTTGCAGAGAAAGGGGAATTTCAGCCGGCATCATTTGTATGCAATTCGTACCTGGTGAAATTCCCTCTTCATTACAACAGTTAAAGCTGCAGAGGCCCAGCCCTCTTTTGTATCTGATCACTCTAGTATAGTGCCTGCAACTTTAATTATTGTGATGAAGAGGGAATTTCATCAGGTACTAATTGCATACAAATGATGCCGGCTGTCATCCCCTTTTCTCTGCAACTGTTAAAGTTACAGGAGCCCTGTCCTCCTTTTCATATGGTCAGCCTACCTCTATGCCTAGAATGTGTATAGGTACATTATGCAGCTATGGGAACATAACAATTTTAAATTTGATTACAAAAACAGACTATGCCCTTTAAATATAAAGGAGATAAAGGATGCAACATATTTGCAATAACGGTGACATTCAGAAAATTAGAAAGCCATCTACAATAAGCTTTTAACTAATATTCTAAGATCCCCCAAATGGATTAGACTCTAGATACAGTACATATTATTTCTGATTCCATATTCAGGAAAGAAAATTGCCAGACCCCAAATTCCTTGTAGTTGTTCTGAATTATTATTTCTGAACTTCAAATGCAAGAGAGGCCATTTTCTTAGCAGCTTTTCTGGAAGTTAATCTATATTTCATCACCACAGCATTCTCACTTCCTTAGGTATAGAAGTATCAAGAATCAAATTCTTCCATATGTTATATTCAGAAACAGTTTAGAATGCTAGCTAAATGCTTCCTTTCTCTCACTGGGAAAGAAGCCTTTTAATGATGCCATGGCCAGATAAGGTAGTGCATCCAAAGGGCTTTATAGATGAAGGAATATCAATTCCCAGTGGTCGACAAGTTTATTCATCCAGGGCCATTGTCTCCTTGTGGGCAAAGATAGAATGGGCATGGGTGACTGACTAGACCAAACCTCCCTTGGCAATAGATTCACTTTCTTATAAACCATTATATCACAAAAGTGAGGAAGATTAACCTAAATAAATAAATGAATAAATAAATAAATAAATAAATAAATGTCTTCCCTCTAGACAGCAGGCAGCTTTTCAAAAATGACAAATCCACTGGAAAAGAAAAAGTGACAAAATTAAATAGGAAGTGGTGTTGGAGGAAAAAAGCTTCACTTATCATAACTACACTGAACATTTGGAGTTCTCCTGTACCAGATGCATTTAAGAAGAGTGAGCTCTATGGGAATAGATGACAAGACATCATTACCACAAGATGTAGTGATGGCCACTAATTTGGGTAGCTTTAAAAGAGGGTTAGATTAATTAATGGAAGAGAAGGCTATCAATGGTTACTAGTCCTGATGGCTATGTGCTACCTCCATTATCAGAGGCACTATGCCTCTGTATACCAGTTGCTAGGGAACATGGGTGGGAGGATGCTGTTGCACTCGTGTCCTGCTTGTGGGCTTCTGGTCAACAGCTGATCAGACCCTTGGTCTGATCCAGCATGACCTTTCTTTTGTTCTTATGGCAGTCTGGTTCCATTGTTGCTTCCAGCACTTCACACTTCATCCTAATGTACGATATTAAGCCATGTGCTCATCTTACATGGAAAGCTATAAATAGTAACACAAAGATAAGTAGTGACAGTCAGCATGAGTTCAAATAATTACATATTATAAATATTACTGTGCCAAACAATTAATAGCCTTTGAAGAACCAGAGTAGATTTTGTACCTGTTTATACATTTTTTAAAGAAATTGCGTTGTAAATTCGATTGAGAAAATTAAAGTCACAGTTCCATAGCGAAGTAAATACATTGGGAATAGTTTGCCATTTTGTTAATTTCCTGCTTTTTAGGATATTGAAACTACCTAGTAAAGTCTAAGTGAATGTGACAGTGTGTCTTCCACATTCCTAACTAGTTGTTTTTGAAGTTCATTATTTCTTTACAAGTCAATCAAAAAGCCAGATCTATAAATAGTCTCTATAATGATAACCCAAGTCACTAACTCTTAAGGGGGCTTTAGACCTTCTCAAACAGCAATCTCCCACTCCACAACAAAAAGGGAGCTGCTTTTGGAATGCAGGGGAGTTTGCAAAGTTATTTATGAGGTGGGAATGGGGTCTGCTGTTCACAGTATTAAAAGTCAAAATGTCTGTTAAGTATTTGCAACCCCTTATGTTAGTTCTGCAGATTGTACCTCATGTCTGCCAGTATACAGATGTTTTGTATACTGTGAATTCTGTTCTAGCGTACAGAGTTCATAGGCAACAAACTACTCCATTTCATAATGAATTGTGCATTCTTGTTCTGTTCAGGTGATAGATGGGTATTTTATAAGCAGTATTGTAAACACGATGGCTCTGATACAGTGATTGTTCATATTGAGATGGCTGAATTGCTTTTAAGAAAGTTATAATACCACAATGTGGTAGCATAGTATATTGGGATGCCATTTCTATAGAATAAATATCTCTATTTGTATGCTGTTTCAGTGTTCTATGATTATATGTTCAAATGCTTATGGAATATAGAGCATATTACTGGAACTATAAATGGGTGCTAAATAGATGTACTATATCTCCCCCCATGTGATGCCTTTTCATAGCTACTTTTTTTGTTACTTGCAGTTATCAGGACGTTGATATTAATCCCAGAGATACATGCACTGTGTTTTTTCTGAGATATTTAACTTGCTATGCAGGTACTAGCTGTCAATCAAGGCTAATCAAACTGGCACAGTTAACATGATACATCATAAAATTTCACAGTAATGTCAACCTGTAATTCTGTCAATCTGGTTAAGAGAAATTGACTAAAACAATATTGTCATTTTGTAATAACAGAGAAACAGAGTTATAGGGTAATGTCATCTTAGTCTCTTAGCTGCACAATGTTTTGGTTTCATATCATGTTTGTCCTTTAGTGATGATTGCTCATATGTCCACTGTGTTGGCTTTATTTTTCATGCTCTTTATAAAACATTGGGGTTTTTTTGTAATACATTGTCATCAGGGTTTCCAGGAATTTCTTTAGAATGTTGCTGTTGCTGAACCGGTATTAATTTTATATAGTTATTAATTATAATACCAGTGTGGAGCTTAGCATTTATAGAGATCGTGTTATCAAGCCTCACTTAATGAATACCACATGTCCCATGTTTAATTTGGTGGGATATGAAGTCAGAAACTGGCGGGATTGGAGTGAAATTAACTACCATTGTGACAGGATACCGATAGCTCTTCCTCTTTTTTCCCTCTTTTTTCAGTCCCTTACGCTCACACCATCCCAGAGAGGATGTAACTCAGTTGAATCCAGGCATGCTTACACTGTAAGAGCCTCAGATAACTTATTTAAATGAATCCCCGACGACCCAACAGATCTCTATTTTATGAACTGGAGATGCACAGCTGCGTATTATCAAAATAAAGAGAAACAAATCCTCCAGAAATGCAAACAGGTGGAACTTCACATTGGTGGAGCATCAGGGAAATGGTTTTGGGGGAAGGGGGAATTAAAAACAATCCTAAAAAATCAAGGGATGAATCGATCTGATTCAAACTTAGCATGGCTAAATCCCTACTTGAGAGCTCTCATGGCCCCAAGTTTCATGAGGGAGCTATGGGCAAGGAGGGTGGGGTTGGAGCAGCAAAGGTATGTTAGACCGGCTCAGCACAAACCTGTTCCTTCCACACACCTTCCTATTTCATCAGCAAGCTCTCCCTTCAAAGCACCCCCTCCCAACAAAGGAAATAGTGAGCGGACAGCGCTGCACGGAGGCTGAAGGGCACTTTAATTCTGTTTGGGGAAAATAATCCAGACTTCCCCACTCTAGGAAAACACGAAAAGGGGAGGGGAAGAAGTGGGGCGATTGCAGGACAGGCACAACATCATTTGCAAACCAGACATGGCGAGAGTGCAATTACACACTGGTGTGATGGAGCTCTTAGTTGCATTGTGGGTTGTTGTTATTGTTTTGGTACATCTGTCATCTTTGCCCTTTGACCAACAAGATCGTTGGTCAACATCTTCACAGGTGAATTGAAACTGGATCCTGCCTGTTTAGCCGTGACTTCTCCTGTCCTAAAATACTGATCCTAAAATTTAGATCTTAAATCAAAATGCGGCGCAATTAAGCAAATGCACTAATGACATGGAAATCCTTTTCCCTAATACAAGATAGATGTGGATTGGTTGAGATTACTCTGTGATGAAGGACAACCACTCTGTACACAGTGGCATTTTATTAATCTTTACATTCCCAGAGATGAACTCTTGCATTGAAAACAAGGTACAGTGCATGCCCAAGTTCGCAATGAGGGTAATGCCTATATGAAATTAACCCTAATAAGATTAATTAGTGAGCTTTATCCAAATGGTATGCCTCAAAAGTGCTCTACAGCAGAGAAACCTATAGAAGTTGGAAAATAGAATTGGTGAAACATACCCAGGTCAAGCTAGCTATACTTGTTTGGGGCAAAAAACAAAAACAAAAACCTAATTATCAGCCAATCTGGACTAGAAGAATCTGTCATCTCACCACTCACCAATCGCTTCATTTGCTGCCAATCAGTTTCCGGGCGAGGTATAAAGTGTTGGTTATTACCTTTAAAGCCCTACATGGTTTGGGTCCAGGGTACCTGCGGGATCGCCTTCTCCCGTACAATCCGCCCCACACACTTAGGTCCTCTGGGAAGAATTTACTCAAGCCAGCCAGAACTAGGCTGGCGGGTGTTACCCAGAGGACCTTCTCTTCCATCACTCCCAGACTATGGAATGGTCTGTCGGAGGAGGTTAGACAAATTGACAGTCTTCATGAATTCAAGAGAGTCATGAAGACTGTCCTCTTCCGACAGGCCTATCCAGATGAATTTTAAGATGTTTTTAATGTTGTATTTTTCTCTTGCTTTTAAGATTTTAACTGTTGTGATTTTTGTGTTTTATATTGTTGCTGTTCCCCGCCTTGATCCAAAGGGAGAGGGGGGCTATAAATAATAATAATAATAATAATAATAATAATAATTATTATTATTATTATTATTATTGCATTATTTCACAGGCAAGAACTACAAAGTAATAAATATATAAGGATGGAATAGAGAATACAAGGCTGGAAAACATCTTCTATGTTTAATAAAGTAGTATTTTATAGTACTTAAGAATGTATGCCTACATTTTTATTAAACTTTATTTGCCTGCAGTAACTGATTATAAGATACTTTGTGTTCTCTTTAAGGTTGCTTCTCATATTACAAGTGGTAGAGAGTAAATGCATGAGTGCAATTGCATTTCCACTTTCTTATAGCATACAAAGAAAGCAACTTACACATCTTTGCCCCCTGGAGAAAATAAATGACTACCACACACATTTGGAACTCCACACCTCACCAATGTGAGGAGAGATACCCATCTAAGAGATGTAGGTCCCCTGGTGTGCTGGTTATAGGGTTATGTGCATCTAATGTTCAAAGCGGCCCCAAGAAAATACTGGATATATTTGATTTTAGACCAAATAGTTGCTTCTATTTGAAATACAGTGTATTGTATAATGGATCATCTAGGTTATGTGGTCTTTTGTCAAGTGATTGCGCATTCATTTGTAAACCCTGGAAAAGTTTAGAGGTAAGTTTATGTAAGATGGATGTTTAACAATTAGGACTCTTAAATTGCAGGTTTAAGAGCTGAAGGCAAAAAAGAAATGATAAATGAATCTGAGTGAGAGACCTATAAATGAAACATGGCCAATACTAGACACAGAGAGTTATATAGATACAAGGGATAGAAAGTAAGTAAGTGAAGAACACAGTGTTTAAGTGATAGTACAAAGTAGGAGCTGGATGTCATTATGGAAGGGAACAAGGGGATACAAGATATCAATATAAATATTATATAATGTACCTGAGGTCAGGAGTGAGATGGAATTGTATGGATATTGATAATGAATGATTTCACCTTGGTTCATTGCCTAACTAGTTTTATTTAAAAATCCCATGGATAAAATTAGCTGTAGTGACCAAAGAAGAAAAAAAAACAGCTTGTTTAATTAAGCTTTTAGAAAGCAACTAAATATACAAGAGACTTAAGTAATTATTATAATGGGTCACAGCAAATAAGAGTTTTTTAAAAAAAATGACTGTTGTTGCTGGAATATCAAGACATGATTTATTAAACAGAAAACACAACTAGTGTAGCCTAGTGCCTAAGAGACTGAGCTGTAAATCAGTGAGTCCCACCAGCAGTAGGAGGAGGCGTTGTGACTTGCTATATACCATCTAGTTGTACAGCCCAGAGTGTTTCACTCTGTTCCTGCTGACAACTGTGATTGAGGTTGGTTTCTACTCTTCAGGTTCTCTTTGCTTTCTTGTGTTGTACATTTTGCCACTTCATTATAATGCATTCATTTCTTATTTGTACTTTAGCTGGTGATGAGGTTCACAATCCCACCTCCCCTGCACATTTACTTTAATTAATTTATTAAAAAGATTTCTACCTGCCTTTCCACATAAACTGGTCGCTAAAGCAGCAGATTGCTCTCATTGCCCAATTTTAGTTTTATGTTCCCTGTCTTTTGTGCCCAAAGCAGACTTATTACACGATACTTTTTCCCCTTTTCCCTTTTTCTTTCCTTGCTTTCTCACAGAAATCTGGACTACTCCACTTCACTCTCCTACCTTTCCTGCTTTCTATTATGTTTTCCCCACCATTTTTTTACTCTCTCTCTCCTTTAGGGTGATGTGAGTCATATGTCCTCCTCCTCCTCCAGTTACAGATTATTTCCTTTCCTTCTTCCCTCTCTTTGTCTAGTTTAAAAATGCATGCTTCTTTCCTTTGCTTTCCTTTTGTTCTGCAGTGTCTCATACTTTCCTATATTCTTCTATTTTCTGTGTCCCACTTCTCATCCTTAGTTGTCTCACTTCTCAGGCTAAGTTGTTCTTTTTCCTGTGCCAGAGTGTCAGGACCCGCCTTTCTGCTACACGTTGGCAAACTTCTACAGAAACACAAATAACAGTGAATTTTTTATTGTAGTAGATCAGGTTACACGAACCAACTTCTTAGAACCCATGGGTAAAGCTTAATGGTTACAATACTCTATAAATTGGCAAGCAAAAGCATTTACTATTGGCACATTGCTTAGTTCAAGAAACAGGTCCAAGGCATTCCAGGCAAAGAAAGAAGACGTTCCCAATTAAATCTTGTCAGCTCCTGCACCAGCTCATGGTATGATATTTGAAGCAGGCAAGAGTCCAAAGTTCACAGTCAGTCCAAGCAAAAAAGCTATTCAGGTCATTAAGACAAAGTACCCAGTAAAGGCTTCCAACCTATGCTCATGTTCTAATGGTCTATCCTGACAAGGCAATCTGCCCTGTAACCTAACACAACGCTAAACAAGGTGTCTTTGTTCCAGCCATTTCAGTTGATGTCTTCATTTGAGTGACACTCCCCCAAACCCCTCCCATGCAGAGACTTTCTCCTGTCCAGTTTCCACATTGCCTCAAATCGGAGGTTTGACTCAAAACCTAATCTTGCAGTTATGGTTGAGAGGGAATCTCGCTCTCCTTTGGCCTGCATCAGATGGGAGTCTGTGCAGAGTCAAGCTCCCAGGCCTTGAGTTTCCTATGATTGGGTCCCAAATTATCTTGCTATAAGACTGAATGACAGTCTGAGGCCGCCTCTTCACAGTGCCTCTTCTGGCGTGCAGCGGCGGAAGTAGTCGATGCGCTGCGCATTGACGCTCCAGCAGCCGGACTTCATGGCAGGAGCGCCACGGCGGCTTTTCCTGTCGATGCTGCCGTGCCTGCCCAGCGTCAGCTGGAGTGGCGGCCCACCTACTCTAAGGTAAGTGGGTTTTTTTAAAAAAATTAATTGGGGGGAGGACAGTGGAGGTGTACAGCAAGCTTATGGCTCGCTGCTCCATCTCCTTTCCTGCCCAGCCCGCTCTGTTCTGAAAAAAGTCAGGCTAAATGCCTGACTTTTTTAGTGCGGAGCAAAGGGCCTTTGCCCCTAGATTGCTTTGAATTGGCGGCAGCATCATGTAACCCAACTGCTGCCATTTTGAAGCCACCATGAGGCAAAGTGCCCGTGAAGAGGTACCCTGGCTCTGAACCCATAGGCCAGGAAAAAAATGAGAAATGGGTTCTCAGGATGCAAGTAATTTATTTTCACGAAGCCTATATTCTTTTATTGCTTATATTTATTCATTTTGTAAACCCAACATCTGCCCTGCTAATCAAGTGACCACTTGCAACTGTATTTCTTCTTGTTGTTTTAAAATCTCTAAACCACTTGAGCAACTTATCGATTTGCAATTCCATTTTCACATTTTCAAGACAGGTTTTTCCTGTGTACTCTACTGAGCGTGTAAAGTGTATGTTATTCTTAATCTCTCCTCAGCTTTTGACACAGTTGGCTACTTCCTTCTTCTTAGTTCTTTTCATTCTTTGGGTTTTGTAGTATTGACCTTCCTTGATTTCACTCCTATCTCATGAATTGTTCTTTTAAAGTTTCAATTACTGACATTTTATTCTCAGTTACCTCTCTATATTGGTGTTCCCTAGGGCTCAGTTCTTGGCCCCCTTCATTTCATTCTTTACTCATTCATTCTTCCTCTTAGTAATTTGATTTTCTCTTTTGACCTGCAATATAGTTACACCAAAGATGTTCAGCTCTGTCTTTCTCTTTCCTTCTCCTCTTCCTTTATTCTTACTATTATTTCCAGCTGTCTTGCAGATATTTCTGCTTGGCTGTCAGATCATTATTTCAAACACAATATGATAGAATTTATTTTATTTCCCCCTAACCCTTTGCTTTTCACTTTCTTTTTCTCAGTTGGCAACATCACTCTTCAGTCTCTTCAGCAAGTTAAGAGCTTGGGCATTAGCTTTGATCCTTCTTCCTCTTTCTTTGCTCAAATTACTGCTCTAACTAGGATCTGCCAGTTTTCTCTCTATAAATTTTCCTTTCTTATCAACTGATTCTACTAAACCCCTTATTCAACTCTCATTCTGCCTTTCTTGATTATTGTAATATTTTGCTTACCATACTTCCTGTCTCTCAGCTTAAACCTGTTATCTCAAATCTTCTGCTTGCTTAATTTTTCTTCATGCTTTAATCATATTACACCGCTTTATGTTTTTCTCCACCAGGTTCCTGTATTGGCCAGTATTGCGTTTTAAATTTCTTCTAACTTTTAAGCTTCTTAATGGTCTTACCCTTTCTTATCTATCTTTATTTCTTCCTCTGTATTCTTCTTCATGGTCCATCTGTTCATCAAATAGTAATTTTCATATTAAACCTCCAGTACCTTATGCTATTTCTTCTCTGCATGTTTTTTGTGTCTTGCAGCCCATTATACACAGAACTCTCCACCTTTTTAGATATTTGACAGACTTCTTTGTCCTCTTTTAAGAAACTATTTTTTAAAACTCATCTCTTTTTTTCTTGTGCTTCCCTCTTGAAGATGGTTGAATGTGATTCCTTTGATTATTTTCTTATTATTAGATTTTCTATGACATTTGTTTTACTGCAACCTATCTGCTTCCTTTTAGCTTCACCCAACAAGTGCTGTGTTTTCCTCTCTGTCGTAGTCCCCCCTTTTTGTCTCATGATTTTTAGATTGTGAGCCTGTAGGTAGGGACCTGTGTATTTTGTTCATGTACAATATATTGTATATTTTAGACACTGTTATAAATAATAAGTAATTTTAAGCCAACCTCTGTCATGAATTCAAAAGATGGCTTTAAGCAAGCCTCTGTCTTTCAGTCTTAGCCCCATGCCTCCTGTGTGATATGGCATAATGGTAAATTACCTTATAGGGTTGTTGTAAATATTGCTGAAATAATGTATGTGAAGAACTCGAAATGCTCCAAAGTTAATGCTTCTTTTGTTCATAGTTCTGGAAATACCCAATAGTTGCCTCCTTTTGGGAGGAAATAATCAGATGCATAGACTTTGTATTGGAAAGCTCTTTAATATTTTCTGATGTACATATTGCCTTAAATGCTGTACCTTGATTTTGGAATGTAACACATGGTCAGCATAAATGGATTTTTCATGCCCTCTGGACTGCTAAAAGACTAATACTACAATATTAGTACAGGAAAGTTCATGCTGGGAGAGACTCTTCATCAGGTATTTAGAACTCATTAAAGTTCTAAATGATTTTGTCATTTCACATTTTAAATGCTAAGTTCTTTTTCCTTGTAAATTTGTGACTTAGTACCTTTCTAATAATAATAATAATAATAATAATAATAATAATAATATTTATTTGTAACCCGCCTCTCCCTCTGGATCGAGGCGGGGAACAACAACAATATAAACATAAAAATCATAACAGTTAAAATTTTAAAAAAACAAGAGAACAATACAACATTAAAAACATCCTAAAATTCATCTGGATAGGCCTGTCGGAAGAGGACAGTCTTCATGACTCTCTTAAATTCATGAAGACTGTCAATTTGTCTAACCTCCTCCGACAGACCATTCCATAGTCTGGGAGCGATGGAAGAAAAGGTCCTCTGGGTACTCGCCAGCCTAGTTCTGGCTGGCTTGAGTAAGTTCTTCCCAGAGGACCTATGTGTGCGGGGCAGATTGTACGGGAGAAGGCGATCCCGCAGGTACCCTGGACCCAAACCATGTAGGGCTTTAAAGGTAATAACCAACACTTTATACTTCGCCCAGAAACTGATTGGCAGCCAATGAAGCGATTTTAAAAGTGGTGTGATGTGATCACCCTTAGGTGTACCGGTGACCAACCTGGCTGCCATATTTTGAACAAGTTGAAGTTTCCGGACTAGGCACAAAGGTAGCCCTATGTACAGCGCATTGCAGAAGTCGAGCCTCGAAGTTACCAGCGCGTGCACTACCGTTTTTAGGTCTTCCAACTCTAGGAAGCGGCGCAGCTGGCGTATCAGCCGAAGCTGATAGTAGGCACTCCTGGCCGTCGCATCAATCTGGGCTGTCATCTGGAGCGACGGATCCAGGATTACCCCTAAGCTGCGAACACAATCTTTCAGGGGGGGTGTAACCCCATCCAGAACTGGTTGACACACCTCCAGACCCAGGTTGGGGCCTTTGACAGCAAGCACCTCCGTCTTGTCTGGATTCAGTTTCAGTTTGTTTTTCCTCATCCAGCCCATTACCGCCTCCAAGCATTCATTCAGAGGCGATGCATACAAGGATGTGTAGAGACATTCCCTTGGCCTGGCTACTTCATAGTTAGGAAATCCCTTGCCCAAGAGGTTTACCAAACTCTGAGCTTAGACATCTAAAACCAGTAGATGGCTTTTTTGTTTTAATTGGGCATTTGTTTGCCAATGTTGCCTTACATTTCCCCTGTGCATGTTACTTGCTCTGAGTTTTGGTATCTAGACATAAATATAATTAAACGAAATTTAAACACTACTCAATTGTTTATCTGTGTTTTCTTTACTTATAACAATTTAATTGTTGATAATGGACAATATACTCATTATCATTCAGATGATTGTACCTATAAATATTCAGTATATACCCTTGCTGTCACAGAAACCTTGTTTTGAATGGAAACCTCATGATTTCAACAGCTTCATGGGCAGCCAAGCTTGGCAATGTTTGACTTTTTCGCACCTGTTTAGTAGCACTGTTCTTTGGAAAGCACAGATCTAATGGGCAAACAGCAGTAAGCTTGCAAGAGTACTATAGATTGTATATCAAAGTCTGGATGACAGCTCATTGCAAGTTTGCATTTCCATTGCATTAGATTATGTGAATTCTTTAGCCGTCTATATTTATTCACTATATTTGGGATTTTAGAATTGTATGAATAAAAAAGCAGTATCTCATTCTGTGGTTAGGCTGTTTATGTGAAAGCCCACAGTGTGTAGGTAATTAGCACACTTTGTTGTGTTTTGTTTCAGGGCCCTGCCAAATAAGATGCACTTGTTTAGTTAACATGAAAGCCTTGGGTGGAAACATCCGTCTTTAGTATGTGAATGTGTAATAAGTAATAGTGATCAAGACTTAGAGAGAAATATAAACTTTTGATCATGCATGTATATTCCTCCTTAGACAATTATTATAAGGGTGAAATCCAACATTGCAGGATGTCGTGTGCATGCCCATTCCCTCTGGCATTCACACATGCTGGCAAACTGACACGAGACACTCACATCAGTGAGACTCCATTTTATTGAGGAAATCCCACGGTAAAAGGCTTAACGGTTACACACTCTAAAAAACACTGAAGCTGGATGATGGTCAGAAAGCTTTAGGCTCCATTCCTGATACAATCTTTCAGACAATGACATAAGGAGGGAGGGAATTCTTGAAAGGCTGAGCAAACCATCCCAAGAGAGCTTCTCCAAATGCCACATACGCTGGTAACTCAGCAAACATGGCCCACGCCCAGAAGATCACGAGAAAGGAAAAATCTCTGGCACAGGAGTCTTGTGATTCTGCTTAGCCCAATCCACAGCAAATACAAGTTCAAGTCTATGAAAAGCCTCATAGTACTTTTCATAGCATAGAAATCTAAAGTCCACATAGCAGAGAGTCCATGTGCTTTCAAAGTCCCAAACAGATAGATCCAAACAAGAGGGATTTCAGACCATGTGTCGAAAGATGAACCTAGCAAAGCTCTTCAGCTTTGCCCCCCCCCCCAACTTATAAAGGCTTGTTCAAAGCCACTTGGCAGACAGGTTCTCTGACCTGTAAACCATGCCTGTCTCCAAATAGGGCAGAACTGAACAAGTAGGCCCTCACCTTTGCAAAACAAAAGTTCCCAGAGAAACCTTCCAGCTTCAAAGCCGAGACAGGGAGTGAGCAAGCTACTCCTGTGGGCACTTCTGACAAGAGACCCACTTGCACAGGCATTCCAAAACTATTCCTAATAATGCTACCTACATTCAACAAGACCTCTGGCCTTGTTGAAGACTTATACCTGACACAGGAGCAGACCTCCACTTATGCAACAAGTTTTCCCCTTGCTTTCCTCTCCCCTGCAGTCCTTTCCTCTCACATCTGCTCTAGAGGTTCCCTCAAAACCTCTGGAACATATTTTGAGGATGGAGGGGCTTCAGTGGGAAGGATAAATCCTTTCCATTAGCAGTTTTTATTCTGCTGGTGCACAGCCAGCGTTGGATCCAGCCCATCCAGATATACACTTGGACATAAATCTCACAGGCTTCAGTTAGGCTTCCTTGCTTCCTAACAGTCCTTGGGGTTGCAGACTTAGTATATAGCTCAGAACACTTCTATAATGCAGATTGTGTACATTATTTCAGTGATCCTTACAACAACCTGATAAGATAGATAAAAATGGTTATCATCCCATAGGAACTTGAAGTTTAGAGGCAGCTGCATGTTTAAGGATGCAGTTCTGTGTACACTTAGTTGAAAGTAAGCCCCACTGAATTCAGTGAGTCTTACTTCAGAGTAAACATGTGTAGGTGTTTCATGTGTCCAGCTCATTACTGAACTTAGATTTGCTGAGCTGAGATATTTGTTACACATGCTCTCCATTCAACTGCTTGCCTTTGCATGCACTCCTGACCCAGAGAGATCTGCTGCCATACACCAACTTGGCATCTAGCCTACCTTCAGTTGGAGCACTCAGCTTTTCGGGAAAAGTGCCTCACTTGCAATTAAGTAGTTCTCTTCTGAATAGATTCTTCAAGCAATCTGTCATAGAAAAAAGGTGGCAACCCTACTGGGTATAAGGAGCTCAAGTGTAGACAAATCTACTCAGAAGTAAGCTAACTGAATTCAATATGACATACTCTCAGGTAAGTGTGTATAGAATTGCAGTCTTAGTGATTTTAAAAATCACTACAAAATTAAATTCATTTCTTAAATAAATATTTAAAAAACAAAAATTGATCATAAATTTCTGTTGTGCTTCATTCAGTTAGTAGTAATGTTTTATAAATAGTCTATAGGAGAATAAAGACTGTATTTCACCAAATTATATTGCTTTTTAAGGGTTTAATTATAATGCCATCTTGATGAAAGAACAGTTGTTTTGTGCTGTGTTTGAAAAAAAACCATGAGTTTTCAGGGAGTAAAAAAGCCCCAATACTCCCCCCACCAGTCTGCTGGGGTTAAATTGGGAGAGTATGTGAGCTGTATATAGGCTATGAAGAACAGCGCAGGTAACAAGATAGAGAACCAGGTGAATTTAATAAAACTCTTTTGTCTCTCTCAAGGCTCTGTTAATACATTTGTATCAGCAGAACGTAATGCTTGCTTCAAAAGTATATGCTGTAAAATGAATCACAATTGCAGTTTCATCTGGTATTAAGACTGTTATACTTACTTGTACAAGTATAGAACAAACAATGTTAAATGAAACCTGAATCACAGTAAAATGCCAGGGATTTCTACCGGGCTTGGAGATATATTTGATAGCAGTGGTTTATATTAATTTGACACACTCTAGCACATGCATAAAAGTTAAAATTGTAGTAATGTCACATTGCTCAAAGACAGAAATAACAGTTCTTTCCTTTGTTGTTTTTTATATACCTGGAGTGCACTGAATTTCCAGCTCACAGCAAGTGTCAAAATTGCAAGCTTGAGCTCTTAGTTAAGTTTCATCAGTCTTTAGTTCATTTGTCCATTCTCCCATTATATTCTGTGTGAACATCACTATTGTAGGGTATGTCTCTTTTGTATACTGCCTGCTACGTAATATAGAAACATGAAATGTTGCATTTATTCTCTAGTTTTATTTCTGTTTAGAATTCTTTGTCTATCTAAATTAGGTGTGTGGCTAGTATCCAGAAAAATGTGATATGTCTAATTTTTTGGATGATCCTGAATCAGATAATAAACCTTTCAAAATTCTCCCTGTCACACATGGCATCTTTCATAGGAATCTGCCTGGCAGCAGGACTAGTCATATGGCCCTGCATTGTCTATGCTAACTTGGAGTGCCTCTTTTACTTAAAACCTGATCTGGAGAGCTACTTTAGGTGTGCTCAATGGCTTGAGCATGCCCAGTGGGATTCATACTTCTTGTTTTTAACAGACCTCCATGTCATATCACAATTTCAAAGGGGCTTTCCTCAAAGCATTGGTGCCTTGTTTCAGAAACACAAGTTCAACCCCATATTGATGATTGGGAAATGGGTGTATGAGTCTTTGTATCCAAGTAATTTACTCAGGAATAGTGTCTATTGTTTTCAGTGGGATTTACTTCCATTCAACTGTGTGCTTAGGGTTGTGCTTTAATTCCACAGATTGAGACAGATTTTCCTTTCCTTTAAACTTCCCGGTTCCACTGACATTGAAGCAGAGCTTAAAATCAGTATTTAACATTTAATGGAACGAATAAACTAATTCTCAGTTTAACTCAACATTTGCAGTAAGATGACTTGTACCCTAATGGCTTGTAATTAATTTTTCTGAAAATCATATTTATGATAGTCTGCAGATTCAGGCCTTTATCTAATACATAATGTTCATTTTGAGCCTTTAATTGCATTTAAATTAAAACCGGCTTAGCAGAAAGATGAATTGTGGGAATGCATCAAACCACCCAGCATGTCCTGAAGATGTGAGCCTCAAAATGCAATTTGGTAGAGATGTGCAGAATCATTTGGAGTTCATTAATTTTTATTGCACAGGTAGTTTTACTAAAGTAGGTTATTTTCTTTCAAATTTATATTTATGTTTATGTCAATAGCTGAATATCATATTAGCCTTTACATCTATTAGAGTTTATTAACCTGGCCTAATGTGGGTTGTACATGCTTTGGAGAAAAATAATTTATCCTAAAATATTAGTTCGTATTAGGAAATTGCAATTCCTATTGTGGTAGTTTATGGTGTCTGTCTGTCTTTGTATATGAAGTGCCAGGTTACGTTTCAAAATATTCTGTTGTAAGCAACACAGTTTTTACTTTATAGTTTCTAAAGTTTTCACATAGTGTTTTACCAAGAGTCTGACCTGTTCATTGGAACAGAATAGGGTGATCAGATTTTGGAAAGCAAAATCCTGGTCCAAAATGGCCACCCCACCAAAGCAGACCCCCCCAACATAAAATAAAAAAAATTAAAAGGCCACCCACCATGCAGCCAACAAGCAGACACCCCCGCCACCCCCCCACCCAAAACAACCCCCCCACCAAGCCACCCACCCCCCAAAAAACCCAGCCTGGACGAACCGGGTCCTTCGCCGCCACCGCCGATCTCCTAAACTGCCGCGTGACCCCCTGCAGCCCCCTCACCCTTCTTGCCCTGCTCCTGGGCTCCCTGGAGGTGCCTGAGGAACAGCAGCAGCAGCAGGAGGAGGAGGAGGAGGAAGAGCCTGCTTTAAAATGCCCACGCTGCTCCCGGCCTCGGCAGTAAACAAGTGCTCACCGTTAGGGAGCGTCAACAAATTCCTTGTCTGGTGGCTAAAGCAGTTAGCCACCCAACAAGGAATTTGTTGATGCTCCCTAATGCTGAGCACTTGTTTCCTGCCGAGGCCGGTAAATGGAGAGCAGCGCGGGCATTTTAGGGCGGGAGGAGAGCTAACCCTTTCCCTGGTTTGCCCCCGCCGCCCCCCTGTCGGCCTGGATCACCCCAGTTTTCCCGGTTAGGACCGGGAAACCCAGGGCAATCTGGTCACCCTAGAACAGAATGGAGGGCTATTGATGTGTGACACTGTTTGGTAGATCTGTATATTGTGCACGTTACCAAGCTAGCTTTAAGGTGAGCCTTAAAATGGCAGAACTTGTGAGGTTATGTAATTTAATTATAATGCCAGTTTACAATAGTAAAGAAAAAGGCCATTTGACATTGGTTAACAATACAGATATTGAATAGTGTATATAAAATTAACATTGGCAACATTGTTTATTGATTAGTAGTCAAGAACTGTTGCATTAATCCACCCAGGCGGATTGAAGTTTATGCTTTTTTAAATATATAGTTAAAAAGAATTAGGGGTGCAGTCCTATAGACAGAAACAACTCCTACAACGCCCAGATTTCCCCAGCCCTAATTATGCCCTAAATTGCTATCTTGCCCTTTTCCCCAATTTGGGCATGTTATCCTCTGTCAAATTCTCATTAGGGAATAAAGGACACGCAATTCCAGTAGTAATGATAAACAAGTGCAACTATTTTATAATTTGGGGGGGGGGGGAGGATTTCCACTTTTATTTTTTTTTGTATGATACCATATTTGTACGAGAAGGTGATTCTTGCAAATTTCTGCTAGTTCCTAGTTTGTGGTCAGACATGACCGAAGCACATATTTATTTAATATTCCCCAATCAGAACTTGACAGAGGTATTGGTTATTTTCTCATTTCATCACTGAAGCATGCCAATGTCGTTTAGTCCCTAATTACTCTCAAACTGAGATGTTCCAAGTATTCCCATGGTGGTAATATTTTTCTGCCTGGATGAATCATTACGTTGTTTGGCAGACTAAAACACCAGCCTTTCATTGTTGGAACACTACCCCTCATGTAGCACCACATCACTTCCTCTCTGCTGTCTGTTCCACAACTTTCATTCTGGTGTGACATTTCAAGATCTACTGTATGAAAACATATTTGCCTTCCTTTTCTCTGACTGGGCCAGGACACCAGACAGGGATTGTCAGAACAGAACTCCTTAGAAATCTAATGGAGCAGTGGTTCTTTCCTACTGAGAGAAGAGGCTTATTTGTTTGCTAGTTGCATTAAATATGAGGGGACCCTTTCCAACAAATTCCATAGAACTGAGAGTATATATTAACACACATGCTCGGGGTTTCAGTAACTTTGTAGATCAGGTGTTCCCCTCATGTTAAAAATCCTTTTCTGTTTTCATTTCATTTTCAATATCCTGCAGATGCGAGAAAGATGAAAGCAATAAGTTGTATAACACACTAGTATAAAGAAAAAAATGTTCCTCTTTGAGATAGCAAAGACATTTCACAGTTGGAGTTTAACTCCATTTGATATCATACAGAAAGTTAATGAAATCTAAAAGACAGACATGCTTGTTTCTCATCATTATTATCATACCTCTTGGTTGTTTGTTTTTAATGTGTATGTGTATTTTTCTCTGTTAAATCTAGCTTGACTTTAATTTCTATCCATATGTTATGAGCAGGGACATGGTTTACTGTATGGAGTTGCACAACGTTGGATTGTCCAGAATATTCAACACAGTTGTGGGAATTCCTGATTTCATTTAGCTCTTATGACTGGAGGTAAATGTTTTAAAGGTGATGCTAAAGAAGGCTTGGTGGGGCCAAAGAGAGAGGGGTTTTTTGTTCTCCGTCCTTGGCATGCCCTCTCCCAGTGTATTTTCCCTGTGCCTACATACAAGTTGCACTTGTCTTCAATCTGAGTTGAGTTAAACTTTCTCAGTAGCAGATCAATCCAGACAAGACTGAGATGCTGTTAGTGGGTGGTTCTGCTGACTGGATGGAGGGTCTTCAACCTGTTCTGGGTGGGGTTGCACTCCCCTTGAAGGAGCGGGTTCGTAGCTTGGGAGTTCTCCTAGAACCATCTCTGTCACTTGAGGCTCAGGTGGCCTCGGTGGCACGGAGTGCCTTCTACCAACTTCGGTTGGTGGCCCAGCTACGCCCCTATATGGACAGGGATAACCTGGCTTCAGTTGTCTATGCTCTGGTAATCTCTAATTGGATTACTGCAATGCGTTCTACGTGGGGCTGCCTTTGAAGACAGTTCAGAAGCTGCAGCTTGTGCAAAATACAGCAGCCAGATTGATAACAGGAACCATAAGGTTCTAGCATATAAGACCTACTCTGGCCCGCTTGCATTGGCTGCCTATACATTTCCGAGCCCGATTCAAGGTGCTGGTTCTAACCTATAAAGCCTTACATGGCTTGGGACCATAATACCTGACGGAACGCCTCTCCTGACACGAACCTACCCATACACTACGATCCACATCTAAGGTCCTCCTCCGGTTGCCTACTCTGAGGGAAGCATGGAGGATGGCAACAAGGGAGAGGACCTTTTCAGTGGTGCCCCCCCCCCAATTATGGAATGATCTCCCCGACGAGGCTCGCCTGGTGCCAACATTGTTATCTTTTCGGCTCCAAGTCAAGACTTTCCTCTTCTCCCAGGCATTTAACAGCGTATGTTGAGGGTTTTATTGTTGTTGTGGTGGTTTTACCCAGAATAGTTGTTTTTAAATTATATTGTATTTATAACCTGTTTTTATGCTTTTTATGCTTTTAAATTTTGTATATCGTTTTTTTTTAATGTTCAATGTTTTTAATTTTTGTAAATCGCCCAGAGAGCTTCGGCTATGGGACGGTATATAAATGGAATAAATAATAATAATACATAATAATATTGGCCAATGACTTCCCAGGCTGTATGCTTTAACTTGTCGCATGTGGCATGGCTCATTTGTAGTAGCCTGCCAGATGTTCATCCTCCAGCAGTGCATCTCTCCCCAGCACCCAGTTATGGAATATATCTTCCCCAGAGAGGCCCACCTGGTGCTTACTTTATTATCTTTCCAGCACCAGGCAAAAATATATTTTGATTCACTCATGATTTTTAATCCTCTATATATTTCTGTTGTTACATTGCATTTGTTAGTAGTTTCATCTTTGTTAGATGTTGATGTTGTTGTTGTTGTTGTGTTGCCTGTTATTTTAACCTCTGCTGATTTAAGTGATTGATTGTTTTGCTGCTTCTGATCTGATGTATATGGATTTTATTTGTGTTTTATTGTACATCACCCTATTTGCTATTTGCTACAGGCCAGCTAATAAAAGTAAAATAAGTCATATGGAAATATTTCATTTGTGGGCACCTTTCTGCACAGTACCTGCCCTCTGAGAGCTGATATTAATATTCTAGCCCCTATGTGAGGAGCCTTTGGAAGTGCTGGCACATGCTTGCCACATATATCGCCTGATCTGTAGAAAGTTTCCACACCAGTGCCAGAGGTTATTTGAAGTTTGTGCTTCTGACTGATCCATATGACAAGTGGTTTTCCCATTGTAGCTTATGTGTGAATATGCCACAAAGGAGTGGTTTCTTGTGACAGGCCTTCAACATGACAATTGGCCCTGACTACTGCACACTATGGGCTAGACAGCATGAGCTAATCTAATGGTGGGAAAATAGATACAGGTATTGGTACGTGATAAATGTTTGTGAAAGGTGTTAGACTTTACATGCAAACACTGTGTATGATTCTAGTTCTTCAAGAGATGCCATATATAGTCATATATGACTGTTCAGTGCCTTTAGGGAAGTAGTGAATATGTGAGCTCCAAACAGGTCAGCAGGAGGAGAGAATGTTCACCACTCACAAATAACAGTTATGGATAAGGTACTATATGCAGTATAATTCAGCCAAACAATGAAATTAATGGAAGATTTCATTTTTCCTCCTAAAATCAGTGGGACTTTAAAGTGCTTAATTTTAGCTGGATTGAGACTTTTGTTTTATAATTTCAGGAATGCCAGTTGCAATCACACGAAGAGGTAATTACATAATTTTCTTCAACGAAGTGGGAAGGGAAGTTATTTTAAGTTATTTATTTTATTTGCACTTGCTTTTCTACCCCAAAATTGCACTCAAGGCAGCTTCCAGAGCAATTAAAATTGATTAAAACCATAAAACAATACACAAAAATACAATAAAAACATAACAGTTACAGAAAAGACATACATATATTAAAAACAGAACCAACCCCACAGACCCCCTGACAGACTAAAGGCAGGCCTACCCAGATGAATTTTAAAGCTAAGAATTTTAAGTTGTCCTGATAGTTATTTTAATATTGTATTGGTTTTATATGTTCTTTTAATTGGTTTTATGCAGTTGATTTTGTATTGTTGTTGTTCCCTGCCTTGATCCAAAGGGAGAGGCGGTTAAGATAGAGAGATAGAGAGATAGAGAGATTGAAATGCTCTTTACCTGCTGGTGGACGGACAGCAGAAAGGGAGCAAATCCAGCCTCTCTTGAGAGGGAGTTCCACAGCCTGGGAGTGGCCACTAAAAAAGTCCTCTTTTGGGTTGGCCCTACCTCTGAGAGCAGTGGTCTCGAAAGAAAGGCCTCTCCAGAAGATCGTAAGAACTGGCCAAGTTCGAATGGGAGATGGTGGTCTTTCGGACATCCTGGTCCCAAACCAGATAGAGCTTTATAGGTCAAAACCACACTTTGAATTCTGCCCAGAAACAAGCCTATAGCCAATGAACCTGCAGTAATAAGGGTGTCAGTCACGTGATCCCTGTAACTGGCCCCCATCAACAGTTTGGCCACAGCATTCTGATCCAGCTGAATTTTCTCAATAGTTTTGAAGGGCAGCCCCATGTAGAACATTTTGCAATAGTCCAAATAGGATATAACTATGACATGCAAGACCATGGTCAGATGAGATAACTCTAGGAATAAGCTCAGGTTAGGTTCATCCTCCTCACAACTCCCCTTAGGCTGTTTTTTACCCGTTTCCCCACCAGTTGAGAAATCAACTTGGCAGGAAGAAAAATGGTTTGCAGGGAATGGGCTGAAAAGATTTCAGGAACAGAAGGGTTAGTCACTTCCCACCAACTAATTCTCCCCTGCAGATCCACCTCCACCTTCACTTTCATATTGCTTTGTCAAATAAAAGTTTGGGAACCTGTGTTTGCTACAGAATGTCAGGACAATGTTACTCCCATGTCAAAGGGAGGAAAATTTAAGAACGCTACCAGTACAAAAAAAAGAAAAAGGGTGAAGTGGATACCCAGGGAACAAAAGAAGGAGTAAAGTTTCTTTCTATTCTTGAGGCATAGGAATGCCCTACCATTGAGTATGGACCACTGTAGAAAAACACAAATTACAGGTAAACTAATTTTATTGGCTCAAGCTGTTAAGATCCAATTCAGAAGACCCAGGGGTCCAGGGACCAATTTCCCTCCTCCAGGAACCCACTGGGGCCCACACCACTCCCCATTACTTCCAAATTTGCCACAATTTGCCAAATTCTGGGAGGCTTCCAGGATCGTGATTTTGGTTTTCAACTAGTTGTGTGCTCCCTGTACACCTTGTTTTAAAGCAAAATCCCGGAGGTTTTGCTGTTGCCACAGAGGCCATATGTTGGCCACATGGTCTAATTTAACAGGAATGATTTAAGCATTTCTATAGCATCTTTCAAGATACCAAATTTGTATTTGTAGTACCTTGGCCAATGCTGCATGGTGAGTTTCATGGCTGAAAAAAGATGTATATGTCTAAACATCGAAAACCTATGTCCAAACCCAACATAATCTGTGGCTTCTGTTGGTCGCTGCTTTTAATTGATATAGAATGTTCATTAAAATAAAATAGGATGAACTGTAGCATGGTAAAATAACACAGAGACTGTGCAAAATCCTGATCTTACGATTTATAGTGATGTTGTTTCTAATCTGTGGCAGGAGTCTTTAAGACAGGAGTTGTGGATCCTCTGGGTGAAGAAGATATAAAAGCAAACAAATTTACATTAAAATTTTAAATAAAACCTATAAGATAAAAAGTGCTTGGTATAAGTATATATAGCTTGTTAACCTGCTGCATTTCTTATTTTAAATATACACACTAGGGAGGAGTCTGTTAACCTGTGTAGCAAAATTCTGAAGTTACTGAACTATTCAACTCTATTTTTCTTAACTGTGAATAAAGATTAGCAAATAAAATATCTGAAGGCAAGTAAATAAGTGTGTGTGTGTGTGTATGTGTGTGTGTGTGAGTGAGTGAGTGAGAGAAGGCTGGTCCCTCCACGTCACGGTTGAACTGCACTGGAGGTGGAATGTGGGATGCAAGCAGTCTGCTCACTCAACTGTATTTGACTAGTGCCGTCAACCCCTCAGCTTTCACAAGCATTGAAAGTGTCAAAAAAATCTCTCATAGAAAGTATAAATTTTAACCAGGCTATTTCTGGTTCATATTTAATGCTGTTTTTAAAAGCTTTAAAGCATAACAATATTCAAAGTGTTCTTCGTTGTGCCTCTTGTGAGCCGGTATAAATCAAGTAGGCAGTTTATTGTTTTTGTGTGTATGTATGTGTCAAAAAGGGAGAGAGGGAATATGTAATCAAGTAACTAAGATGTATGGCAGATCTGCTTCTTGTATTTAATATTAATAACTAAGCGTGTTTACTTCAGTAAACTGTAATCTTAAACATGTTCATATCTGAATATGGTATTACTTTTCTTTTGAAAACTGTCTGTATTTTATAAACAAGCAAACAAAAATTCATTCCTCCTTTGACTACTAGTATATTTAATTTGGAGACATGCAGGTGTTTCCTGAATATAAAAAAATGAATGCATATATTGGTGGTATCTTGTAAACATTGTTTCTGGTGCCACAACTATGCCTACTGAACATACTATGAAACATGCTTTACCGTCTAACTATATCATAAAAACAATCACATATTAGAGATAAATATGGCTTGATGAATAAATTAAGTTATTTGTTTTCTTTGTACGCTATCCTGCATTTTATCCAAAATGCTCAAGACAAAGGACATTCAGCCCAGGATGCTGTTTTCAACAATGGCCAGCCACATACCTACTTCTGTAAACTCACAGCGAGCCATGATTGTGATATCCTCATGCATTTGCCCATCATTTGATATTCAGAGGCTGATGAATACGGGAATCCCATTAATTCTCATGACTTACAGCTATCAGAGACCTATCCTGCATGAAATCCCTTTTAAGGCGCTACAAGGTAGTTTTCATAATCATATAATGTGACAGTTGCCTCCTCCAGATTTTTGGGAATCCCTCTCTTAGCCTCCTGTACCACAACCCCCCACCTTCAGGGGAACCTCTTGGGTGGATTGAGGGAGCTGCCAGAGGAAGGGGCTTATGCCAGTTCTGTTACATGTAGTTTCTCTGGATCCAGCCCAGTAAGTGCTCCATTTTTATTTATTTAAAGCACTTCTGCTTTGCTCTTTGGCTGAAAAAGGCTATAAGAATGGCTTACAAAGCTCAGTAATGAATAGTCCCCGTCCTCAGGCTTGCAATCTAAAAACATGACAGAAATGGAAAAGGAATTGGGATGGGGGGGGGGGACAAATTCTGGCACTAGTTTTAGTTGCAAAGTTCTGGAGTTGGATGCAAAGTCATGGAGTTGGATCTAAGCACAATAGAAGGATTGCTGCTTTCTCTTCCAATTGATGTCCTCAGCAATGCAATTTGGTAGCTTGGGAGAGGGACGTCCTCAGCTGGAGCTGAATTTAGGTACAATGGAGAATGCCTGACATTATTTTCTTGTTTAGATTTGTTTACATCATGACTCCCAAAATCTCTTTCCTGAGTAGTCATAGTCAATCAGTACCCCACCAGCATATATGTAAAGTAAGGATTTGGGGTCCCCCCCAGGTGAATTACATTGCATTTTCTCACATCTTTCTCATCAGCCATTCAGTTGCCCATTCATCAATTTGAAGAAATCATTGTGGACCTTTTCATATTGTGCTAGAGATTGCATAGTTCTGAATAAATTGGTATTCTGTCTAAACTGGGATACCCTACTGTGCAATCCCAATTCAGAAATAGTGCTTACTTGATTGTGAAAATTGTCAGCTTTTTTTCCTACCCTCTAGTTTCTCTCATCAAATCTTAAGCAAAATTTTCATATGGAGTCTTGATGTGGGACTTTGTCAAAAGTCCAATAATTGCTTAGAGTGGAGTAATGCCAGCGACATCAATTAGACTGCTTCAAGTCCAAGTGGTTTGAAAAATTGTAATTTAAACTTACATTTTATTTTTATTTTAGTTTTAGGAATACCTAGAATTACTTTTCTATTTTTTTTTTTAAAAAAACTCTGTGTGTAGATGTGCATGCGCATACATGATAATTATTAATGAAATCTGCAAAACTGCACATATTGAGGAACAGATTCTGTAGTAATAGTAGCTGGCAGAAATGTTAAGTGCTTTTCACAGTCAACATTCAAACAGATTATCAGATGGCATATTTCACCCTGTTGTTACTTTAAATGAAGTGACCATGAAATCAACAAATCTGCTGTCAGGTGCCTGTCAGTAAGATAGTTCTTCCTGTCACACAATGCCTCACATAACAGGTAATGTGTTTTTAAGAATCAGTCCTTTGTCACCTCATCAAGTCCTTGTTAAAAGATGAAATAAGATGGATGGTGTTGTCTCCCATGGAGCTGATGGAAATACAGGAGGAAGCAATACATTCTACAGGAATAAATACCAAAAGGAAGGAGCTCAGGTGCCTGTGGGGGAGAATTGCCTTTTACTGTGCTGCATTGCCTTTGTCCTGCGTCTTGGGACTAACTGCTCACTTTTCTTGCTCATTTGATTTCAAGCATTAAATTAATTGGGTCAAGTTTAAGTTCTCTGATAAAGACAGGAGGAATTAAGCCTAAGTCATAAAACAAATGAGAACAAAGAGTGTGTTGTTGCACCAGTACCTGAACTTTCATTCAGGCCACTTGAGAAATGCTTCAATTCCTAATGGAGATGACACCCATAATTAGAAGATTTTTTTACTCCCAACAGTTTTCTTGAGAATCCTTAGAGTTAGAGCATTATCTTGAGACCATGAACGAAGCTAAAATATATGTGTAACTTATTTCTATTCATTTCCACACGGTCAAGATTAACATACAATCCTCTTTTCTTTCCAATATGACTGTTTTTTACAGTCTGTGTTGAATTTTTCTTCCCATCCCAGAACAGTTTATAAGTGGTGGTTTTGGCAGTAGTTAGTGCTGTCACAGCACTAGCATAAACTGACGTTCACACAATGTCATTAACACTTCATAGGCAAAGGTGAAAAGCGGTAAATTGCCGCCAAAATTTGGCAACAAGTCACTTCCTTTTTTTCCTTTTACCTAGCAAGCACTAATGGTATTGCACAAAGGTTGTTTACACTAGTGCAATGGCATTTTTGCTAGCGCAGTGACAGCATTGCATACTGCACTATATTATTAGTCATAATAGTCTAGATCTTTTTCTTGATCACCTGTTGGCATAAGGCCTGTTCTCTGAGCTTTTGCCAGCACAATACATGCTGCAATGACCGTGTGTTGTTCTTAATAGACTACGTGACATACTTAAATTGAATGAGATTTTGCCACTGTCAAATGACCTCTTATGCATATTAAAGCCCATCTTCACATGTATAGCTACTTCAGTTTGAAACACAGAGTCTAATGTAGGAGTAAACAATCTCATACGACAATGGAACCAATTACCTAGGGAGATGGTGGGCTCTCCCACACTAGAGGCATTTAAGAGGCAGCTGGACAACCATCTGTCAGGGATGCTTTAAGGTAGATTCCTGCATTGAGCAGGGGGTTGGACTTGATGGCCTTATAAGCCCCTTCCAACACTACTATTCTATGATTCTATGATTCATGCCTGCAGGCACCAATGTAGGCCTGGACAACTTTCTTGACACCCACCAAGGTGCTCTACCCCTCCCACTTTTTTTAAAAAAATATATCCTTAAATGCCAAATACCAAATATAAAATTGTCAATGAATATTCAGGAAATATTCCAATATTCATAGAATATCCAGCACTAAAATCTCCAGGAGATAAATTTTGATTAGAATTTAATCATGATTTTAAGCATTCTGATTTTTAATTAGGCAAAATGCAATTAATATTTTCTAGCGATTAGATAGATTATGATAGGGCATAATCATGTAGTAGAAAAAGGATGTTGTGTAATCTAGTTCAACATCTTAACTTGTCAAAATTCCTTCCTTTCAGATCCTCTCCATGAGATTCAATTCCATTTAAAATATCTGAGGCAAAAGACTCACAAATTATCTGGCCAGCTTGTTCATTTTCCAAATCATTCTTACACTTAGCTTGTTGATATGGCTTTAGCTCTACCTCTTCTGTTTTTCACCATTAAAATCCAAACACACTGTTCTTCAGCCATTTTGAAGAAATATTCTGCATATATTTCGCATTCTTTTAGCTTCATTCAGAAGCCCCAGTGAGTATGCCCACATTATATTTATTTCTATTCCCTGATTTTTTTCTGATTTTAACTGTGGGCAATTCTTTTCTAATTGTTTAGTGCATTGAAATAATTTTTCATTGAAAATTCTTGATTATTATAGTGGGCTTGTTTCCTGTAAAGAGCAAATCCACTATTACCTAGAACAGTTGCCCCAGATTTGATATAGTCCCAAGGCATAGTCTGAGGGCACAGGATGTAGCCTTCTTGCTGCAGCTAAGTAGGGTGAGTACCTGAATGGGAGGCCATCTGGTAACCCTATATCTGGTGCCTTTAGTTTCATGATAGAAGAAAGGAGAGCTGTGTATACTTTAAAAATAGATACGATTAATCAAATGAATATGGCTCATTTTGAATTTATTTATTTATAATACTCATATACCACTTAATACATTGAAATCCCTGAGTGGTTCACATGAAATACATCATAATTATATAGAAACTTGATTAAAAAAATAATTACAAATATTAAGAATATTTAAAACATTACAACATTATAAAAATAAAAGAAGGTGGTAACGGAGGCACACACAGTTCAGGGACAGCTGTTTCTGCCTATTGAATTGAACATTGGAGACTGTTCCAAAGGGTTGGTGCCATCACTGAGAAGGTCCACTTACATATTGCTACCTAGTAACATTTCATTGGCTGTGGAATGACCAAGAAGGCCTCCTTAGAAGCTCTCAGAAATCAGCTCCATATATATAAGGGAAGACGGTCAGCTAGGTATCCTAGTCCTGAGTCGGTTAATAGGCAGTCAATGCAGTTCTTTTAACACAGGCGTAATATGTGTATATCTAGATGCTCCACTGACCATCCTAGTTGCTGCATTCTGCTAACTACAACTTCCAAACCAATGCAAGGGGAGCCCCATATAGAGCGCATTACAGTAGTCTAATCATGAGGTTACCAGTACATGGATCATAGTGACTAGGCTACTGAGAAATTATCCAAAATCTTTTTCAAAAATTTGAAAGGCGATGAATAATTTCTCCAAGTCAATCTGTGGACTCAGAAAGTACCCCCTCCACACAGCTTACCACCTTCACCAAAAGTCCCACCAGCCAGTCCCTCAGCTCCCCAAAATACCTTCCCTGTATTTACCTTATCTTTGAAACAGCAGAAGTGTTGATAGCAACATCAATGGCATAAAGGACACAATTGGAGGGAGATATTTTCCTTCTCTCCTTCCATCTCTTTTGCCTTGACATGTGAGTAATCAAGCATAAGGGCACAAAATTGGAGGGGATCAAGGGAAATGTAGTTTTTTTTTCTTCTTCTGAGGGGTGCTGCAATTGCAAAAAAGCCCCAAGCCTATAATTTTACTTAAATTGTATGGACGTAGATTCCATGATTTATGACGTGATACTATGAGAACATGACTGGTGGCCGTTATGGAAAATGGTATTCACAGACTTATGCTGACCAGCAAATAGCATTTTCTAGTTCTAGCACATGTATTCTACCTCATATAGAAAGACATTGTTGTCAGACATGAAATGCACACAGAACTCTTTTACAGTGACTGAATTATAAACTTAGTATCCTTGATGTTGCCTTGAAAATCACTTTAAACATTAAGATCAGATTATCTGTTTTATACAGTGGTCTTGGAGAAATTCTGATTCAGGTCTCATATTTATAATATAAATAACATTAAATTTATTATATAGATTAATTGCTCTAACTTACAGTAGTTTAAAAAGTTATTGTGCCATCTAAATTTATGTTCTGGAAATAAAAATTTGTTGGAATGATGCCTGGATATCGCAGTAGTAGTCATTATTAGTTCATTTCTCTTATTTACTTATTTATCTGGATGAAATGTAATCTACAGTTTATGCATGCTGACCTTTTTGCATATTTCATATGAAATTACAAAATATTTCACAGATATAAGGTTAAATGTTCTGGCATGTTTCAACTTCATCCAGGTTCAAAACAAAGTAACTGTTAGCTTCAAAGAAGAATCTGTATCTGAAATCGGTGCTCAAACAATAATTTATTTACTTAATTTCCCCCAGTTTTTAATTCTTGAATTCTTACCCCTGCTTCAAACTTCTTATATGTTGTTTCAACATTCTATAGAATTATGTCTTCAGTATATTTGCTCAGATACTGCTTTTTATTTTTCTGATCTAAAATAATGAAGTCTTCTCAGGATTCCCTTATGCATGCACCTTTCTCCAGTTTCGAATAAGCAGCAAACTGCGTAACTTCTGTTTTAGCGCAAACTATTCAAAAACAATGATCACTACATGAAGCAGCAGCAACACCATGATGGCAATTAGCATGCTGAGGAATCACTGCTCTGAAGTTTTAAACCCTGTTTCAAGTTGGCAAAATTGCAACAAATCCCATTTGTCTGCTTCCCGGTTTTAGCTAAGCTTGTTGAAATCAGACTGATGGCACTGGGACCACAGGAGCTCATCTGCTCCCTGATCTTAATGTTTGCTGCTGAGTCTTGCAACTGGGGAGGAACTGAAGGAACGGATAGTTAATTTTTGCATCTGAGAGGCACCCTCCATGTTATATACAAATACATGTAACTAAGCTCCTGCGGTGGTTTCTATCTATCTATCTATCCATCCATCCATCCATCCATCCATCCATCTATCTTGTAAATGAAAAGAAGTAACTTCAGGAAGTCACAATTTTGAATACAGAAGTGGGGAAGGGGTGCTTCCCCACACCCACGTGTTTATGCACTCCAAATCCCTCTCTCTTGCCTATTATTCTGTACCCTTTCAAACATATTTTTGAATACAATGGAAGAAACCTTGTGTGTGGCTGTAAGTGGGTGATAGTTGAGAAATGACCAGTGGAAAAAGGGTTAACCGCCTACTCAGACAGACAGCTATGCACATACATATATACACACACTGGCCTTCTGCTCAAACATCCCACCTCCTGGAACTTGTTTTCCTTTTAAAAGGCTTCCATACCTAGGTTTGCATATAACGTGAGGTTGCTTCTGATCTGAACTTTGCAAATACATGCTGCAAAAGGAGATGGTAGAATGTGGAGATAATAGATTGGGCTGTACTTCTTCGAGATGCAGATGGGGGAAAGTCACACTTTTTGGATATTTATTTATTTATTTTATTTCTAACCCGCCTCTCCATCCATATCAAGGCGGGGAACAATAATAAATATAAATACAAAAATCATAAAATAGATAAACCATTAAACAGATAAAAACGAATACATTATTAAAAACATCTTAAAATTCAACTGGGTAGGCCTGCTGGAAGAGAGCAGTCTTCATGGCTCTCTTAAATTCCAGAAGTCTGCTAATTTGTCGAATCTCCTCCGGCAGGCCGGTCCACAGTCTGGGAGCGGCAGAAGAGAAGGTCCTCTGGGTAGCACTTGTCAGCCTAGTTCTGGCTGATTGGAGTAAATTCTTCCCAGAGGACCTGAGTGTGCGAGGCGGATTATACGGGAGAAGGCGATCCCACAGGTAACCTTCAGAATGAGTCAGAACTCTACAGGAGCTATGCAACTGGTTGTCCAACAGGTTGCACAATGAATTTGCACAAGAGTTATGTGCAATAGTTTGCACAAGAGGTTGCACAACTTTAATGTACAATCGCTTGTGTAAATGTGACTTAATTAGATACTTTTCTTGTGCGTAGTCTGGGACCTAGTTTTCACTAGTGCAATGTCATTTACATTAACGGAATAACTCAGTTGATACTGCCCTGTATATTGCATTATCATAAAACACTTTCTAGTAAACTATTTGCATCTATATTTTAATAGATATTATATAATGTCCTATTATATTGTAAACATGCACTTGCCTTGTTTTGTATTTTTTTGTCAATGTGAATTCAATTTAAATTTGTCATTTAGTTCTTTTGGGAGGTTACAATCACCATTGGGAACATTTTTGCAATGTAGAGAATAGTCATTTATAAACAAAAAAGTATAAATATTAAAATCCCTTTGTTTCAAAGCAGGAATAGATAGGAAGTGGATTCATGTCTGGAAATATTTAAGCATCACTGCATGTTCATAGCAAGTTTGATGCTTTTAACCGATAGTGTACAATTTTGTCAAAAATCCTGGCATAATCACTCTGCTACTAGGAGACAGTGCAGCGTTGTGTCTTTTAAAAATGGAAAGCTATATATGCAAGGCTGTAGAAAAGATACACAACAAGATACAGGATACTGAAAGCAAAACTAGGGAATTGTGAAGGGAAGTCACAGAGGTTAATTCAGGTGGTCTTGGGATAGGGAAATTGTCAAAGATGTATTGTGGAATATTGAGGTTATATAAGAATAATTCAAATTAATGTGTAGTAGGAGAGAGGTTAAAGACTACTGTTTTCACTATCTAGGTAGGAGCATTGTGGGGACAGACATGTTTTTGGATTGTGCTGTTTGTAATGTGGACCTCTGCATGCATGGTTGTATATTATATACAGTTTGCTTTCTACATGCATACACATTGCACACACAGAGGCCATCCCTTCACAATTCCCTAGTTTTGCCTTCAGTAGCCTGTATCTTATTGCATATCTTTTTCTTCTCACGTGAAGCCTCATACACTCTTGAGTGTTTCTAATCCCCCCCACTGTGTTTCAAAGCCCCCATCCCCCAGTCTCTTCCAGCACAACATAACCTATTGTAAATGCTGGGAAACATTCTGTCTGAATGCAGTCACACAGTATAGGATAATAAAATGATGCCGCATGCAGTTAGAAGTATATTCCTTCTACAGTGGGGAAGTGTAGTGTTGAATCCTGATTGAATATTCCCACTCTATGTTCGTAATTAAAACATCATTTTTAGTGAGAATAATTAAGACAATTGTACATTTGATTTTAAAATCAGTTTTGAGTATTGTGCCTTGTCAAACTACAAGAATGGCTCCTGCAGCGTCACAATTTAACATTAAGAGGCAGACAGTGACCGTGGGCACCTGAGTGGGAAGGTTTGACAGTTTGATAAATTAGGAATGACACTTGCCAAAATGGCTGTCCTTCCTTCAGTCTGCCAGTGGAGCATTTACACACTGTTAATTGAATTGGCAATTTGTGTAACAGTACCTGCCCCTGAGCTTTTGTAATGCTAGAGCTGCCATTTAGCTCTGATAATCCAGGACTGGGGAATAAGGACGAAAAGCTTCACATGATATTATTGCAGATTTAAAATGACAGGAGGGGACCTTGTTGCCAATTTCCCATTAAATGAGAAATAATTAACAATAGCAATAACAAAGTCTTATAAAGCTGGAAAGTTAAATTGACTTTTCAGCAGTAGTGTGGTTTAAAATTGCTTCTAGTGTGATTATCAGATTGCCCTTTCAGTATTATATACCCTAAATACTATCATATGATGGACAAAGTGAAGGGTGTTTTTGAAAGCTAGCCTGTTTTATTAGTGAGGCTCTTCTGATTTATCTGTTGTTTTGTCTTCTTGCTATGTACAAATTGAGTTATACTATAATGTTTCATACAGATAAAGATTATAATGAAATATCAGAGATCCTGGTTCCTACAGATGTCAGTAATTGAATGATAGCAGAAACAAAATGTTGAACCATAGATAAACATTGTTAATTATGTTAATTCTAAAGATGCCTCATTGTCATTTGTATTCCTGTTTTCCTCTGGCAAAATAACAGAGACCGAGGGGCTGGATGCCATCAGGAAAAAGTGGGATGAACTCATAAAATGATCCCACATCCCAATTTTTAGATTATGGTGGGTGAGTCTACATGTGAGAATGAAATCATATAATGAATGAAATCTTTATTTGCTGAACAAACCTAGGCAAGTCTATCCAGTAGTAACTCCCATGCATTTAACAGTGCTTAATCCTGGTACGGGTATTTTACATTGCAGCTTTAAGATCCTGCACAGAATTACCAGATTCTTCCTAATATTCTGGAGTCATGTCTGAAGTGAAGAATTACAACACTGCAGTTCAAATGCATTTCTACTACAAGGGGGCTGCAGAAATTTACCATGCAGTATGGAAAAGCTAGTCAAATGACTCTAATCTCACATTGTCCCTAGGAAGCAGACAAGGGGCACATTCAGGCTATATCCTGGCTGACTGGCACACTTACTCGCCCCCTTTCCTAAGATCTGGTCAGATTCATCTTAACATATGGGGCAAAACCCATTACACCTACAAGTGCAGCTATGCATGTGATAGTGGAATGGCGTGGGACTTGGCGGAATCCTGTTTCCTCCATAGTTGGCCCAAGGTGTGCTTATGACTCCCAGTTTGTTTGTTTATTTGTTTGTTTAAAAATGTATATCTCACCCATAAATGAATACTCTGAGGTAAGGATGGGCAATTGCCTCCTGTTCATGCCAAAGGGGACTAATGGTTTTTCAAGCGTTTTACTCAAGCACTCGAAAACTTTAAACTCAAAAAGCTTCTGTATGCCACCCTCCTCCTCTTCCATTGCATGGTGACACCTCATTCCAAATCCTTAGATTATCTCACTTAGCAGTTTCTACTTGTGACATAGCATGGGGGAAAAGATAGTTGGACCCTATAACGTAAAAGCAGTATTCTTCCGGCACCACCTTCTGAATTGGCCCTCCAGGTAGGAACAGAACCACTGCAATAGCAAAGCATCTTCCAACAGCCAAAGCTAGATAGCCCGTTGGAACCCCTTCTAGCATAGGAGCCACAGTCATTCATGCCTTGGTAATGTTCAGCCTTGGTAATTTACAGTGGGCTGCTTCTGAAGACTTAACGGAAATTCCAGAATACTGTTGCTAGATAACTCACTGGGAACATATCTAACCTTCTCTGGGTACTGGTCAGTTTCTGAGTACAATTCAAAGTGATGTTGCTTAGCTTTAAAACCTACAGTATATGCTTGGAAATGGGCACTTTAGGACTGGACCCAGTTCCTCCTACATATACCTGTCCGTGCATTAAGAATTGTTTACAGATGATCCCATTTTGTGTGGCAACTGGTGAGAGAGCTTTTTTGGTTGTAATGCCCATTTTTTAATGTTTTTTTCCCCGAGAGGCAACTCCCCTTATGACTTTTTGAGGCCAAATGAAAACTTTTTTGTTTTCCTAGGGCTTTTTTAATGTTACCTGAATTTGGTTTTAATCTGCTGCTCCCCTGTGCTTTATGCCTTTTCCTCTTTTAATTTAATTTTGATTGTTGTGTCATTTGAGGTTGCTCAAACGTAATGTTGTTGGGCAGCAGGGAGGAATGGCACAAGAACAGTTTTAAAAAAGGGAAGTCCAGGAGAAAGTAAGTTACACAAATAGATGGCAACACCTCTTTTAGAAGTATTCAGATTGCACTGTTTTTTCAACTTCAAAATGAAAAAAGCCAGTTAAGGGTTCCACGCAGGAAACTGCCATGGAAAAATTCTGATGGGGATTCAATCAATCATTCCTTTATTACAGTCAATAGACCAAAGGTATCACAGATATTATTAACTACATAGGGAATCATAAATATAAAAACATTCTAAGTAAAAAAATACAGAGACTTTTATTCTAAAATAATCTAAAATAATCAGGCTGATATTAAAGCTCTTGTTTGTATTGCCAAATTCAGAAACTTGGCCACCTGTTCTGTTATTGTCTTAGACGAACCTTGTAGTAACAGATTTGAGAGATGTTAAGGTGATCTTCCTGGAAAGGAGTGTATAATGGGCCAAATTAAATCAGCTCTGGCCTGGCAATAGTATTCACAGGATAGCAGAACGTGAGTTATTGTTTCCACCTCAGATTTATTACAAGGACAACATCTATAGCACCACTGGATTTTCTCAAATCGACCCTCCAATAATCTAGAAGGTAGCACATTAAATCTGGCTAGCGTAAAGGCCCGCCTATATTTTGGAATTGATAACCATTTTAGATATTGTGCCCCATTGCTGTTGCTATGAAGTGTCAGCCCCAATGACAGCGGGGAGCAGGGACCCTTAGATGCCGTTCCTAACTCTTGCCCATCAATATCCAGTAGTCTTTGCTTACTTACTATTCTGGCATTTTTTAATCCTATTGTGTAGAGGTGCGGGTTTGATAGCCCTATACTAGAGATTTTGTTCGTGACTACTTTTAACCAAGGTGATACATAAGAGTCAGAATGTATTTTATAGACAAGGGAGTCAGTAGAAACTGCTAGGTGGTAACGAAGCCAGTAATGCACCGAGTAAACCCAGGCTAAGCATTTTAAGGAATTAAGGCCAGCTTCAAGATTTAAAGGAGCTCCTGCAACACATCTGGATACACCAAAAATTGTCCTGACAAAAGAATTTTGGATTCCTTCAAGGGTGCCTTTTGTTAGAGGGAACCATATTGGGGTTCCATACAGGACTTGCGGCACTATAGTTGACTTGTAGACTTGGACTACTGCTGGTATTGAGTTCCCCCCTTTAGTGAAAAAAAATCGTGTCAGTGCTCTGCCTCTTTGTTCTGCTTTCCCTTTATGTGCCTCTCATGACACTTCCAATTCAAACCTTCATGGAACCATAATCCCAAATATTTATAGGCATTCACTTTCTCTAATCTCTTGCCTGCCATAGACCACAAATATCTTACCTTCCTTTTTGAGAATACAATCACTTTGGATTTAGTAATGTTAATAGTTAAAAGATTTGTTTCACAGTAATCTGCAAATCCGTTTAATAATCTTTTAAGTCCTATCCTAGTTTGGGATATTAAAATTACATCGTCCGCATATAATAAGATGGGGACTTTTGTTTATCCGATCTTTGGGGGATGAGAGGATATAGAGGCCAGCGAGACTGGAAGGTCAGCAAGGTATAAGTTAAAGAGAGTAGGAGCTAATACAAATCCTTGTTTCACCCCCCTTATAGCTAATATCTCCTTAGTTACATGTCCCTGTCTTGAGCAGCATACTTGGGTTGTTGTATTAGTGTAGAGCGACTGGATCAAAAAAAGCAGTCTAGCTTCAATGTCATACTGCTTCAATTTCTCCCATAGATGATCACGCGGTATCGAGTCAAAAGCTGCTTTGAGATCTATAAAAGCAGCAAACAGTTTCCCGCCCTTAGGTGTCATATATTTTTGTGCAAGATGAACCAGCACTATGGCATGATCCAAGGTTGAACTGCCCGCCCTAAACCCTATCTGTTCATGACCGAGAATACCCTTACTGGTGATCCACTCATTTAGTTTTTGGTTTAGATATCAGGCATACAGTTTCCCGACAGTGGACAGAAGACTGATTGGGCGGTAATTTCATGGGTCATCCCTTGAGCCTTTTTTGTATATTGGAATAATTATCGCTTTTTGCCAATCTGTTGGAATTTGTCCATGCCTATTTATTGATGTGAATAACGCTGCTAACAATTCAGCCCACCAGGAGATGTTACTTTTTATTATTTCATTGGGGATGCCATCTGGTCCGGGGGCTTTCCCCGTTTTGCGTTTTCTTATTAGATCTTCTATAGTTTCTACATCTACGGCCGGCCATTCAGAGAGATCATCTTGTAATTTTGGGAAAGAAATTATTAGGGATGTGCACTGGATCGGACCCGATCCACGATCCGAGTCCGGTCCAGTGGGAAATCGGATAAATTATCCGATTTCCGATCCCGCAGCTGGATCAGCCGATCCAATCCGAACCGGTCCGAAAAGGCTCCGAACCGGTTCGGCGGATCGGCGGATCGGCGGGCGCCCACTGGCGCCCACCGCCGCTTCCATTGGCGGGCGCCAGCGGGCGCCCGCCGATGAAAGTGGACAGCGGGGGGGGAGGAGGGGGGCGCTTACCTTCTCGGCCCGTCCGCTCCCGTCCGGCACTAGCAGCTACTACCAGCGGGCTCCGCGGCCTGCTCTAGGGTGGCGCGCCGGGTGATGTCATCACCCGGCGCGCTACTCTAGAGCAGGCCGCGGAGCCTGCTGGTGGTAGCCGCCGGCCCCGGACGGGAGCGGACGGGCCGAGAAGGTAAGCAGGGGGTGCGTGGAGGGGAGGAGGGGGCGCGCGGAGGGGAGGAGGGGGCGCGCGGAGGGGGGAGGGGGGCCCTTACCTTCCCGGCCCGGCGGCTCCCGTCCGGCGCCGGCGCCTACTACTACCAGCAGGCTCCGCGGCCTGCTCTAGGGTGGCGCGCCGGGTGATGTCATCACCCGGCGCGCTACTTGAGAGTAGGCCGCGGAGCCCGCTGGTAGTAGCCGCCGGCGCCGGACGGGAGCGGACGGGCCGAGAAGGTAAGCAGTGGCGGGGAAGGGGGCTTACCCCCCCCGGAGCCGTCCGCTTCTATCCGCTGGCGCCCGCGGGCGCCAGCGGATGGAAGCGGGCGGCCCCAGGGGGGGTAGGGAGCGCGGGGGAGGGGGCTTACCTGCCGGGGCCGTCCACAGCGGACGGCCCCAGGGGGGAGGGAGTTAGGCCCCCCCTCACCCACCCGCCGCCATTTTTTCCTCATAGACTTGCATTGCAATGCAAGTCTATGGGGAAAAAAATGGCGGCCGATCCAAAAATTTACGATTTTTGGGTCGGGATCGGACTCGATCCGGTCCGGGGGGCCTCCGATTTTGTCCGAACCGGTCCGGGACAAAATTGGAGGTCCCGATCCGGGTCCCGATCCGATCCGGGGGGTCCGTGCACACCCCTAGAAATTATAGTACCTGGAGAATTAAAAGTTTCCTTAAAATGATTTTCCCAGGTGACCGTTGAGATGTGATACTCATTATTGCGTCCAGATGTGCTTAACTCTCCTGAGACTATCTGCCAGAAAGTTCTGGCATTCTTAGTGGCCATAGCCCCAATAAGTAGCTGCCAGGACTCTTTATTCACGTCAATTTTTTTCCGGTACATAAGTTTTTTGTATTCCTTCTTTGCGTCATAATATGAACTAGGTAATTTTCGTTCATTGTTCATCTGGTACACCCGATATATATTCTGTATTCTTTTCCTACAATCCTCACATTCCTTGGCTAGTTTCTTATTGGCCCTTGCTCCCAGTTTTTTCTCTGATGGGGATTCAAGATGCCTCTGGACTGTGGACATAAATCTAAAAAAAATGTATTTTCTACTAAGACAATTAAGAACATAAAAACATTAAAAGGCTTTCTTTGACATAAATTTATGTATATTCATCACAGGAAGGAATATTTGTGTAGGGCAGCATTCCCCAAGCTAGTGTACCCCATAGTAGGAATATTGTTTTTCAGTTCTCATTTTGATAAGACCTTACCAAGTTTGTGCTTCCTAAATCAATATACAAACCAGGACACAATTATCCTTTGGTATTCACACTCTCATAATTTTGCAATGTAGTTTTCCAACCCCCCACCCATCAAATGCCTACAAAAATTCATATATTCATGAAAAATCACACAAAACAGAAGTATATTAAGAAAAACTGCTTTAAACACACTTATATTAGACAAAAGTGAATGCAAAAATGCATATATCAGAAACATGGACACAAAAATGCATATGAATTTTAATGCAGCCTTTTTTGTAATGTCACAAACTGATGTGTGCATGGGGATGGATTGAACGTAGGATGGGAAAATTTAGAAATTGAGAGACAAATTCATCCATTTCTAGTACAATTGTTGGTACAGCTCGAGGACGTTGGCAAGGTGCTTGGACAGGTTCGTGCAACCACTTCCATATTGGATCCTTGCCCCTCTTGGCTAATAAAAGCTAGCAGGGATGGAATAACTGGCTGGGCCAGGGAAGTGATTAATGCCTCTTTGCAAGAGGGAGTGGTCCCAGGCCTCCTGAAAGAGGTGGCAATGAGACCGCTCCTAAAGAAATCTTCCTTGGACCCTGAAAATCTTAATAACTACAGGCCAGTAGCAAATGTTCCATTCCTGGGCAAGGTCCTGGAGCGGGTGGTTGCAAGCCAGCTCCAGGCACTCTTGGATGAGACCAATTATCTGGATCCATTTCAGTCGGGTTTCAGGCCTGGTTTTGGCACGGAAACAGCCTTGGTCGCCCTGTATGATGACCTATGTCAGGAGAAAGAGAGGGGGAGTGTGACTCTGTTGATTCTCCTTGATCTCTCAACGGCTTTTGATACCATCGACCATGGTATCCTTCTGGGACGACTGGCTGAGTTGGGAGGCACTGCATTGCAGTTGTTCCGCTCCTATTTGGCGGGTCGGCTCCAGAAGGGGGTGCTTGGGGAACATTGCTCAGCCCCGTAGATTCTCCAGTATGGGGTTCCGCAGGGGTCAGTCTTGTCCCCCATGCTGTTCAACATCTACATGAAACAGTTGAGTGTAGTCAACCGGAGTTTTGGAGTGCGTTGTCATCAGTACGCTGATGACACGCAACTCTCCTTCTCCTTTTCATCTTCATCAGGTGAGGCTGTGGATGTACTGAACCAGTGGCTGGCTGCGACAATGGACTGGATGAGAGCTAATAAACTGAAACTCAATCCAGACAAGACTGAGATGCTGTTAGTGGGTGGTTCTGCTGACCGGATCAACCTGTTCTGGATGGGGTTGCCCTCCCATTGAAGGAGCGGGTTCATAGCTTGGGGGTTCTCCTAGAACCATCTCTGTCACTTGAGGCTCAGGTGGCCTCAGTGGCACGGAGTGCCTTCTACCAACTTCGGTTGGTGGCCCAGCTACGTCCCTATCTGGACAGGGATAACCTGGCTTCAGTTGTCCATGCTCTGGTAACCTCCAAGTTAGATTACTGCAATGCAATCTACGTGGGGCTACCTTTGAAGACGGTTCGGAAGCTGCAGCTTGTGCAGAATGCAGCAACCAGATTGATAACTGGGACCAGAAGGTTCGAGCATATAAGACCTACTCTGGCCCGCTTGCATTGGCTGCCTGTATGTTTTCAAGCCTGATTCAAGGTGCTGGTTTTAACCTATAATGCCTTACACGGCTAGGGACCACAATACCTGGTGGAATGCCTTTCCTGACATGAATCTACCCAAACACTACGTTCAACATCTAAGGTCTTCATGCGAGTGCCTACTCCGAAGGAAGCTCGGATGTCGGCAACAAGGGAGAGGGCCTTCTCTGTGGTGGCCCCCCAAATGTGGAACGATCTCCCTGACGAGGCCCGCCTGGCACCAACATTGTTATCTTTTCGGCGCCAGGTCAAGACTTTCCTCTTCTCTCAGGCATTTGGCAATATCTGAGGAGCCTGGGTTTGTTTTTTTTGTAGCTTTTTGGGTTGTTGCAGTGGTTTTAAATGTATGTGTGCATTGTGTGTATGTTGTATGTTTTTGCTATTTTAATTTTTGTATATTGTTTTTAATTGTTTTAGTCCTATGTAAACCGCGCAGAGAGCTTCGACTATGGGGCGGTATACAAATGCAATAAATAAATAAATAAATAAATCATTCCTAACCAACATGGTTGATGATTAAGGTTGATGGGAGATGTAGTCCAACGTAATCTGGAAGGTATCAGGTTAGAGAAGGTTGCTGCATGATTTTACCTCTTTGGGGAGGATTTAATGTAATTTATTTCCAGTATATGTGTCATTGACTGAAGCTAAAGCATTTCGGAATGTCACTGAAATACTTTCCAATAGCATAACAGAGAGTAATTTGAAAGTTTTGTATCTTGTAATTAAAAATTCATGAAGGTTACAAGTACCTCAAGACTATTTCCCATAAAATGGAACTTCACTTAGTGTTCTAGCAGTTTCTTTGAATGTTTTAATTGAATTAATCCAGCCAAAAGCTGCATTAACTATGTCACATCCCCTTAACATAAGCCATGTAAATCCCAGAATAGACAGCTGTTTGGCTGTACCAGGGTGGGACCCCTGCCCTAAGCAAATATATTTGATTCCCCTACATGGTCACTTGGCTGCTTACTCTTACAGCCATATGGTTGGATGGCATCATGATTGCTTTCTAGTTGGCTGTATCATCCCACAAGGACACAGGCACTAGTTATTGGGACAAATCTGCCTCTTTGCCAATACTAATCTGGGTGAAGGCTTGGTTTAAGTAATGCAATATATAACTACCATGATTTTTTTTAAAAGGTGCAATTATAATAAAACAAATAACAAAGGGGAAGAAATAACAAATTAACAAAACATCAAAAAATAACAAAAAGTATATCCATTTACAAAAACTATTCACAACATTATTAATTAAAAAGAGATTGAGAGAGACAAGACTCAACATGTCTGTTTCAAATATATACCTTATAAGTAGTCCATATAAGCTTGTAGACTGTGGGATATGCATTCAACTGCAGCAAGGGCAGTAAGATTTTCAGATCATTGAATGATAGGTGCTGGGTATGTATCCTACCAAGCTTGAAGTATGGATCTCTTTGCAACTGTTAGGGCTCTTAAAGCCCACTTTTGCTATCTATCTGTTAATCTCCACATTACAGGAATGTAATTTAAAATCACATAAATATCTGCAGTTATCACAGATTTTCCAAGAATGACATTTATGCGGGCAGTAACCTCCAATCAGTAAGAAATCACCACTGGACATGCACACATCATATGTCATACCAATGCATTGTCTGTATTACAACGCCAGAATCTAGCAGAGCTAGCCAGCTTCTTCATAGCAAGCCTCTGTGGTGTCCAGAGTACACAAAATACCATTTTTGTTTTGTTTTTAAATCTACAGAAATAGTACATATGGAAGCTAAGGCAATTTTCCATTGATTTGGCTTGATAGAGCATTCCAATTTCTTATTCCATTCCTCTTAACATATTGAACATCCACTTTATTACATTCCAAAAGACATTTATAAAGAACTATTGTAGGTTTAGCTTTCTGTCAAGATCCAATTAATTCTTCCAACAATATAAGAGATACTGAAGCACTCATCGCTGATGGCCCATATATAAACACCAAGAGGTGCTGCAATTGTATATCACAAGATGGTAACCTATATCTAAGCCATAATACTGAAAATGGTAGAAACTCATCGTCCGGTCCTATAAATGATCTAAAGTATACATTTCACTTTCAACGCAATTCCTCCGCCAAAAAAGTTGACTCTCTATTTTTAAATCTGGATTTCCCTATAAAGTCAATTTAGCATGAGAATATGGATCAATCTGCAGCATATGCCGCGTCTCTTTAGCTGCTGAAAATGCAGGTGTGGCCGTTCATTTCTTTTTTAATGTGCCTATATCCTAATGCCAACCAGCCAAAAAGTGGTGTCAAATAAGTTGACTCCAAAGCACCTCATGGAGGAGTGGAATATTAAAGAAAAATATATCTTCCAGTCATTGGCATGAGATAACAAATGAGATTTATGATATAAACCAAGTTCTGGAAAATTCAGTACTCCTTCCCTAATTGACAACTGCATCTTTTAACTGAAAACTGGGGAGGGGACTCCCTCCCCCAATAAACTTCCAAAATACTGCATAGAGTTTTTGAAAATACGTTTGGGGAATACATAAAGGAATATTACATAATACATAAATTATCCATGGTAAGACATTCATCTTAAATTTATTAGCCTTTCCCCAAGTACTTAAATTAAGTTATGCCCATCTTTCCAAATCAAGATATATTTTCACCAACTATTCTCTTAAATTCAGTTTAATCATTTGAGAAATATTTTATGTAAACTACTAAATAAGCAAACAATATCACATATATGAAAGTGTAACTTATCTTCCTTTTTCCAAATAGTTTAAATCAGGTTAAATAAGCAACAGAAAGCTACCTGATCTACTGAGTTGCCATACTTCAACATTTTCTCACATTATGGATGGAAAACGGGGTCCAGGCACCCTATTCTCCCATCTCTCCAGCCATCTATTTAATTCCCCAACATATTGTTACAGATCTGGGAGAGGGGGCATGACTGTCCCTACGGATGGAGCTCTTCTTTATTCCCCAACATGGTGTTACATGGTTTGTAACACGTTGTCCCCAATAAAACAAGGGACAGCAACAGTCACACATAGAATTTCTAGTCACATGTTACTTAGTTGAGCAGAGTCTTGGATTTCAGAGCATCTGCAGAGGTGATCTGAGGGAGAGCATCTTGGCCTCCTGATTAGATGTTATTAAGAAGATAAGTGAAAATGAGCTAACACCCAGATTAATGAGGAATCTGAATTTAGTAAAAACTGGCCTCTTAGCAGATACTGACTGATGTTTGGTTTAATAATGCAATACTTTCCATCAAATCAGAACATTACTTACAGGGTGGATTTACCTTTGTAACAACCCTATACTCGATTCATAAAAGTGCTGCCCAGTTTTAACTGGTCAAACAATTGTGTGAAAGAACTTAATCTTTGGCTGTGTTTTGGGGAACAAAAGGTGAACCTATTCAGGGTTTCTCAGAAAGGTGCTGACTTAGCAGAACTTCTAGGAGGCAGTATTGCACTATATCAGAATATAAGGGTTTGTCACACATGGGCACTTGGTTGCTTACTTGGGGAGGGAGGAATGATGAATGGAACCTCTCAACTTGAATAAAACTGTGGGGCCCACAGTCTGCTCATATTTTCTAGCTTTCTCCTGGAATTGGAAGGACTAGCTTGACATAACCTACAAAATACTCCAGAGAGCTCTCCCAGTCACTAATGCCATTCTCTATAGCAGCCTTCCTCAACAATGGCTCCCCAGATTTTATTGGACTACAACTCCCATCATCCCCAGCCATCATTACTAATGGCCGGCATTGATGGGAGTTATAGCCCAACAACATCTCAGGATTCAAGGTTGGGGAAGTCTGCTCTAGAATCTCTAACATGCTCTGTGAGGTGCTAAGGCAATCTTCATGAGAAGGACTGGCATAGAGTTCAGCCTCTGTAATAAGGTGAATCTTGCCCTGGCCACCCAAACCAAGTGAGGAAAATCACCCCCTAATGCAGGAAGACCACCCTCAATTAGGCCAAAGAGCACCTAGATGACTTCAAAGGGTCTGGTTCTCACGCCTACTGAACCTCCATGGCTGCTACTGGAGGCTATGAGGCAGATTTTACAATGCCCAGGTTATGGGAATGGGATTGTGAATACCCTCCTATTGTCCAGAGGAAAGTCTACCAATCACATATGTAGAGCTGAACTGAAAATTCTGAGAATACTTTTTTTTTCTGAGAATGCAACTTTTCTTTGAATGTTTTCCACCATTTTTGGTGGTGCTTGCCATTTCCTTTCCACAGTGCCCGCGAACCATGCTAGATCTATATGAACCCATTCATGGTGGTCATTAGGAGATTTGGAATACAGTGTCATCAGTAGACTGATGATGCCCAACTCTATTTCTCTATATCAACTGAGTCAGGAGAGGATGTGCAGGCCCTGGACCAGTATTTGGATGCACTATGGCCAATGAGCTGAGGCTGAATCCTGACTAGGTCATGCACTTGTCTGGGAATTAGAGAGCTTGACTGTCCTGAATGGTTTGCACTGCTTCTGGAGGAGCAGGTCCTTGCTTGAGGCTACTCCTAGATCTTTCTCTGTCAGTGGAGGGATATGTGGCCTCCACAGCAAGAACTGCCTTTTTTCCAACTTCAGTTGGTTCACCAGCTACATTTGCTCTTGGAAATGGATAGGCTGGCCATGGTGATCAATGCACTGGTAGCCTCAAGGTTGGACTATTGCAATAAGATTTATGTGAGGCTGCGTTTGAAGCTGGCCTGGAAGTGGCAGCTAGTGCAAAATACCATGGCTAAGCTGGCTGCCAATTAATGTCCGGGCGAAGTAAAAAGTGTTGGTTATTACCTTTAAAACCCTACATGGTTTGGGTTCAGGTTACCTGTGCGATCGCCTTCTCCCATACAATCTGCCCCTCACACTCATGTCCTCTGGGAAGAACTTACTCCAGTCAGCAAAAACTAGGCTGACAACCATTACGCAGAGGACCTTCTCTTCTACTACTCCCAGACTGTGAAATGACCTGCTGGGAGAGATTCGCCAACTTTAAGAAAGCCATAAAGAGAGATCTCTTCCGGCAGGCCTATCCAGTTGAATTTTAAGATGCCTTTTAATAACACGTTAGTTTTATATGTTTTTAATCAGTTTTATGTATTTTATGCTGTTTTGTATTTAATTATTCTTATTATTTAATGCTTTCTCGCTTGTGGTGGTTTTTCTAGATGGACATGACAGGCTTTGCCAAGTCATGCTGTCTTTTATTGATTCAGGAATTTCTTGATGATTGAGCATGTTTTAATTATGACTGCTTTCTGGATGTTGGTGTGGATGTATTCTGGCAGGCCCAGTTTCTGGAGGTTTTCTGTATATCTATATCTATATCTACATAGATATAGATATAGATATAGATATAGATATAGATAGTGATGCCAGTGACTGATGTGGCTAATGGAATAATTGCGACCGTTTCCTGTTGCCATAGTTCTTTGACTTCCATGGCCAGTGGTGTATATTTGTCTCTCTTTTCTTCTTCCTTTCCAACAAAATTTTTGTCATTTGGTATTGCTATTTGATGAGGTATGTGCGTATTTTTTTTTTTTTTTGTCTATGAACATTATGTCTGGTTGGTTGCAAGGTATTGTCTTGTCCGTATGAATTGTTCTGTCCCAGTATATTTTATGATCTGCATTTTCCAAGATTGTTTCAGGTGAATAAGTATAGTATGGTGTAGGTTGTTTGATGAGGTTGAATTTGATGGCCAGTTGTTGGTGAATTATTTTTGCAGCAGTATTGTGTCTGTTCGTATAGTCCATTCCTGCCAGAATTTTACATCCTCGTTATATGGTCTATTGTTTCTTGGAATTGATGGCATTTCCTGCATAGGTCTGTTGTTATACTGTTATCTTTTATTATGTATTTTTGGTAGTTCTTGGTTGCTATAACTTGATCCTGTATAGCTATTAGGAATCCTTCAGTTTCTGGAAATAGCTCACCCTTCCTGAGCCATTTGCATGATTGTTCTTTGTTTATTTGTGGGTTCTGTGTTATGTTGTAGAGCTTCCCATGGAGTGCTTTTTGTGCCCATTTTTCTTTTTTCTCTGCGAGTGTAGGTGGTTGTGTTTGATCTTTGTTTTGTAGTATTAGGTTGAGTGGGGTGAAGTTTTTATCTGCTTTTACTATGGCTTTATGAATGAGGGTATTTTTGGTGTGGAAGAATTCTCTGATTTTATCTGTTTAGCATGAATTCGGATGGAGCATGTGGTGTTTTGTGAGTTCGGTGCGATTGAGTCAGTTTATTCCTTCAAGTTCAGTGTGTGACCAGTGCATGATTCTGAATGAGTATGTGAGGATGGGTATTGAGTAGGATATTTGAAAATGTTTTTTGAGTTGAGTTTAGATTTATGATGATGATGATGATGATGATGATGATGAGTGGAACGTTCTACTGGGAACATATTACTGCCGTTCTGAATGAGTTGCACTGGCTGCAAAAAGCTAGTGAGCCCAGATTTATAGCATTGGTTAATGCATTGTGTAAAGACCTCACATGTGAAGTTTGCTTCTGGGATAAATTTGGAAAGAAAACCACATGTACAAGCCATTGTCTTAGCAGGCTGCCATGTGTATGCAGTTATAGGAATCAGTTGCAGGGGGTCTTGCATTTTAGCAGTATTATGTGTTTATATTTCTTCTCTGTGTCTTCTTTCTCGGTTCAGCCCTGTGCTCCAATTAAACATATCTATTTATCATCTGAATTGTTTAAACTTTTAAAAAAGTGCATCTGTGCCACAAGAAAATAAAGGCAATGGACAATTAACTCTACAGAATGCCGCATTTGGTTTACATATTTCCCAGGATTTCATTTTTTTTTTCAGCCTAATGTATTGCTGGACAGTATGACTGCATATTTTACAAACTACCAGAAACTTTAAATTGTATTTTATACTTTTTCTCATCGAATTTATGGCTTATAGGGTTTTGAAATGTAGTGTTAGTTGGCCGATCCACTTTTTATACAGCTTATTTTTCTCCTCTACCAATTAGTGACCTGGTTTGCACATAACGGCAACCCAGAGGATGGGTTGTTGCCTTCCCCAGAGTTTATCCATGATTTGTCTGCCAAAGGATTACACAAAGCTCAGGTTGTTTTTGCAGTTCCTGGTTGTATGATTTCCTTTTCCTTCATCTCTCCCTCCCTGTATCCCAAATCTGTTTGCAGCTCTGTGGTATTGGCATGTGGAGTGGGTGGGGACTTTTACCAGCCTTGCCTGCCACCTCTGTAGCCTGGTGAAACAACCTGTGGTTCTAGGTTTGTACATAATAACCTGTTGTTAAAACAACCTATAGTTCATAATCCAAGAACCATGGGTTCTCTTCCTGGTTTGTTCGTAGTTAACAATCCATAGTTAATCCATAGTTCTGGGTTCACATGTAAATACAACCTAGGATTCTACAACACATATCCAACACATACTCTGGGTTGTTGTTATGTGCGAACCAGTTTAGTATGTTAATTTTAAACCTCATTGAGTGTAATATGATTTTTGCTGTCTGCTCACAGGCAGTGTATTTTGATAAGAATAGACCAAAATTCCATCTAGTCAAGCATCCTCTTTCCAGCAGTTTCCTGCAAGATGCTTCCAGGAAACCCTAATCCTAGAATTTATTTATTTATTTATTTGTTTGTTTGATTTCTACTTCACCTTTGTAAAAAAGTGGAGCACAAATCAAATAAATAAATAAATAAATTCTAGGATTAGGAGAAAGGCAACGTTTCTCCACCTTCTCCATGGTATTCAGAATCCCGTAAACTTTGATCATGTAATGGAATATAATTTTAATTAAGATACGGATTTTTGTACTCTGTTTTTGGAGAACTCCATTCCAAAATTTGGAAAAGTGCAAATTTTGAGGGTTCATTAAGTTTTCATTCATGTATTGGTTCAAAAGTATGAAAATAGATAAGCTTGCTTAGAGATTTTGTTCTATTAAATGGTATGCAGGTACTGCTAATAAATATCTATATAAATAAAATAATAAATGGCAAATAAATTTCTCCCCTCAACTGTAGCTCCAAACTCATTAATTGTTTTGAGTGCCACCTTTCCAATTCTACAAAAAATCCTTTTGGTGGTATTCCAAATGTAGTTGTGTCATAGGCTTATATAATGGTATTATACTGGCAATTTTATTTTCAGCCCCTTTCCTGATAAACTTTAGCATGGAATTTGCTTCATTCACTGGAACTGTACCATGTTAACATGCTTTCTGTCATATTGAGCTACTCACTATGACCCCAGAATTCCCCCCCCCCAAATCACAGCTAGTTCGGACCCTGTTACTATAGATATGAAATTTGAATTTTTTTGACCTAGTATGCATCTTTTTACAGTTGCTTTGAATTTCATTTATGATTTTGTTGCCCATTTACCTAGTTTTGAGAGATATTTTTGGAACTCTTCACAGACTGCTGAGGTTTTCACTATCCTGAATAATGTGGTGTCAGCCACCAATTTAGCTAGTTCCGATTTTATGAATATGTTAAATAGCACCAGTCCCAATACAAATCTTTGGGAGATCCCAGTATGTGCTTTCTTCTGTAGTGAAAACTGTCTGCTAGTCCTAGCTTCTGCATACATAAAAGGATTGGGAATCCTACAACTGCTAAAGATCCCTTTCTGATGGATTTTGTGAAATCGTTTTTGTAACCTGATGTATATAATGCTTACCAGATCATCCCTATCTACATGCTTGTCAGCTCTCTCAAAGAATGCCTCATCATAAAGCTATCCCTGTTGTTCATTGTTCTTGCCATTTTTAATTCCATTTTTAAAATTTAAGTTTTATGTCAACACCTGCACATTCATTTTGCATTGACTTTCCATGAATAACAACATTACTCTTGGTGGTCTATCACATTGAATAACTGAATCTTAAGCTATGTTGGATCTTCTTTGTAATGTAATATAGCATCTAAGCTTTTGTCAAGAATTAGATTCTTACAGCTGCAGAACTCTGTAAAAATCATGCCCTTTTCCTAATAAAACTTAGCATGTTTCCTGCCACACACACACTAAAGTTTTAAAAGCAGGACGCTTACTTATTTATTATCTGCTTACTATATCTTTTCTCTATTTCCACTTTATATATGCGTCCCCACATGGACACTGCATGTTTTCAAAAGTGTGTTTTCATAGTTGCCACAGAATACTTTTCACCAGTTAAAAATATTTAAAACAAGGGATGTAAAAATTATCATTATTTACAATTAACTGGCCTTACATATTGCCTTCAGCATATACTGAAAGCACATTTGCTTCCAAACTCAAATGAGCTGGAAAGCCATTTAGGAAAAATCCATAATTTTACACTAACTTCCCCCCCCCCCCAAATCCAAACCCTTTTTAAATAGAAAATGGGGCAAGTAGCAGTAGCAGTGGTTGGTTTCTAAAAGTCTAACTGCAATGTGTCATCCTGCCATATTTCACCTGCCAGAATTCCTTGAGGAACACAACTGCTCTCTAATTTCCAGTCCTTCTCTCCAGGCATGCAGCTCCCAAGCACCACTTCTTTCTATGTGCTGCTGTTTGCCCCCCAAAATCCTCTCGCATGTCACAACAGCTACCACCACCCTGCCATCCAAAGCATCCCGATTATAAAAGTCTTTTTTTTTTTTGCCCTCCTTAATGACCATTATTATCCATTCCATACTTTTCACCCTCGGCTGCAAATTCAGGCAAATAGCAAATTCCACACCCCTTGTCACCTGTGCTGCTTATTTACATTTTGAACTTAGATGGTGGGTTTCAGTTTGATGCAGTGGCCTGTATTGCTTCCTTAGCCCTGGTGTTGTTTCCATTGTTGTGGTTCCATTCTGTGGATGTAGAAAAGTTGCAGTGGGCAGCACTGGAGATCTCACAGGGACTAATGAGGCCATGGGACTGACAGGCTTGAATTAGAAGGCAGGAATCAGGGCTGGTATAAGGATGCTGTCAGGATGCTGCCAAGGTCACAGCTCCTCAGGTGGGTCCACTGTACCAACCCTGATCAGCTACAGTTGAGGAGTAGCAGCAGCAATGAAAATGCCCCCCCTCAGAAGTTTTATGCCCCCTTTCCTATATGTTACTCTGCCAGGTCAGTGAGTGAACGTAGCACTCTTTCCTCACCTGCTTGCTTGGGTCGTGGATGCAAGTGGGGACCCACCAGAGGCATGTTTCCAATGGCACCCCCAGGTAAGGTTTTTTTGAAGGTCTCATTAAAACTTCTTAAATAAAAATATGAGAAAGTGTCACAATTCACAATAGAGATTATTGGGAAGGTAAAAGAAACAGGAAGAAATCAACTGCATGTCCATGGGCTTGTCCCAGTGCTCTAAAATTTAATAAATCTGCAGTATTTTTCTCATGACTGTTACTAAATTTAATACATTACCTGGAACATGTTAGCAAATTTGAGGAAAAATAGCTCAATCCTCAAAATGTAGTTTTCCAAAAGTTCAGTCCTTGTTCCACATTGGTATTGTAACTCTGAAGAACCTATTTAAATAACACATTCCTTTTAACTTTTTGACAATCTTTAGAACAATGAGCACCGTTGTGACTGTGATCTAAAGGAGCCTGTGGTGACCTTGGTATGCACATTTTCTTTTATGGCAAAGGAAATGTGCATGTGCAGGCTTTTCATAGGAGAGAAAAGGAAACCGTGCACATGCTGGGCTCTGGAACGCAGCCCAAGACTTCTACCAGGTTGCCTTGTACACTCGTTTTCTCAAACATCATGCTGGGTATTCCAGAGAAGTACACATGCTGCAGGCCTGGATGGAATTTCATAAGATTTCTTTCTTCCCACCCACTAAATCATTATGCAGTCTGGGCCCACAGAAAGGTTAAAAAGCTTCAAATTCTTCCAGCAGACCTCCAACCAAAGTGCCTCTCAGAATTTCCGCCCACTTTTTTGGTCCTCTCTTGTTTTGGGGGCATGACATCTTCTATCTTTCTCCCCCCCCTAACCCGGCCAATGCCAAGATAAAGTTAGAGATGAATGGCAAAGTAGATTCAGAGGCAATTTTAAAAATAATGATCCTAATTCAGGTTTATATAAGCAACAATTACAGACAGTCCTTAGCTTTTGCATTGAAAACATCCAGAGCTGTAATAGAGGGAACAGCTATGCTTGTTAATACTAACATATCAACAGTTGAATGAGCCCTCTTTTCTTAACATGACTTTAGTTAATGCAGGAGTTGATGCAAGTTCCTATTTAGGAAGCTCTGGGCTCCAGCAATCTTTTTTAAAGTTCCAGTTTGCAAAAGCAAAACCTGCACACATCACTCAGCAACAGCCTAAGAAGGTAAAAAATCCCTGAGCCAAGCTATTAGGCATTTAAGGTAGCTCTTCTACAAGGAAACATTGCTCTTTTTTCTCTGGGTTGTCCCCTTCATGGGAGTGGGGGAGAGTCTGCAACTCAACCAACCACATGTGCAAAATTAGAAACCAGAAAGCCCTCCAAAACCAAGAAAACTCTATTGCTCATGTGCCACTCCAGGCTGCTCCTCCTTTTTCTAAACTTAAAGGGCCATATACATGTATTATGATCCATGAGCAGACTCAAAATAACTAGTTTTAGGTTAGAAGGTTGATTATCATAAATTTGAATTGTTTTCCACATTGAACAAGGTCTTCTATAATGAATACATTTTGGATCTGACTATTAAGATAGATTAACATATGGGTGTATCTTTCCCTTGATCCAGAAGTTCTGTTATTGTATATGAAGGGAATTAGAAGAAGTTGTTTCTTGTGTGCTAGCTGCAAATCATTACAAGTAAACAAAGACATCAACTTTTTCGGTATTTAGGACATGGTATGTAGTAAACATAATGAAGCTGTCTCACACGTTACATTAGAGATGGCTTAGCACAGGATATGAAAGAATGGACAAAACTATTGAAATATTATAGTATAGTATTATAATAATATCCAACCTTTGAAGCATTATTCATTTTTAAGAAAGGACTGCCATGCTGATAACCTATGTTATATTTTAGCTCACAAAGTTATAATTCTTAGTTGTTCCAAGTAAAGAAGATGGGGCAATCCTATGACAACTAGACATAGTCTAGAGGGCCATAGGGTTCTTGGGTTTCTGGGAACCAAGCTCAGAACCAGGGCTCTGACTCCAGAGCTCAGAAATCGCTCTTCCCTCCCTCACCCCATTGTAGCTGGCGTGGTTCTTGGTGTGCCGGCTACATCTCTGTGCTTGGAAATGCAGAGTAGAGAGAGCAGAGTAGAGGTCAGGGAGGGTAGGAGACTGCAGAAACTTCTTTACACAACCGTATTGGGTCTCCAGGCCCCTTCCCTTCCTCTCCCCAAAGCCTCACCTAGATGGGCAAAATTCTAGACAAAAATTCAACGTGGCCCGAGCATGGAGGAGAGGATCCCCGCAGTGCTGCAGCCACCCTGCACAGGATAGTCGGCAGCCTCTGATTTCGGAGACTGGGAACTATCCAGATAGGATTTCATGCTTATGCTATTTTCATTTGAAATATGCTATACATAAAATTATGAAGGACCCCCACCACCCAAAAAAATATTGATTTGGCTATTTCAGTTTTCAGAATAATTGTTCTTCTCTCTTTTGTTCTTTAGATGCCAAAACCATAATTATGCAATTAAAAGCTTTCCCATGAAACAAGTTTGTGGATCGCAGCCAAATGATAGGGTTCCATCCAACATTGTGCCAGCAAAAGGGAGTTTGTGGAAGCTGATTTCTGCTCCATTCCCCAAAGCCCCCTGAAATGCTGCACAGAAGGTTGTGGGGGGATCCTCCTAAATGGGGTGATTTGATGGGCAGAGGTGAGTTTTGTGAGCAAGAGGTCTGCCTGCTAGTGGGATAACACCACTGAATGCAACACATAAGTTCATAATTTTACATAACCATATCAAAGTCAGCTATGTGCTCAGCTTTTTCTTCTACGTTTGATTTAAAAAATAGAAAAAGTGTTGCTAATTGCTTTCAAAAAAGTGATATTTTGTTTCTTCTTTTTTTAACAATAAACTGAGTTGAGTATAATTTTGTATGTATTATTAGTCACTTTCTATTAGCCGTACTTTTTGTTAAATTGAATTTGTCTCTTTTTCTCACTGAAGGGAATATGAGTTTATTGTTTTTGTACACTTTCTCAAAGAGAGTGAGGAATGCTGGTGGCATAACTGGAGGGGATCATTTTTAGATCATTTACAGACTTTTTCCCCCTTCAGTGGGAAATGTCCCTTTTCCCCCTAAGTAGAGGAAATCTTTTACTTCTAGCACTTTGACACATCACTGACTGTTAGAGAACATGAAGCCACTGTTTACTGCTGGTTCTTGAGTGTTAAACAGCCCTCCACTGCTTTTATTATACCATTAATTGCAGTTAATGCAGCTGCATTCCTGGTACGCTTGGCTAAACTCTGAAAATTAAGTAGAAGGTACTTTGTTATAAAATTCACTGTAATGAGCTCTGGTGGGACAGGGTCTGTTAAGTTTGAAATTACCTCAGGCCATTTTCAGAGGACTTCTTAAAATATTTAATGTCTGTAGAAGTTTGTAACTAGATAAATGGCCTAGGATACTGTTGGCATGGAAAAAGTACTATTACATCGGATACGTTGGATAAAATATGAATGTTTTTAATGGCAGAACAGTTGTATTTATTTTGAACATTTATCATCTTTAGCAATTAGTTAAACAGAACATTTTTAGTCTGACCACATGTACAATTTCAAGTTAGCACAGTGGTTCTGATGAATACACCCTTTACTGTTAATACATTCCGTACATTCATGGTACAGGAATACTGTAGGAGTCCAGCTGGCTTCATTCAAATTAGTACAAGAATGAGTTACATTTTTACATAAGCCAGCTACTCCACCCCCAGATGTAGCTGTGGTTAGATGAATATAATGGGTCTGACAGACACCTGTACGAAATACAAATCTTTGGTACTTCACAAAAGAAATTTATTTATCATGTACATATCCTTTTGTCAAGAAATGCTCAAGACAGTAAACAAAGCAATTATAAAATCACAATTTAATTGCTAAAACTACAATAATCAGTGACTTAATCAACTATTGTACCTACAGTTCTGCCTGTGTTCTTGAGGATTGCAGCCCCTGCGTTGCTTTTCAACTAACATAATTTCAAATAGTTTCATCAAAAAATCTAAATAGGCCTTAGAAATGGGTTCAAAACTAGCTCCCTAAAGGCTGAATGAATGTGTCTGAAGGATCGGTATCACTTTGTTTAAGATTCGCCAGCACAAATCAGGTGGAGGATCTTCTATGGTTTTAGTGCAGCAATTTATCTGAGATCCCTAGTTAAAATTTAAGCATGAGGTAATTAGAGCTCCAAGCTTGAAATGCATGCACCTTTCCTTCTTTTAATGGATTCAATAGAGGCTTGTCAAGCTCACTACTTGACTGATGCAAATTTTATACTCTCTCTGTTCAAAGCCTCCAGCCTCAATATCCCAAATCAGTTTTCTTTTCTTGTGTATTTGCATAAGTAAACTAGGTAGAAGTCTCTATATTACCAAAGACTGGTCAGTCAACCCATTGTGTCAGTTAAAAATATTCACTAGCCTATAATCAGAAACACTGCAGCTATAAAGTACCACATCTGTTGTCCAGATGGGCTAACAATAAACATAGTACAGCCCATCATCATTGTAGAATAGACTGAAGAGGATACTCTAGGGATATGTCTACATATGTATGTGTTCAAGTGGGAGCTTTTGCTTGCTTACTGTCTAGAAAGTACATAGTGCCATGAATATTACTGTCTCATGCATTTTTGCTGAACATATACTCCATATTGGGTGACTGATGGGCATCAGAATGGAAGATGAGATTTAGTGAAAATAAATGCAAAATGTGTGCACTGGGATGAGGAAAACATAACCTCATAGATATGCTGGCAGAAACTTTTAGGCTGTAATCCTATACCCACTTACCTGGGAATAAGCCCTATGAACTCAATTGGGCTTATTTCTGAGTAGACATGTTCAGGATCACACTGTTAGTCTTAAAGAAAGCTCGGTGACAACATCAAGTAAATATACTGCTGCAGTGCAAAAATAACTTGGCTGTATGGTATACTGAATGTACCTTTAAGGAGCCTGTAATGGATGTTTCCCCTCCAATATGTGCCTGGTGTGGCTTTTGTTTGTTCTAATTCTGTGTGTGTGGTTTTGGAAGTGAAGGGAAGGCTACATGCTCGATTCTGTCTTGCTGCAAGATAGTTGTGTTTCTGGGGCCAGCCCTACCATTAACCAGAATGAAACAGCTGCCTCAGATGGCAGATGCTGGGGACTGAGGAATGTTGGAAGACCAAGCTGTGTCTGACATAGAGCCTTCCCTGTGTCCCCCTAAGCTAGCTGTCTGCCCTCAGGTGTGGTGGAGGATGCTATCCCATCATCAGTGTTCGAGTAAGGCTCAGTAGTACCAGTCTGGACACTTTCTGTACTTGGAATGCGAACAACATCTTGTCCTTAGTCTAGGCTGACCATATGAAAAGGAGGACAGGACTCCTGTATCTTTAACAGTTTCATAGAAAATGGAATTTCAGCAGGTGTCATTTGTATATATGCAGAACCTGGTAAAATTTCCTTATCATCACAAAGTTAAAGCTGCAGAAGCCCTGCCCTCTTTTGTACATGGTCAAGAGGACAGGGCTCCTGCAGCTTTAACTGTTGTGATGAAGAGGGAATTTCAACAGGTTCTGTATGCATACGAATGACACCTGCTGAAATTCCCTGTTCTTTGCAACTGTTAAAGGTACAGGAGCCCTGTCCTCCTTTTCAAATGGTCACCCTACCTTAGGCTCTGACAGCAAAATGTCTTGAGCCAACCCTGTGTGTTTCTGTGTCCTGGTTCACACAACACAGCAACCCACGGCACCTTGTCATCTTCGTTTGTTTCAAGGTAGCTTGTTGTGACGTCCACACCTGACACAGCTTCCTCAGCGAGGACAAGGGGGAAACAAATCATGCCAAGCCAGTAAGCGCCTGATCAGCTGTCTGCAGCAGCATGGCTTAGCAAGCAAGCAAGCAACCACTATAGCTTGTTTTCAGTATGGCTTATCGTAATGTATGAACCAGCCTATGTATTTTCCTTTTTAAAAAATGGGAGCTGTTTATAATTCTATTTCTCTCTGCTGAGATGAGAACAGAACCTATTAGGGCATACACCCCTGGGAGCCATAGACAAGAAGGAAATATTACATGGTGTTAGAAGTTGGCTGGTTTCTCCTTTTGGAGTCCATCCAACGTACACCTGCAATATATACCCCTCAGAAAATAATGGAGGATTTAAAATCTCCATCAGATTTCATCCTTTGTGGGAAATTTCTTTGAGAACTGGAGGATATGGGAACAGAAATTGTGGTTGTATGTTACAGTCACTAAGGCTGATGAAGAGTCTGAAAACTATAAAATTATGGCCTTGTTTCTGTATTGAGAACAAAGTTCTAAAAATGGTGGGTAATCTCTGGTCCTCCAGCTACTGCTGGATTACAACTCCAATCATCCCTGGCCATGCTAGCTGGTGCTGGTGGGAGTCATAGTCTACGAATATGTGGAGGAGGCCACAAGTTAGCCACTCCTAGATTTATAACAGTGTGCAATATGTATTTGTAGACCCCTACAACAAACCCTGGTAGAGATTCTTGCAGCATTCAAATCCTATTGTGAACCCGGAAAGAATCCCACATTTGATCCTCTTGTGGTGTAGATTGGCTGGATTGCTTGCATTGCTTTTGCAAGCAGCTGGGGTACTTTGACATTTGCTCAACTGCACTCAGTGTTAGTTCTGCAGACATACCTTGAGCCTGGGCACTTGTAACAGCCTGTACAAGGGTGAGATAGGGATTTTCTAGAAGCCTTTCCTTGAGCTTGCTATCAAAATCAAAGTTGTCAAGATCAAAGTTTGCAAACGATATAGAAACACGCACAAGCCTAGACTGTGTCCAGCCATTGGTGTAACTTGTCACAAATGTTCCAGAACAAACCACTCTGTGAGATTGTGTAGTTCAAATGGAGAAAATACAAAACTTGAAAAGTTGTTGTTGTTGATATTTCAGTTTATGAGGCACCCTATAGTCAAAGCTCTTAGGGCAACATATGTAATAAAAACGAACAAGCCTTGAGAGACTCTTAGGACCCATTTAGTACCTGGTGCAGTATATTCCGAATAACTCACCCCTATGAGCATTGTTGAGAAATGCTGCTGCCTGGCACTGGGGACCTGAACAGCAGGAAGCCCTGGACAAGCTCAAGATGGTGATCATAACTGGTGGAAGCATCCTAAGATTTTCTGGGAGCATGCCTTTTTTTCAACAGAGACAAGTAGGTTGAGAAGCAGCTTCTTTTTCATTAGGAACAATGCCTGAAAGACAACTATCTTGCAGCAATGCAGAACAACTCATACGGCCTTCTCTTCTCACCCACATATGCACACACACAGATAGTACAATTGAGAGCCACTCCAAGCAGGATCAGAGGGGAAATCGATCTCTTTCATTGCCGTTATATTCAGTATACCACAACTTCAGTGTTACTTGTTATTAGGAAAGGGTAGAATATTCACTACTAGAGTAGTGCAGATCTGCATGTACAAGGAGCTGCTTAACCGTGAGGATACAATTTCTCTGGACTTCAGTGAAATTTCTAAAAATGATGTGTACCCTACCAAACACCAATGGGATGCTATAATTGCAAGCTATGAATGGAGGCATTAGTCTGAGGATGGGCCCTTAGATGCTGGGGTGTGAACTTTTCATGTTTAACACTGTGTGTAGGAAATGACTGCTTGAAGGTAATGGAAGGGATACGGAAGATTCCGCATAAACTCCAGTGGCACAGAGGACTACCTGAAACATAGTCTGCCCTCCAGCTCCAGTGGGGCTGGTTGCAGCAGTAATAATTATTCAGCTGCCTGTAAACCATGTCCTGCCTGCAACAGTATCATAAAGAATGCATTGGAACTGTTGCTGGGGAAGAAGGCATAGAAGACCATCTCTACCTGTATGAATCCCCTGAACCCATTATGATCGTTAGGAGGACCCTTCACTGTATCTCATCTGCCCATGAGGTGAAAAACTCTCCTAGAAGGATTTTATCAGTAGTGGCCCTAAGGACCTAATCCAAGAATGCTTCTCTTTGCCAACTTTCAGGGTGCGGAGGAACATTTTTTAGGCTTTTTGGTGAATAGCTCTATTTGATGTATAGCTTTAAATAGTCCATCAAAGTAGACAGTAAGCTTTAAGAATATGTTGTCTCCACCTCCTCCTTTAGCTTTGTGAAAGAGTTTGTAAAATGCATCATATTCCATCCTAAATCTCTCTGCCAGAAACTGAAACAAATTGTTTTTGGAATAACATGCCTTATTTTCTGTTTCTACAGAACTGTTTTAGAGAATGAAAGCTAAATAATTGTCACTCAGTAGACAATTATTCCTGTTAAATGGCAGCATCAATATTCTAAATGCAATTTGTGTTATTTTGGGAAGCTAGAGCTTTGAGCAAGCCAAATAACTTTACTTTCATTTAGCTTGACTGTGCACTGGTATTATGAAGTAACTAATATACAGAGTGACTATTGAGATAGTTTCATTGGGCCAACTACAGTTACAAATTTGTCATTGTTTTTGTATCTTCTAAAAAAAGCACTGGATTTCAGGCATAAATATTAAGAGATATTAATATTAATAAGCCTTTGCTTGGCTCTCATAACAAAAGTTGGTTGCATGTGAGACTATGGTGCCGCCTCCCTCCTCAAGCCTGTGCTTTCCCCCTCCCGAGATGGTGTCAGGTGATCCTGACACCTAGGAGGGAGCATGGAGGGTTTTGGGTGACCATCCAGGTCCCGGAGCTGCCCCACCCTCTTCCTGGTTGAAGGTGACCAATCGCTGATCATCTTCCACCAGGCTCCACCCCTGGGTTAGCCCCGGATTGTACACAGAGTGATGTTACACGGTGGAAGCACCGTGTTAATGTCACTCCCTTTGAAAAAGTCAGGGTAAATCCCCAACTTTTTCAAATCGGAGCATCGTGGGGAAGCCCCTTGGTAGCTGTGGACCTGCACTTGCAGCGTCTAATTGACAGTGTGCAGATCCACAGCTACCATGGGGCTTTCCCCACATACAGACAGCCCCTATGTTACCTGGATAATACCTCAATTACTTTTGCTCTGCAAAGATGGCCACCTCTTAAGCTTTCAGGCCTCATTTCATAGCAGTATAGACTGCTAAAGTATGCAGAATTCTAACTTTAGTGGCATTTGCTACAGCCTCACATCTTGTTCTCTCGGCACTTCACTTTCATGGGATAAACAAGACAGTAATCTTTTAATCAGTGACAATAATGTGGGCGTTACATTGTTTTAACTGTTTCTTCTGGACTGTTTTGTCTGCTGAAAGTCACCCCCTGAAGCTGGTATGTGCCAGTAGAAGTGCTATTTGCTACAGAAAATGCCTTGTGGCAAAAAACTTATGGAGACGGGCAGGCAGGCAGGGAGACATAAAATGCTGATGGCAGGAATGGCAATTTTTAAAATAAATAATGATACAAAACAATACAAAGAAAATACAGTGGTGTGGGCTTCAGAAGTGAAAGCTTGGAAATGTATTGTGGCTTGTAAAGTGGGTGATTTTGCTGAATTCAAAATATCTTGGCACCCTTCTTATGCGATAAATGCAAAATTCTTAAAATCCATATTTCTAAAAGTATAAGTGAGTGAAAGCTATTCAGGAGAAGAAGCTACTGCTAAAATGCCCCTTTTCCTTCATGCTTCACCTCTGGTTTTCTTGGACAAGGGAATTTTGTACAGGAGCCTTACCTGATTTCAGAACCAAATTACACGTTGCGTTAATTGTATAGCATCTTGCTTAAGGTTGGCTACACTATTTACTTGAGAGTAAATATACATGCCCCTGATTTGAAGTGGGACCATTATGTAGTGGGAGGAGAAACTTAAACCTCCCTCCCCTCACCATTTGTAAAACCGAACTCACTCACTCCGGAGTGGGAGTGGGGGTTAGAAAAAGAAAAAAAAAACCATGCCCATTGGTGTCAGCAGAAGCTGGTTTCAATAAAATGGGGAGTATGTGGGGAAAACACGGTGAGGGTAAAGTTTAATCCTCTCTGCACATTGGTGCCGATCTGAATTGGGGTCCTGCACACTTACACTCGAGTAAATAAAAATCTAACATTCAGCAATTAGTGTAACATGTAAATTGGCTCTTAATGAATGAAGGGGGGATGCTCATATAAAGAGAAATGTTTTCTGAGAGACAAGCTAGACAGTGATAAAAACTGTGTGTTTAAATGCACTGATCTGCTCCAAGCACATAGAGGAGGAGGTGAGCCATAGCCTGGCTTTCCACAAAAAAACCCTTCTGATTTTTCTGGATTATACCTTAAACTGTTATTCCTCATCCACTGAGCCATCGCTTCCATAATCTGATTGAAATGGCTACACTTGGATGTTCATTTATATAGACTTTGGAACACTCACCAGATTCTTGTTCCCACGGGATCAAGGAGCACTGAAACCTGAAAAACTCACATCATCTGATAGAGCCCAATCTAAATGTCGGCAAACACTCATTTTCCATAACATGTTAAGACTCTGACTATGAAGACATCTTGCCTGATGAAGATATCTGGAGATCATATCATTAAAATGTGCACATTTTGTATGATATTTAAAGGTATTACACTAATACGGATTTTGGGAGGGGAAATTATGGCCAATATTGGCTACCTTTGCTTTTTGTATCATCATATTCATGACATTCCACTCAAAACCTTGGTAGTTCTGTGTCAGGGCACATACTTTATATGCAGAAGGCTACAGGTTCAACCTAGTCTCCAGGTAGGACTAGGAAAAGATCTTGTCTGAAACCCTGGAGAACTGGTGCCAGTTAGTGTTGACAGTACTGGGCTAGATGGATCAACAGTCTGACTCACTATAAGGCAGTTTCCTATGTTTCTTTCCTATGGCTGTATTTCCCAGTATCTTCATGATGATGTTAAACAATGTGGGAGATAAAATATTGCTGCCTGCAGAATAACACATAACAACTCCCAAGAATCTAAATGACAATCTCTAATGTTTGTTCTGAGGAACTGAGCCAATCCACTCAGGGGCGCCCACTCAGATATAATATCAAGTAAAGTCTTATGATTAATAATAATAAAAGATTGCTGCCAAGTCCAGAATGATCAACAAGGAGAATTTCTTTCATTGTCCTCTAGGGCAGATTATCCACACTGAAAATCGACGCTGTCTTGAACTAATACCCGGGTTGGATCTAACATACATAGATATGATACTCCCTTTGAACTATGTTAATTTATATTTAAAACATATAGATTTTTAAATAATAGCAGTTTACCTCCCCACTCATTCCACTATGAATAGATAAAAGATCATCTGGGATACCAACAAAAATTACTGGCGTGTTGCAACCTTACGAGAACCTTAGGTTAATTATACTCAGTTCAGTTTTGGCATCTGATGCAGATTTCTTCCTCAAAATGTTGATTGATTGTCCCACTTTATTAGCTTTCATTATAACTTTCCCTGCCTTAATTATAGGAAAACATAAGAATTAATAAAATAAAATAGTAAGAACCAGTTATAATTGTAACACTGTAAAGTGTTCTGTTATTTGTGATCCAGTTACAGTACACAAATTATTCAAATTAAATTCGTAGTATTGTATGATTTACTCTTCTTTTTAATTGGTCACTCTCCAATAACATCAAAGAGAATGTGCACATACTCTAATTCCAAGATAGCCAACTTTATTCAACACTGTTGAAGATTGTGGGAAGGTTCACATCACAACAAGTAAACCAAATTCACTAACAAGAGATACAAATTCACAGAGTTCAGCCCTCCACTATCCATAACATTTGTTCGTAAAAATGATATTTAAATGATATGTAGTTTGTTTTTTGGCTTTTATGGATTCAATTTTGTATATGTTTAATGTTTTTAATTTTTGTAAACTGCCCAGAGAGCTTCAGCTATAGAGCGGTATGTAAATAATAATGATAATAATAATAATTAATAATAATAATAATAATAATAATAATATATAACACTGGCAGAACCAATCAGGTCATCAGTGCAATACTCAGAATCCTTTTGAATAGCTAGTTGATACTCCAGCATTCACAGGGCATTACTATATCCTCTTCTATCAATGTTAAATTCTGTGACCTATTATCCAGTTCTAGATTTGTTTTTGTGAATGTGGAGACCTTCCTATGCTTTTTGATGTAGTGCAAGGATGCTGGAAAATACTGGAGAAGCTACTACCTCCTTTCTTGCCTTAGAATCTCTAGGGGTGGAAAGCTTACTCAAGGATAGAGCGAACTAATTTTTACATAAATACTTCTGTGAAAACTATGGTGTTTACTAAAATGGCATACTCATATCCCATGGGTATAACAAGCTTATCTGAAAGAACTTAATTTAGTGGGTGAGTAACGAAAAGTGTTTGTTTTATTTATTTTCTTTTTCAATACCAAAGTACAACATAGATCTAGGAATACTATCATGTAAATACATTGTCCTTACTTTGCTGGTCTCCAGTTTAACCTGTTTTCCTCTTTTCCTAGTGAGATGTATGCTTGCATGAAAAGCAAATTTTTGGATGGAGAGTGGGTAATTATAAGCATTTTAAAGTAAATTCAAGAGAAAATAAAAGTTGCAGACACATCAACTTGGCTCAAAAGAACTGCAAGCAGAGGAAGTTATATTAGTGCTGTTCCTTAAACTCTTGTGCAAGTTAGGAGAGGTTTTATTCCAGTGCACCACCACAATGTACTAGGGATTGTATTACATATATGAAACATGGGAGTTAAAGTAGCATATATACTTCAGTGGGCTATAAAAAGGTCTTGAAAAGTGTGGATTTGGGGATCAGTTTTTATCACACAGTTTTCTTCTACACCTTTGGAGCAAAGCCATAGGGAGTAGTTTCTTATACCAGGATATGAAAATAATTATACTGTTGTGTACAACTGTGTAATTATCAAATACTCTGGGTATATAAGTAAGTGTACAAAGTCCATTGCTTTGAGATTCATTCATATTTATCATATTCACATCCCAGTGAGATGAATAAGGCTAGAATAAAATCACATATCCCTTAACATCTTTCTATGGCCAGGATGGTTGAAGAATATTAAAGTGGACTCCCCTGCCTCCAAGCTTGTGAATTAATAATTTTTGGTAATGGGGAGGAGTATAAAGAAGGGCATGGCAATTGTTCCAGATTAAACATATAATTAAAGGCTGTGATATTTTGTATACAGTGTAATGGAGCTTCATAACTCAGTATAAATTTAAACATTGCATCTCCATGTCCAGGCCCAATATGCTATCCATTCCATAACATCAACCATCAAATTAATCTCTGTCAATGCTAGTGATTTATTGTAAACTATCTGTAAGCAAAAGTATATTGTAAAACGTTGTTTATAACTAACCCCTTTATTTTAGCTACAGCAGTAGCAAAATCTCCCTTGTTCCCACCATTTTTTTGTTCCAGCAGAGAATAGCAATGGCTTATTATTGCCTCAATGGCATAGGTGGATTGTGGGTGGGGGTGCGGAGAATGGCTGATGGATTGATAGTCCTGTCTTGCAGTAAGGAATTAACTAGATGGCCTTTTGGACTCTTCAACTCTGTGATTACATGAAAGCTGTGAATTAAAAGTAAAACAATGGCAGTGCAATACAATGAACTAGTATGCAGGTAAACCATCAGGTGGAAGAGGATGCAATTTCACCTGAAAGAGTCCTTCCTGAAAGCCCACACTGACTACAAAAGCAAGGTAGTAGATGTTTGCTCCCTTCTGAAGATGATAGAGGCATAAGAGATGTTTACCACACCTCTTGCATAGTAAAACACACATTGCAGCCTGCTATATAATGGGCCATTTGTATAATAATAATAATAATAATAATAATAATGATAATAATTTTTTTAAAAAATTATTTATTTATTTATTTATTTATTACCCACCTGTCTCTCTGGATCGAGGCGGGAAACAACATTAAAAACAAATGATATAAAATACATAAAACTGATTAAAAACATATAAAAACTACATTATTAAAATACCAATAAAACTCTTGAAATTCAACTGGGTAGGCCTGCCGGAAGAGATCAGTCTTTATAGCTTTCCTAAATTCTGAAAGACTATTAAGTTGGTGAATCTCTCCTGGCAGGCCATTCCACAGTCTGGGAGCAGCAGAAGAGAAAGTCCTCTGGGTAATGGTTGGTTTCCAATCAAGGGTTGCTTGATTGTTTTCTTGGCAAACGGAAGGCACTCTTATATATTATTACAAAAACAAAGCCAAATGTTATAATGGACAAGAAGTAGATGACATAAATGTCTTCATGGCTCATCAAAAAGTATGTCATGCATCAAAGGGGAAGGAGGGAAGAGCAAAGTTGTGATAATTTATGACAGGGGAAGGTTAGAGGTATTGGTTGAAAAGTGATGTCTTTGTTTGCATCTCCATCACAGCCATTTAGTACATCACTGCCTGGTGCCATGCCAATAGCTACATTTCCACGCTTTCCCCTGATTTCCCCTTTTCAAATAACTTCCCATTTGATTTAATTTTTGTGTGTTCCATCCACTTTCCTTCTCTGCTGTCATCATATCCTGGCTATTTTCTGTGTCTCTTTCCTTCCCTCTTTTCTCAGATCTATATTACCGCTGTACATTCTCTATAGAACATGTGAATTGTGAAACAGTCCTCTGTGATTACACTTTGTTTGTTATTAACAATTTAGTTTTCATTCTCCAATATGATTTAAACAGTAATCCCCCTCCTGCTGCCCTGCCCTTAATTCCTATCCTTTAGGGTTCCCGCTCTTTTCCTATAAAGTAAAATATAGGGAAGTTTCATATCTATAAGTTAAATCATTAAGCAAAAATTGGGTAACTGTATAGTTCTTCTTCGTGGTCTCTGTGCATCACACATATGGGCTCTGCGCCTGCGTGGAGCCTGTTTCGGGAACTTCTATAGCTAAGGCAAACGTTTTTGGCGGGAACCCCTCCCCCACTGTCTACTGACTCCATGTTCCCGCCTTTCTCCTCAGTTCTTTTTCGACCGCCTTGCTGAAAGGATGTCTTGTTGGGAACTTCTGTCTTTCTCCTGAGGAGAAAGCTTTAGAGTGCTAAGGTTTTTAGTTATTTTACTTTGTTTTAGTTCATTTTTAGTCTTAATTAATTAATTTATTTATTACATTAGTATACCGCCCCATAGCCGAAGCTCTCTAGGCGGTTTACGTGCGATTAAAACAATTAAAAACAATATACAAAAATTAAAGCAGCAAAAACATACAACGTACACACGTACATTTAAAACAATATAATTTATTGTTATTATATTCTTAGATATTTTATTCTCCAGAGATCTTGGATCGCTTTGAGGGGGATCGCACAGCCATTAAGGCCCCTTTTCAAAATGTGTTAAGTGCGTCAGCAAGCTTCCCCAGCAGACAGACTTTTCTCTGTTTAATTTGTTTTGGGAGAGGCTCAGGTCATCAAAACCTGTCGCTACATTATTATTATTATTATTATTATTATTATTATTATTTACACATTTATATACCATCCCATAGCCGAAGCTCTCTGGGTGGTTTACAAAATTTAGAACCAACATAAGACAGCTGACATTTAAAACATTTTAAACTGTTAAGCCTGGCTACAAAGTCAGTTAAAACCTCAACTTAAGCTGTTGAAATGCCTGGGAGAAAAGTTTTGACCTGGCGCTGAAAAGATAACCGTGTTGGCGCCAGGTCTATGGATAAAAGCTCTAGAAGCCATGGTTTCTTCCAGACAATTGTTACACTTATGGCACAGGCTCCTCGATCTACTGGAGACATGGCCGCTTCATGCCTCATCCGATCTTCCAACAGTTGGAAGCTCCCTAGCTGTATCTACAGCAAGAGAGATATCTAAGAAGGCTGGAGCCTTCTGGGGCTATTTGCATGGAGCGATTCTACGGAGGAGAGCCCCTCTGCGTCCTCAGACCCTGACTCTGACCAAGGGTCATTCCGATCTTCCAACATTTGGACGCTCCCCAGGCTGTATCTACAGCAAGAGGGATATCTAAGAAGGCAGGAGCCTTCTGGGGCTGATCGCATGGAGCGATTCTACGGAGGAGAGCCCCTCTGCGTCCTCGGACCCTGACTCTGACCAAGGGTCATTCCGATCTTCCAACATTTGGACGCTCCCCAGGCTGTATCTACAGCAAGAGGGATATCTAAGAAGGCAGGAGCCTTCTGGGGCTGATCGCATGGAGCGATTCTACGGAGGAGAGCCCCTCTGCGTCCTCGGACCCTGACTCTGACCAAGGGTCATTCCGATCTTCCAACATTTGGACGCTCCCCAGGCTGTATCTACAGCAAGAGGGATATCTAAGAAGGCAGGAGCCTTCTGGGGCTGATCGCATGGAGAGATTCTACGGAGGAGAGCCCCTCTGCGTCCTCGGACCCTGACTCTGACCATGGGTCATTCCGATCGTCCAATGTTTGGACGCTCCCTAGCTGTCTCTACAGTGAAAGGGATATCTAAGAAGGCCAGGTTACATAGGACTTCTGGGGACTGATCGCTTGGAGCGATTCTATGGATGAGAGCCCCTCAGTGTCTTCGGACCCCCACCCTAACCATAGGTCGTTCCGATCTTCCAACATCTGGATACTCTCTACCTGTGTTTCTACAGCTAGAGAGAGACCAGGTTCCAACTCCTCTGCAGCTGTTAGCCCCCCCCGATACTGAGGGTGGCCCCTTTGGCAGCGATGACTTAACTGGCTCCTTGGGTACCGAGGTCTAAGCTCTCGATACTGGAGCTTCTAACATGCATCTTCGATGTCAAGATGAGACGTCTAGCAGGCAGAATCGACATCACAGGCTGAGACTCAACTGCCTCCTTCAGTACCGAGCACCATGGTACCGAGCTCCTTGGTACCGAGCTCCTTGGTACCGAGCTCCTTGGTGCTGACTTCCTTGGTACCGAGCTCCATGGTACCGAGCTCCATGGTACCGATCTCCTTGGTGCCGATCTCCTTGGTGCCGAGCGCCATGGTACCGAGCTCCTTGGTACCGAGCTCCTTGGTACCGAGCTCCATGGTACCGAGCTCCTTGGTGCCGAGCTCCATGGTACCGAGCTCCTTGGTGCCGGGCTCCTTGGTGCCGAGCTCCTTGGTGCCGACTTCCTTGGTGCCGAGCTCCTTGGTGCCGAGCTCCTTGGTGCCGAGCTCCTTCGTATCGAGCTCCTTGGTGCCGAGCTCCATGGTGCCGAGCTCCATGGTGCCGAGCTCCTTGGTACCGAGCTCCTTGGTACCGAGCTCCTTGGTGTCGAGCTCCTTGGTACCGAGCGCCATGGTACCGAGCGCCATGGTACCAAGCTCCTCGGTGCAGAGCTCTTGGTACCAAAATGAGATGTCTAACATGCAGCTTTGACGTCCAGATGAGATGTCTAGCAGGCAGAATCGACATCAAAGGGTGAGACTCAACTGCCTCTTTTGGTACCAATCTCTTGGTACCAAGAAGAGACGTCTAACATGCAGCTTGAAGTAGACATCTCTCCACCAAGTTAATTAGCACAGCCATTACAGGCTAGCTGCCAATTACAGGGCTGCTCCCTAGAGCTGCTACAATTGGAGTGCTATGATTTCAACAGAGAGTTTTTATGCCTGTGATGTCTAGGGGCATCATTCTCGGGTCCCTGTTTTAAAAAAAAAAAAAAAAAACTGGGTTGCCTCCCCCGAGAATGCCATACCAGTACAGAGATTGGCATCAATTATAAAAGGGACACCTCTTGCAATGGGTCCGTAACTCCCGTACCAGGCATCGATACCAACCCCTATATTGGTACATACGCCTTTCTCGATACTGAGCAGCTCCATCGGTATCGTGATTGCCACTGGAGGAAGTTTTCTTGCAACTCCCTCTAGCTCTACCAAGATCACTGTCATTGTGACCTGTCCACAGGGCTCAACCATTGCCTCATGATACCGTCGTGAATGCGTCAGTACGTCCACCTAGCTCTTCTCCTTTCCAGACCCACTCTGTGGGGTGTCAAAAAGTTCAGCTTGGAGAAGATGGGTTTAATCATAGAACTAAACCTGATTCCCCTCAATCCTTAGAGAGCTCTCAGTTGGACTCAACATTGTTCTCTTCTGCATCGCCTGTTGATGGGGTAGCTGTACAGAGTGGAGCCTCCTTTGGAAGACCTATATCACTCTCTGATTTAATATTTGGCCCACTCCTCTACAGATCTCTTCAACCTGTTCTGGATTTGAGATGGCTCCATACGTACATCAGAATCACAAATTTCTGATGACACATAAAGCCCTGCCCCAGAATATTTACAAAATGTATGGCACTGCTCCTTCCATTCATTTGCCTTCAAGGGGTAGAAATCTACCCATATTTAGACAACTGGCTTCTGGTAGCTTCCTAAAAGGAAATGCTATTGAAGGCAAGGTGACGACTCAATTTATTGAGCTCTTTGGGCCTCATAGTGAACACAGAATCCAGACTCCCCTGGATCTAACAACCCTACATTGGTGTACTTGCACAGACTATTTGCTACGGGGCATGCGCTTTCCCACTTCCTCCCCCATCTCAAGTCCTCATACAAACACTTTCCTGTTCAACTGGGAATGTCTTTGCAGCCCTCATTTTTCTTCTCATTCCATGAGTACTGTGGTATGATAATATTAATATTGTGTAGTCCACACAGTCTCCATCATAGTCACCCCTTGGTGGCCGAGACAGGTGTGGCTCACTCTACTTCTGAAGATATCAGCCAATGGCGACCAATTGGGTTACCATCAGCTCCGCTGCAGCTCAAAAGATTAAAAAAAAAAAAAAAAAAGTCGTGGTAAGTACCCGACTTTTAAAACCGGAGCTTCAGGGATTTGCTCCTGGATGGCTTTGGGATGCCAGCTGCATCATATAGATGACCTGCTGCCACTCCGGATACACCCCGACCGGAGGCAAAACTCTCGTCAAGATGTACCCAGACTGTAATTCCTAAATGGGCAATCTTTTGTCTTACAGCGCCTGAGTGGGTAGAAGAAAATAAATCTGGGGAAGCCTGACCCTGACACAACAGGAGAGTGGCTTTTGTCTTGCAAGGAGATCTGCTGGGCAGCTGATGAGGAAGCAGGATGTGCTTGGATGTAATTTAGACTGCGTCCAAACACATAAGAATACAGACAACTGGAGACTGACTGAGGAATCTGTCAGTCAGGCTGTGAGCTTACTGATGTTACTTAGTTGGGCATTGCCCCCTTTGGGAAATCCCAGTGGGGACATTGCCCCCCCCCCCCGCTACCCCCCTCCCCCCATAGTTTATGCCCCTGCCTATGCTCAGACCCATGGCATGGGATATCCCAATACCGTAACTACTTTCGACATGAGGTCGATTCCATTTTTTCATGCAGCCTGTAATGAAGTCATATACTGCACAATGGGATTCTTTTCTAAATACATGAATCTTCAGGGCCTCAAGCCCCATTCAGCCTCCTTAACGATGTCCTTACACTTACCCCCTATACACTATAGGGCTAAAATAGTTGTCGATATGCAGGTATTTGACTGCTTTACGTGTTTTTGCACCAACCCCATTGTTAGGGGGTTCCTCTGGGCATTATAAATCTGTCTCCTCTAATTAGGAGTTTCATTCTGGCATGGAGTTTCTCTGTCATGCCACAATCTCTGACATTGAAACCAGTTAAACCAATGGTACCTTCAGATATCACATTATTTTTCTTAGAAAGTTGTTTTCTGATGGCTATATCAACACTACGCAGATCGAGTGAATTAGCTGCCTCAGTATTGATGCACCCTACCTGGGCTTCCACACAGGGCTAGAACTGACAAATTCCATAAGACGCAAGAGTAGCAATGACTCGTGGAGTGGATTGTACATGCTATTAAACTGCCCTACAAGTTGAAGGGCTTGCAGCTTGTTGGTCCAGTAACAGCTAAGTCGATGTGCAGTGCATCGAAGTCTGTATCTTTAGCAGGGGATTGTCGATCCCCTGCTAATATATTTATATTTGGTGTTGTTCCCCGCCTCGATCTAGATGGAGAGGCGGGTTAGAAATGAAATAAATAAATATGTAAGGCAGCTATTTGGTATAAGTCCTTTAACTTCATTACATGCTACCACTTGATTGTTTGTACCAGGACAAACTGGAATTTGGGGCAAGCAATTTCTTTGTCTTGTGAGGGAACATTGATCTACACCTACCCTCCACCAGGAATTTAGCTTGTTAATCGCCCATATGTGTGATGCACAGAGACCACGAAGAAGAAATGCAGGTTGCTTACCTGTAACCATAGTTCTTCGAGTGGTCATCTGTGCATTCACACAACCCACCCACCGTCCCCGCTTTGGTGTCGATGTAAATGTACTGTCGATACAGAGCGGTTTCTCTCCTAGTTATGGGGCCAGCAAGTCGGTCTCTTTGAACTGAGGAGAAAGGCGGGAACATGGAGTCAGTAGACAGTGGGGGAGGGGTTCCCGCCAAAAACGTTTGCCTTAGCTATAGAAGTTTCCGAAACAGGCTCCACGCAGGCGCAGAGCCCATATGTGTGAATGCACAGATGACCACTCGAAGAACTATGGTTACAGGTAAGCAACCTGCATTTACATTGAAAAAATAAATTAAACATAAATTATAAATAAATAAATGGGTTGGTTCAAGCATGTTCAAGAAGAAGGCCTAATACTACAGAAAGAGGCCGAAACACGTCAGGGTTTTCATTGATAAAATGGTTCACAGCATCCTGAGATTATTCCCACTTTTTGTGTTTGGGGGCTGTCTATATGCCCTGTTAATGGACTACATGATTCTACATATAATTTAAGAAAACTTCCCAATAATAATTGGAATATAATTTCATTTAGCAATTTTATATGATTGTATACTACATTGTGGTCCTATGAGCCAGAAAGTAGCTCCTAAATTTAAATATAAATAAATGATAAATAAATACCAGCTTAAGAATGGTGAAGTAGCAGGTTTCAAAACACGAATAAAGGTTCTCAATTAAACATGAATAAAAAGTCATCTTTTAGATGTAATGAACTAAAACATACCATACAAACATTTGAAATGTGTGTAAGAAATGTCATCACACCCGTAACATATTTTTTTGCTGGAAAAGGGGTCTATACTAGAATAAGAGATAGTGATAAAAGGAAGGGGCTTTAAATGGGTTTTAAAACTATGACATACTTTATGGACAGTGAATCTGAGAAATACATATATTGCATCCTGCTTCATGTAGATCCAGCAGTTTTTGACGTACTTGTGGCATACAAAAGCCCTGTGGATGAATGGAGCATTAGATTGGAAGTAATAAGGTTGTGCCTGACTTACCTCAGCATTTGTAGCAGATGTTACAAATGTCATAAACATGAACCTTAGGGATCAGAATGAAAAAAAAAATCAAGACAACAGATTTAGGCCTCTTTGCTTTACAAGCTAGTGTAGTCTGATGCTATATAACAGTACTCTGACTTGATGTTAATATCCTATCTGCCAGCCTAGGATACCGCTGTATCAGAAGAGTGAAAGCTTTCCTAAGCAAACATGCAGTTTCCACAGGCAACTAAAAAGAGGGTTGGAAGCTTTTCTCAACAGAACAAAAGAAGAAAGGATTTATTTGACTGTGTTTGTTTATGCTTAGATATGGTGGATTGGGTTATGGTGAAAGGTCTTGAATGGGGAAGGGAAGTCATTTGTTTTTCAATTTCTAGCAACACTACTTAAACTAATTGAATATGCTGTGAAGTTGTGTTATCCTTAACCAAACCCCCTCAAAATTTCAAAAGTTAATTTATCTTTGGGGAAAATGAGTGACGGGAGCAAGGAATAGCAAAATGATTTAAGATCACAAGAATGGAAATTACCTTGTGGAGCAAAACCACAAAATAAGAGATTACTTTGAAACTAGGTACTACTGTGACATCATTTATGTTCAGCCCTTGCATGAAATGAGTAGTTCTGACATTTAAAAGAACCTATTGATTTTCCTAGGTATTATTTCAATAAATACTCTTATATAAAGTACAAAACATCAGGAAAGGTGCTTTGAACTGGTTTATGTATGACCTTGATTTCCTTTCTAAGAGCAGATGAAGATGACACAAAGTGTTGGTTTTGTAGCATTTGCCATCTCTAATTTTTCTGTGTATTACTTTACTCCAGCAGTAAATTTGTTGTTCAATATAAATAGCTCGATGTTTCCTGAAAATAAATTACATGTAACATCCGTAATGTTACACTTCTGAACCAATATCCCTTGTCTCCTGTCAGTAGGTGTCATATGTCTTTGTGTGCAGATATCAGATTTGACGTTTGATATCATAGAACGCACTTACAAATCATTGCTCTAAAACATCTTTTCACTGAATTGATTGATAATCAGACTGGTACCAACAAGCCACTGTGTAGAATAACAACTACTTTGTTAATGTACATTTATGTTTGAGTTTGCCTATTAAATATCACACATTACCATTGATTTGTATATGGCTTGATTAATTGAGATACCTTGCAAAAACATTTAGGCCCAATCTACACCAAGCAGGATATAACACTACGAAAGAGGTATGAAAGCGGTATATAAAAGGCAGGAGCCACACTACTGCTTTATAGTGGTATTGAAGTGAACTGGCAACGGTTGGGGCCCATAGACACATACTATATACTGCTCTCATACTGCTTGGTGTAGATCTGGTCTTAGTGGCAGTCATGTATTTCATGAGAGATTAGGAGCGTCATCACACAAATGTTTTACAGCACTTACGATGTTCGTGGGTCCTTTTGACAATGTTGTCCACCTCCTGTTTGTCTCCCGTTCCTTGTGCTCCATTTTCTGTGGCAAAATAAGATCTGGAAAATCTGATTTTTTTTTAATTGAGGTGAAACTTGCTGCCGTTTCCTGCTGTGTACAGGAAAAGCAGTGCAATAAAAACACCCAGCGAATGGGCCACATGGTCGTTGCTGCTTCCTCTTTCTTCCCCGTGTGAAGAAAGAGGAAGCTGCTCATCCCTACTGTGGGACAGAAAGGCGACGGTAGTAAAACACAATCCCCCTATCTGATGATGCTGTAGCACTCCAGGTGCTAGAAATATGTATTGCCAAAACAGAGGAAATGCATCACCAAAGACAAGGACACGAGAGGATACAGCTCTGCGTAACATTCTCATTGGCTAATTGATATGTATAGAAGCAAATTCAGAAACTATTATTATAATTTAAATAGAAGTCATTACGTCTCATCATAGTGAGGAAAATTGTGACCAGGTGAACTGGGTGCCTGCTCAGTCTGCTGTTCTAGCACTAGTCATTGATGGGCAAGTTCAGGGCCCCTGCTCTCCCTTCTCAGATGTCTTTGTCTTTAAACTGGACTTGTACCAGACTGTACTCCACTGGCTCCCCAAGAAATGTTGCTTGTACAGTTTGGCTGTTCCTACCTTTTGATTATTTTTCTCTCTCTAACAGACAGTTTAGGAAAATAAATCATATATAGGGAATAAATACGTGAAATTAGGCAGAAAATAGCCCCTTTTCCCAGGTGAAGATATGTGCTTATAATAGTTAGCAAACTAACATGACCTGCTTAGCCACTTCATTTGCTCTGAACAAGTAGTTGGGTATCATATGTTGTGCTTTTCAATTGGAAGGGTGAGCAGCCTTTATAGTGGCATTAGATAGGGAGAGAGGAGGTGTGTTGTGTTGTGTTGTGATTCCAAGCCTTCCAACTGAGATGTGAGACAATGAAGAGGTCTGCAATGCAATCCACAAAGCTTTATTCAGTAAATAGATGTCTCTTCACACCTGAAGGGAATGTGAAGACTAGGAGCTGTCCTCTAAGCTTAATTAGCCTAATATAGAAAGGCAGTTGCTATCAACTAAATGGTAGTTTCCCACAGTGCCGAACAGGCCAACCTAGCAGAACACCTACCACCTCCTCTAAACTCCACCTGCTTGACCCTGTGGTGGACTCTGGGGTCTGTCAACTCAGATGTTCCCTCTCCCTCTGACAAAGACTTAGTTCCTGGTGTGGGGAGGGTGATCTCTGAGCCTGGGCGTCCTGTTTGAACAAATGCTCAGGAAGATTTCTCCTTACTCCTGGAGAATCTCCTCCCCCACTTCCTGTGCCATATTCTTCTTCAGCCTCTGAGTTCTACTGAGGCTCTGAAAGTCTGTCCCCCACACTAGGGACAAGGGGCCTTATCCTGACATATTATGTGATTCTTATCTTTTTAGCTTTATCAGCTGTGGGGTGATCAGGAGCTCAGCAAGTGATGGGAGGTTGCTGTTTTTTATCCCGTTCTCGTACATCTCAATCCTGGTAAAGAACATACACATAACTGCTATTTGGCATGGAGGGAAGCTGCCATTTGTGGGAGAAAGGGTTAATGCAAACTGTGACTCCAGTCCTGCCTCCTCTATGACTACTATTTATTAAAGTTTTTTAAAAAAAGATTTACCCCGAACTACACATTTAATATTACTTATAGTTTGGCCTTTAAAGTCTGGGGACATCCCTGCTTATTTTAGAAATGTTTTGTACAACCAAAAATCCATTTGGATCCATTTGGACTTGAAAAATATTTGAGCTTGTTGTATATTCTCATTAACTCAGTCCAATCCTCAACATGATTTTGTTGGCTAGATCCCTGAAATGCAGTTCTTTAAACCAAGGATCTATGTTATAAGGGGGCAGTTTTTGAAATCCTCTTCATTATCATGACTGTAAACCTTTAATAAATTAAATATTCACTGTTCAGATTCAAGCCATTGGAAATCATTCACAGGTATGATTCTCCCCTGCATGGGCACGTTGCCTGCATGCAGAGGGATCATTGTAGAGCTCAACAGAGCTCTGTTTCTTTCCAACTCCCCGTTTGGAGCTGCACATAGGTATGCAAACATCCAGCTCCACTGGGCAGGAATGGGAGGTCTGTGTGTACTCGGTACCCCATCCAGCCTGCCTACTCTGGTTGGTCAAGTTATAGTTCATTATCTAACTTGGCTGAGTAGAGGGAGAAATCTCGGCATGGATACGGAGATACACATAGACCTTACACAGACCTCTCATTCCCTGCAACAGCCTCTTGTGCTGCCTGCGCATGCATCAATGCATGCCGAGGGGGAAGTGAAAAATTAGGCTTTTGTTGAGCTCTCAGGGATTCCCCTGAGTGTTTTGCTTAATAATAGGTTTTTGGTTTTCAAATGGAAGATTGAATAAAATATTTAATTGATTCATACAATAAATTGGTCTCAGATCAGGGATGCATTGTGACTGAATGTGCAGAGATTGCAACATAATTGCTTTTTTATTCAGTTATAGGTGCCCAGCGCAGGAGAAGCCCCAGTGCACTTGCCACTGAAGTATTTGAGTCACATTTGGGAAGTCACATTTTACAGGTAAAAACAATGGCTTTACAAAACAAAAAAAAGTTGAACATACTTAGTAATAAGATCTAAGCTATCTGTCAGTTATTTATTTGGATACTGTATGTGTTATTGTCATGGCTTATATGATGAGGTTTTTACGAATTCATTTTTTTTCTTTTTAGAAAGCCATGGTTGAAAGAATGTTAATGAGAGAGGGAGGGCAAGTATTATTTGTGCCGTAATAATTTAGACCTCACACAAATTAGTTGTATTGCACTGTGCAGTAGCTGTTGGCTCCCTAAATGACTGTGTGTGTTTGCATAAATATGAATCACTATTTTATGATTTTTTTTTGTCTTGTTCACATTTAGGCTTTCATTTCTCCCCACCCCCCCCCGCTATTTAGTTTTCCAGCACCCTTTTCTCTCCTTTACTACTGTTTCGACTGTCACATTCAAAATGATATTTATCTTTCTTTAGAAGATAGCATGTCTTCCAGATCTTAGACGTTCTAGATTATCAGTGTGGTATTTCTCAAAATTTCTTTCTGTAGTATGTGCCAAACAGATTATCTTGACAAGTGTTCATGCTTTGTGCATGTGTTTTGTTTCGACAGAAGATTCCATACTAGAATCCCATTAAAGGCAATAGGATCAAAGCAAACATAATTTGTCATTCATTGTAGGCAAGATTATCTATCTATCATCTATCTATCTATCTATCTATCTATCATCTATCTATCTTGTTTATGGTATCTTTTGCTGCATTGAAAATTGCCATTATTTATCAGAAACGTAGGCTTGCTTCATCTGTTTGTTCAAAATGGAATTCTATCTGAAGATTTAAAAAAGAATGAGAATTACTGTATCATGATAACCTATGGTTTATCATGGCAGGAATAAGCCTAGACTCCCACTAGGCCTCCCCTCTCCTCTTCTGGTACAGCAACAAGGAGGGAATCAAAAGCTTTCACTTCCATTTTCAATTAACCACATATCATCCAAATGTTAAATTGTGATTAATCTAAACTGTAGTTTGTTGAAACAAGTCAGCTTCATAACCCATAGTTTGAAGTTGGCTTGTTTCAACTAAATGAGTTAAGTTTAACCACAGTCTGTTTGGATGACAAAACAAACTACAATTAATCAAAAACAGAAGCCAACGTTTCTGAATTCCTCCTTGCTGCCATGCCAGAGGAGGAGCAGGGAAGGGGAGCACATGGGCCCAGGAGAAGGCCAGGCTCATTCCATCATAATAAATCAGGGTTTCTTGTAATGTCTAATTGCAGTTATGATATCAAACAAGAAGATATTCTTCTTAAATAGATAGGAGGTGGTCATCTGTAATATGCAGCTGCAGATTTCAGAATTGCCAAATTTTAAAAGTTCAGTATGTAGACTGGAGAAACTATAGTTAGAATGAGTTTCTCAAGGTTGCCAATATTGTGAATTCAGGTATACAAATACTACATTTGATGTTTTACGTATAAGACAGGAGTTTTGTTGTGTTATTATCACCCTGATGTTTAAGAAAAAATAAATAGTCTAAAGCTTTCTGATATTTCAGTTGTGTAATTTGTTTCATTTGTTATGAAAATATATTAACAGATAGGGCACAATGTGGACAAAGTTAAGCACTTGAAGTCCCACTGATTTCAACAGGAGAGGTTAAGTTTTTGCTTGGATTACAAGCTTAAATAGCTTGGATTATGCCCACATTTTGTATCATTATAAAAATGCTGAAAGTACTAATTGAAATAGATTTTATTACGACCCATTTGAGTCCTTTTAATGAAATGTGATCATCCTGACCTTATTCATACTACCATAGAATTTTAATTGAATATTATTTGATTTTTCTTTACAGTCTGTTTATCATAGACCTTGGGGAGAAGGGGAATAAGTCATATCAATTGTTGGAAATGCAAGATTTTCAAAATACAAATTGGTGACTTAAAGTTTATTACTCCATGTGTGCATTTATCTCATATTTTTCTGTCTTCATCCTAGCATTGATATTACAATGAATAAATGTTAAGATATGGCTTTCTTCGCGGTGTTGTATATATCAAATTGCTCCAGATAATTTTTACACAAATTAGAACCAGAAAGTTGGAAAGTGACATTTATGAGAGAGAAGGCTAACAATGAAAAAGATGAATGAGGTGATAATTGGATGCAAGCTGATAATGAGAATCTGAAAATGTTTTGGTTTTTTTTTTTTAGCATTATATACCACAGAATGTATATAAAGCGCTAGAACTCCAAAGGCGCATCTCTTCCATATTTGTCCTCCTTCCATATTTGTCCTTAGTGTTTCATTATCATCTGAGGCCTTCCTCTGGGTTCCCCTTCCAAATAAGGCAGGGCAGGTGGTACTACAGAGAAGGCCCTTTCAGTGATGGCACCCTGTCTGAGGAATGCCCTCCCCCAGAGAGGTTTGCTGATGTCTACATTATGGCTTTTTCAGCACAAAGTGAAGACCTTTTTATTCTCCAAGGCATTTTAAGAACTGTTTTACTGCTTGTCATGGTCCCTCGACAGTGCTCTTAGATCATTGTACTTTTATTCTGCTGGTAGTTTTATTTTGGCTTCATGCGGTATAGTGTATTTACATATTTTCTGCTGGCTTTAACTTAGGATTTGTATGTGACTTTCTTATTTGTTGCTTTCTTGTTTGTATTTTATGTTTTTGACGTATCATATACTGCCTGAGGAACTTGAGTTATTGGGTGGTTCAAAAGTGCAATAAATAAATAAATAAATAAATAAATAAAAGTGTTCCCCACAGGGAAAGCTGCAAGAGCACAAACCTCTGCATATCTTATAATAAGGAGGCAGACACAGTGGAGGTTAGTGGCTCCTATGAATATAGGGTGGTGAATCAGCTTTGGTATCCAGTCAGAACCTGACAGAACTCCAAAGGAGTGATCCAAAGTGCTTAAACCTGGCCCTAAAATTGACTCAGCACCCATAGATAGTTCCTTTAGAGTTCTGACTGGTTCTGACTGAAAACCAGAGTGGACTCACCACCCCACTGACATAGGAGCCACCAGCCTCCACTGGGCAGATGACATTTGAAGACTAAGAAATATGCTGTGGCATGAGCTTCCATAGGTGTGAACCCCCCTCTCTCCATATATCACATAGGTTATCTCTGCACTTCTCTCGCTATAGACCTTTTTTTGATTTGACAAAGTGGGCGCTAGCCCACAAAATGCATTCTACCAATTACTGTTTGGGTCTTTAAGATGCCATAGGATCCTTTGTTGTTTCTATTACAACAAGCTCTTCTTGAATATATGATTGCACTTACAGTCCATCAAGTTATGAGAACAGAAGTCTCTTACAGCGTCAGGCAGCTGTTTTGAGATAGGAATATGGAAGCAGTAGTGAGCTGCACTCAGTCCAACGACATCTATAGTTCTCCCAGCTCCAGCAGCAGATCAACACTGTGAAAGCCTTAAAAAAAGGAAGATTACAGACTTTTCCCTAACTAAATTTCTCATCAGTTCACAGTTCTCACCTGAATTTATGATCTGCCCTCCCCCGTGAATTGGTACTAACGATCAAGAAACCAACAATTATTCCAGAATAAATTTTCAGAAATTGCAGTTGGCACAGAACTATCCCCCATTTTCCACAATCTCTTCCCTCCTCACTATTATTGATGCTTTTGAGCACTTCAGTGCCTACTGCATGTTATCGTATAATATTATTGTTATCATTACATTTATATCCTCCCTTTTTTCCTTTTGCAAGGAATCCAGTTAGGGATCCAGTTATATGCTTATGCACATAGATTAAATACCTGTGATTTATTTCTTTAGCTAGAACCCTGAGTTCTAGTATTACGAGAGAGGGAGAAAAATGTCTCCCTATCTACTTCCTCTACACCATAATTTTATGCACATCGATCATGTCCCTTCTTACCTTTTTTCTAAACGAAACAATCCCAGCTGCTGTAACCTTTCCTCATTGGGGAGTTGCTCTAGCCCCTTGATTTTTTTAGTTGCTCTTTACTGCACTTTTTCCAACTCTACAATATTGTTTTTTAGGTCCAGCAACCAGAACTGTACACAATTTTCTAAGTGTAGTCCACCATAGGTTTGTGTAAAGGGTGTATGATCTTGGCAGGCGTATTTTCAATTCCTTTCTTAATTATACCTAACGTGAAATCCACAGCTGCTGCACATTGGGTTGACATTTTCATCAAGCTAGTGGTGACTGACTCTTTCTTAGTCAGTCACCACTAGCTCGGATCCCACTAGCTTTTACTTGAAGTCTGTATTTTTTGCCTTTTACATTTTACACTTGTTTAAGCTGACCCATATTTTCTATTTTGATGCCAATTCTCCAAATTTGTGGGGATCCTTTTGGAGCTCCTGCAATCCCGTTTTGTTTTATCCATGCTAGATTTATTTATTTACAACAACATTTGTAAATAAATCTTGAATAATTTGATGTCATTAGCAGACTTGGCCACGTCACTGCTCACTCCTAATTCCATGTCATTTTTGAATAAATTAAAAAGCATTGGTCCCAATACCGATCCCTGTGGGAAACCCACTATTTACTTCGCTCCATCAGGAGAATTTCCCATACATTCCTACTCTCTGCTTTCTGTTCTTTAACTGATCCATAAGATGACCTCTCCTCTTATTCCATGACTGCTAAGTTTGCTCAGGAGTCTTTGCTTGAGGGACTTTATCAAAAGCCTTTTGGAAGTCAAGTAAACAATGTGTTCTGGATAACCCCTGTACACATGTTCATTGACACTCTTAAAGTACTCTAAAAGGTTAGTGAGACAGAAGTACCTTTGCATAAGCCATGTTGATTCTTTTTCAGCTGGGCTTGTCCTTCTATATGCATAGTAATTTTATCTTTAATAATGCTTTTAACAACTTCATCCTGAACAGACATCAATCTCATTGGCCTCTAATTTCCTGGATCTCTCCTGGATCCTGTTTTAAAAATTGGTGTTACATTGGCCATTCTCCAGTCCTCCAGTACAGAGGCTGATTTTAGGGATATGTTGCATATTGTTTTTAGAAGATCAGCAATTCCATATTTGAATTTTTTAAGAACTCTAGGATGGGTACTATCTGGGCCCAGTGATTTATTTGCTTTCAATTTGCCAATAATATTGATAATTTCACGTGTTGTCACCACTGTTTGCCTCAGTTCCTCATACTTCCTTCCTCAAAACATCTGTTCAAGGACAGGTAGCTGTCCTATATTTTATGCAGTGAAGACAGACAAAATTTTTAGTGGGTTTGCCTTTACCTTTGACTGGTATTTTCTGGCTATGCCTGAAAAAAAGTTGAGGATATTCTGTATTTTCTTCCTGAGCATACAGGAAAAATAGATTTTGTAAGCTTTTATTGGGTAATTTTATGAGAAACTGGACTGAAATGTCTATATGGAAATGGCTAGTCTGCATAAAGTTTTTGCAACTGCATAAAGTCTAAAACTTTAAAAAGACAGTGATTGACCCTATCCTTTTTATATAATCAAGAATGACCAGAAAATGTAGGATTAAATATAGGGGAAAGTAAAAGTTAGATAATATATTTGCATATGCAAATTAGCTTAATTGATCCTGCTTGCCTCTACAGGGATTTTTCATTACAAACTGGAGTGCTACATTGTTCAGCTCATATTGAGTAATTTAGTAACTAATGAGACCAGTTTGCACTAATTTGCATATGATAAATGAGCTTAATTGCAGTAAATAACTTGGAGGCATAATTACTTAATTTTCCTGTGTTGCATGGCTTTTAAGTTCACGTATGAACAACTCAAGATAATTCTGCATATTTAAATAAGTTGCTTTTCAAATTTCTTAAACCAAAAGGCATACCTTAGAATTTTATACTGTAAAACAATTGCAAGTGAAGTTTACAGTATTGCCACTTAAAATGTAGACATTATGAAGTATTGATCTTTTTTGTATTATTTTAAACATCACAACCTTACTAATGGGTACACATGTGGCAAAAGTGCAGTGGTGCTTAAAAGACGGCTAAGATGTTATTTATGTTGATATGAATCCTGTATCTGTAAGTGAATGCTTGGTGCCCAGTACATATGGCTGAAGGTAAGAGAAATATTTTTTTCAGAAACAAAGTAAGATGTTTGAAGTAATGAACATATGCAGCCAGGTAATATAATCTTGTGAATTGTAGTCTTTGTCCATCTGATTGTATACAACAGTCATGTAATGAAATCTACTCCTCTCCAGGAAAGGCTATCATGATGCAGAATTAAGAGGTGTGTTATATGTGGGCTGTACATAGGAAAACCTAGACCAGCACTGGCAAAGAATTTGGGAGTTGCTGCTGACATGGGGTACAGGACTGAAGGCCATCTTTGGCAGAGATCCTGCTTTACTCCTGCTATTTGATATCTCCCTCTTGTTTCTCAGTGGCCCCATTTTGACTCCAATCCTTTCAGCACTCATCATCTGACTTAGGTTTCCTAGAAGATGGAGTGATACAGTCATCCTCCATTAATTTCTGTAATCCTTTCTAAACACAGTTAAAGCTTCAGTCATTGCTGGCTACAGTAAGCACAGAATGTTTCTTCAGTCATGTCAGTATGTGGTTTAAAATACAGACTTTTAGCTTAAAGTGTCAGTCTTTGCAGTCTGGCCTGTTGTACTAGAGCTCTGCATCTGAGCTGAAATAGCCTACTAGATTGAGCACAGCATGAGGCTCATTATCGCTATGAAGATTCTGTATACATCATCCCTTTCAAGCACAGGTTTCTGAGTCCACAACATCTTTGTTTCCATTACAGAAAAATCTAATCAGTCATATAGACTGATATGTATATATCAATGCTGTACACTGAGCCCAGTGATTTTATGTTTTCATTGATATTTCATCACCATCTTTTGAAATACCACAGTATTCTGTGCGGGTCACTGAAAAAACTCTGGCAATATCCAAAATCCATAAAAAAGAAGTCTGCATCATCATCATCATCATCATCATCTAATCACTACACAAGTGGGACCTGTAGCAGTGTATCCCTGGTGCATATTTTTATATAAATGTTGCAGTGTATCCCTGGCGTATATGTGTTAATGTGTGCTTGAGGTTGAGGGGCTCGAAGAAACAAAAGTTAGCATCATGGCCTCTGCACTAACTTGAGTCTTAAATCATGTGCAAATAAAGATTTTTTTTGTTTTTAAAGTTTGCAAACATTTAAAAGAAGCAACAAATATGCATGCAAATCAGTGGAGCATGAGGGTTCTTCTGGTAATCAAGTACATGATTTGACCTGGGAGGCAGTCTGCAATAATCAAAGTTGACTACATTGCAGCGGATAAAGGTAACCACACTGCAGGGTTGTTTGAAACTACTCTTTCAGCTTCAGGCCAACTTGCAGCCTGGACTAGGGTCTGATACTTCTGGGCAGCACTGCAGGGTTGTTACAAATCACTCAGAAGCTGGTTTGCAGTATTCAGTGTGAGCTACACTGCAGGGCTGTCATAAGTGGCGCTCTTCTACCCACAATCCCTTCCAACCTGAAATATAGAGCATGAGCTACATTTGCTTTGGAAGTTGAATTAGCAGGGTTGTGTTACATGTTCTAAATAAAAAAATACACACAAACAACAGGGTGCTAACCTTAACCAAAATCCTCAAAACAAACCAAAAAAAGAAAGTTAAGGGGAAAATATGTAATAAATTTTAATACTTAATAAAATAATATATTTATCACCAAAGAAAACTAATAGAAATACATATGTATAGTAACAAAGTAAAAACAAGGCTCTTATGATTCTGGCCATTTTAACGCGTTTCGACAATAATGTCTTCTTCAGTGGCCCAATCACTGAAAATAAACAACAAAGATAATAAGACATTTAGTAGTGCCCCAGATGGAGGAATTTTTTTGTCTTTTCAATATATAAGGTTTTTTTAAAAATAAACCCACCTAAATGGTTTGAGTAACAGGCAAAGGTTTTTTCCAGCGGGGCTGATTTATATATATCCCCAATAATGGGATTGTGTCACTCCCCACATTTGGTGTATATGATGCACCCCAGAATCATAAGAGCCTTGTTTTTACTTTGTTACTATACATATGTATTTCTATTAGTTTTCTTTGGTGATAAATATATTATTTTATTAAGTATTAAAATTTATTACATATTTTCCCCTTAACTTTCTTTTTTTGGTTTGTTCTAAATAAAAAAATTACAAAGATCAGGAAATCTTCATTTTGCTGCTACCTTTTAGGGATGGTGGAGGTGAGTGTGTAGAGATACCATTGCCCAATCCCAACTACATTAAAATCTTAGATTTCTCCATTGACTTTTATAGACATCTCTCACTTCCATCCTAGGGACATTTAAAAATGGCTTCTCAATAGGTCACTTCATGGTTTACAATGAGAAACCATTTTTAAATGCCCCTAGGATGGAAGTGAGAGATGTCTATAAAAATCAATGGAGAAATCTAAGACATTGGTTCTTTAAATGTGTGTGTGTGTGTGTGTGTGTGTGTGTGTGTGTATGTATATGTATATATATATATTAAAAAAAATTATTTTTCTGTACCGCTTAATATAAAATCCCAAAGCGGTATATATAGTCGTGTGTGTGTGTCTGTGTGTCTGTGTGTTCTCCTTTTCCAGGTACTCCATTCTAACCTAGGCTGACCAGATAAAATCCAGGTCAAGGCTCATGTAACTTTAACAGTTGTAGAGAAAAGGGAATTTCAGCCAGTGTCATTTGTATGCAATTAGTTCCTGGTGATATTCCCTCTGCATCACAACTGTTAAAGTTGCAGGGGCCCTGCCTTCTTTTGTATATGGTCACTCTAGTATAGTGCCTGCACCTTTAACTGTTGTGATGAAGAGGGAGTATCACCAGGAACTAATTGCATACACATGACTCTGGCTGAAATTCCCTTTTCTCTACAACTGTTAAAGTTACATGAGCCCTGACCTGGATTTTATCTGGTCACCCTATTCGAACCCCTCCTCCCATGTTGGCAGGGTTTTTTCCTTAGGCATTATTAAAAGTAGTTAAACCAACACTCAAGTGCAGACAGGATGTGCTGAGTAACTCTGCCTCTGATTTTGCATGTGCCATTAGCCCTCTCCCAGGTGCCCTTATGTACAGAGCAAACATCCGAAGGAAGGGAGACTTCACATGTACTGGAAGATCAGGACCATTGTGAAAGGGGAGGGAGGTGTCACCATTTCACCCTGAACTGTAGTCCCTTGGAAACTCATCTAGCAAAGCTGCTGTTCACCCCTTAAAGAAATGCTGCCATTGACACTAAAGTTTAAGTTATTAAATGGGCTAGCCTGGTTTTGCAGCATTGCTAAATTCTTCCTGAGACAAAGCATAGCATATCAAAACAGTGCAGCACAACTTTATAGTACCAACACTTTCCAGTTTGTCTAGATACAGTAAACTGGTACTAGTAAGAAAATGCTTTCCTTTTGCAGCTTTTTTAAAGACATGGGCTCTTTGTGGTCATTGTCTGCGATAGATATATTAAGCAGAAACTGTAGCTATTTTCCCCCTAAAGAAGCAAGTATCAAATTGTTTTGCAATTGAAGCTTGAAGCAGCACACTTAAACCTGCATTTTATACAGCAACTATGGTACATGTAGTTTCGTTTAATAAAGAAATATTTGATCTGAGCAGGATACTGAATACCATAGTGTGTCATTTCATTCCTTGAAAAAGTATTTGAAGAAAATAACATATCTCAGAACTGTTTGTTGACCATTTTGTTGTCACCTGCTGAGTGTTGTCATTTCCATAGCCAGTGGGCTGTATTGAATCAGACACAAGGAATAGGTCATTAACAGAAATGGGGGACTTTCTGCAGCTTGTAGAGGTTGAAGAGGGATTGTTTTATCCCCTGCTACATCAACAAAACTGTGTTTAATGGATACTTCATTCATCTGTGATTTGGGGCTGTAGCCTTATTTTTCAGCAGATGTAAAATGACTTTAAATGATAGTTAACACGAAACTGTGGATTGTTTCTCCAAAAGAGAGTCTTGCATCGTATAAAGATTGCAAAGCCGTGGTTAGAATGATTAAAATGTCTGTTTGCTAGATGCTTTGCTGCCTTACAGGATTATATTTTTATTTTGATCTTCAAAACAAAAACAAAAACTATAAAAACATGCCATTTTCTTGGATGCCCAGTATTTAGGTATTGTTTATTTGTTTAACTAAATACTGTGCACGCACCATCATGGAACGAAGACACTGGAGGCATGGATGGGTTAAAGAGCCACAACTTTATTATGTTTTCTTATTGAACATAAGAAAAATCTGCAGTGAGGTAAACCAGAAAATCAGATGAAGTGCAAGAGGCATCTCCTTAGAGAAACCACAGTAAACCTCCAAGCCACCCTATGAGCGATTCCACCTTTGTTCAAAACGCTGGTAAGCATGAAGGTTCTCATTGCCTGTTTGCCTGTCAGGCGAACCGAGGTGGTCCATGATTGCCCCCACCCATCACCACTAGCTGGTAGTCAATGGGTGTGAACCCCCATGTGCCAAGGGCAGCTCCCAACCCAGTGCTCCCAACCCAGACAGCAATGAGAGGTAGGTTGATTCAGTATCTCCTCATCTTTCAGGTACCTCAAGGCATTCACCAGGGTGGTATCCCTCACCTCTCTTTGTGCCCACACCTTACTCTGGAGGAGTGGCAATCTTATGATCCCTGGGAAGGTGTCACAGGGGCCTTAGAATATTGTGTACCTCCCATTCTGAACATGAAGAAGAAAGTCCACCACAGGAGGCCTTCTCGTTGCAGTGTGGAAATCTCTGCCATTATCAATCCACTGTCAGTCTCTCAAAGGCAATAGGGAGAAAAAGGGATTGTGTCAGGAGTAGACTGAGGGAGGCCTTGGATCCAACCCCCCCCCCCCCCAACAACTCTTGTCCCCCTTGCATGCCCCACAAAAGGAGGAAATTATGCCAGCCATAGAGCTGGTATACTGAACTTTCCTCTCATAGAAACCAAGGGAGGGCAAAATGGTTTTTTTAAAAAACAGAAACAACAAGATGAATGTGGGAAGGAAAACAAAGGACACCCCCCCCCCCCGTGCTTTCTGTCCTGGCAGGCTTGGAAGTGGTTGTTCCTCTACCACAGACTATACCACCCACTCCAACCTCTACAGGATTGTTCTGCCTGTGTGCATTTATTATGAAATGTATAGTGTATTTGTGGCTACCCTTAGTTTTTACTGGATTTACTGGATTTTATTGTGTTTTATTTTCTATTTATGTAGATTGCCCTGAGAACCTCAGCTACAGCGACTCACAAGTCTCACCCCATACGTTCTGTTGTGATACCTCTATGCCAATCCACCCTCTTAGTAAAGCACTCAAATGGGGGGTTGGGGAGGCATTCTGAGTATCAAACGACATGTTACATTAAATTTGTAACATGAAGCTCTCTATGTTTTTTTTTCTTTATTCACAAATAAGTGGGAGTGGGTGATCCAGATTGGGTCTTCAGTAAAAGGGGAGGGAAGTTTTAATCCTTTCCTTCCCAGCTGCATCACCCTCCGAACCCCCCACCCACATGGCAGTTAGAGATAGTAAAAGAATCATTACAACAAATGGGAGGCTTTTCTTATCTCTGAGTGCTATGTTGGTGGCAATTGGGGCCCCTTACCTACTTTTGACTAAAGAGTAAGCACATACGGAGCTGCATGTTACATATCTAATGCATTGTGTAGTTTGAGTGGCTACTCCTACCTCCTACTTTCCTCTCTCTAAAAATGTGATCCTGATTAATTGAAAGCTTGAGCCCATTTCACTTCATAACATGCAAATATCTATACTGTTTAGTGCTTATGCTTGTGAATCCCCGAAACTGATAGTCTGAACTGGTATAAATGTTCATTTTGTCAGAGATAAGGATAAGTAGAGAATGAAACTTGAGAAAAAGATGGATAATGAGGGAAGGGAAGACACAAATCTGAGACAGCAAAAGCTAATGAGGTGAGTCTAAAGGAACCTCACAGAACTTGAGGTTAGGAAGGCCTATGCAGTATTCAGCGAGGACAGAGGAATGCTAGGAAATCTACTAAAGAGGCAGGTTGGCTTAAAGAAGAGGGTCAAGCTAGACAGTGGCCTGAAAAGTAGAGACTTAATGGCTGGGTTCACACCATATGCTAACTCACCATGGTGTTGTCTGAACGCAGTGTGTTTTCTGCAGGGTGGGTTACTGTGTTGTGGAAAACACACTGCATTCAGTCGATGTAATAACCCATGATTCAACAACCCACTCTGATTGGGATAGTGTGTTGTGTGAACCCAGCGCATTTTCCGCTGGATTATTGTGGTAAAGAGATTATATTGAAGAAAGGAGGACTGGGGCAAAAATGGTAAGGTGGACTGAATAGGATAGCCACTTATACATCACCAAAAGAGGGTGAGGGGAAAGGCAAAATAAGACTCAGATTTGCATATTTGCAAATCAAGGTCTGTATCCTATGCTATCCATATTCTAGTGGGACTCACTGCTAGTGCAACGGGTAAGTAGCGGTTCCTCAATCATCCGGAAAGTGTTTCTGAAATAGGCCAGGTCAGCGGAACTCACAGAAGGAAGCTCTGCTGACCTGTCCCAATCTAAGAACAAGCATCTCCACTTGTTTCTGGGGTTACTTTCAGAAGCACTAGTTCCTGTTATACTAGCGGTAAATCCCTCAGGTGCGACAGAACTAGAAGAGGCACAGCAGTAGGCTAGGATACTGCCCTTAGATGGAGATTTAGAAAAAAGTACTACAATTTAACTAATGCTAGAGTACATTTCGTGGGACAGACAGAGACCTAATCAACATCTGCAGCCGTTTTGCAAGGGAGGAGGGGTAATTGCGACTTTTCCCATTTCCGCAATCGGCACTCATGGGGCACACGCGAGGGAAGTTTCCTGCAATGACAGTTGTGCCATTGCGGGAGGACATGTGCTCTGTGGTGGCGCTTCCACATGTGGATTGGGAGAAGTGGGCGGGCCTATGCAGATGACGCAGCTACAGGGCTGTTTTTAATGACTCGTTAGAAATGCACATGGACGTAAATTCACAGCTACTCATTGGGTAAATAGGCAGTCCATCGAATATATGATGCTGCGTAGAGATATGTTTGTGTTAAAAAAAAGTACACACTCTCAGCGCCAAAACACACTGATACACATCCCAAACATGTGGCAAAATGGCAGCCGCGTGCTCTCCCACACACCTGTGAAATGGCTGGACATGCCCCTGACAGCGGGTTTGCAGTTTGCTGAGCCAGGAGCTCTTGCCAAACAGCAACAGTTTCATGAAGAGGGGGCACACCAGCCGTGGACTTCAGGATTGTAGCGAGAGAGCAAAAAAAAAAAAAAAACATGACAAAAGCAGTCAGCAATATTCCTGAATAACTGAGGAGTGGACCCGAGATCACCGCAGGAGCAGGTGAATGTCATGTGGCCCAGAAATGATAACTTCGATACAATCCTGCAATAAACGGCTGGTGTAGACACCCCCATGTGACTTGTGCACTTCATTTGAACCAGCTCAATGATTGGCTTCAAGTTCTTGTAAGTAAGTATTACTGTCGTGACTCTGGCTAACTCTCTAAAGTTCTTGCTCACGACTTTAGGTACACTGATACACAACAATAACAGTGAGATTTCTTTTATTGTAATCACACGGAATTCAAAGCATAACGGTTTCATTTCTGCAAACACACACTTGAAGCTGAAGACGGACCACACAGCTTTCAGGTAGAACGGCTTAATGAGAACAGCACTCACTCAGGGACTGACATTTAGAGATTAACTCTAGTCCTTAGAGGGCAGGAATCCTCTGGAACATAGAGAGACTCTAGGATTAGGCCTCCTAACAGTAGTATATCGGTCAACTGGCAACTAAATCTTCACTCAGCCTGTCAGGGAACGCTGAGCTGACCACGGAAGCCAGAAGCCAGGGAATGAACCTCTTCGACCTAGGGAGCCTTCCCAATTCACGTAGCTTTAGCTCTGAGGAAGGTCCTCTCACAGGTCTCACACACACACGAGTTTCAGAACAGCAACGATCAGCTTCTGCCTCCCTCTGCCCGTAACTTTGGCTCCATGGAGGGAGACAGCAAGCTATAGAACACGAATCCAGAACAGTAATCTCAAGTCCAAATCTATGAAAAGCCACAGTGCACTTTTCATGGCAGAGTTCTTTAGAAGTAACAAGTTCACACAGCAATAGAACATGTACAGAGTGCATCACACAATTCCACATCAGATAGTAACTCACAGCAGCAGCAGAGCAGCAAGAGGATAGACGAGATAATTCCTAGCAACGGAATTACTCTCAGGACAAAGGCAATATAGTGTGGAGGCTGGGCAATTCTAAGCTATTTTGATAGACAGGGCTTCAGGCCTGTAATCTAAACTCACGTGCCAACAGGGCGGCACGGTTCAACCTCTTCTGATGACGCCACAGTGTGAGGAAGATAGCCCCCACCTTTGCAAAGCATAGTTTAATTCCCAGAGAACGTTCAAGGCCTTCGGCCTACCATTTGAGATAAGCACATACCAGAGAAGCAGAGATACATTTTCTCATGACAAATTGCCAAGTCTTCAGTCTACAATTCACAGGGCCAGCCCTGTGAATTGTCTACGAAGCATCTGACACCCAACAATTACTAAGGGATCATGAGAAATTTAGAGAAGCAGGAGGTCATTCCAAGGGGGTTATTCCTTTGAATAGTGTCAGGGCATCCATAAATAATCACAAGGGATAGCCAAAGGCTGACACAATAGCCAGCAGGGTTGATGCCTGAAGATATTCGGAAAAAAATCAAATACTGTATTTTTATGTATACTTTTACAGGAGAAATTTAAAACTATAATGTTTACATAATATTTTGATATTTAATTTTGCAATCAAGTATCTTTTATTATTTGTGTTCCGTATGGTTAGCAACCAGTACGATACCAGTTGTGTCCTGCTTTTCATCTTCCCATAGGCGTCTGGTTGGCCACTGTGGGAACAGAATACTGGACTTGATAGGCCTCAGTTCAGTCCAAGGCTTTTTTTCATGTTCTTACTAGAAATGTTAAAAAAAAAAAGTGGGGAAAGGTAGCTGTTCAGAAAATGGAAATTGCCAGGCTTAATCTCATCAAACAAATCTATTGCCAAGTTCCTTCCTTCCTTCCTTCCTTCTTGCCTCCCCCCTCCCCCTTCTCTTTTTCTTTCCCTCTATGTATGATGATCAAAGCTGGGATTCTGATATCTTAACAAACTGTTCAGTCAAGCAGAAACAATGATACAGAATGCAGCTCTCTCTGAAAATGATCTACAATATTACCTAAATACTGTTCGTTACAAAATGGAGGTGTTTTTTTTTTCATTTTATTTTAGAGCCACAACATAGGCATATGCAACAGTGCTTTAGGTTTTGCTTAAACCCTTTGCTTAAACCTCTTAATATGGTCCTGTTAGTCATAGCTCTCCCAGGTCCTTTAATTATAGCCAATATATTGCGTTCAATATAGCTTACTAATATATTAATATATCTATAGCAACATTTCTATAAAATCTGCAGGCATAAATCATAACTGTGTCTACTTTCTGTCAGCACTGGGCACATGTGCATCAAAGATTGCTCCCTAGTGCTGCAGCAGTGGGATGGAGTGCTTGGAATCATTTTTGCCTGTGCCTTATTCATACTCTATATAATGGACAGTTTCTATCTTGCAGCTGTGGTAGAGTAAGCCGGGGTTGAGTAAGGATCTTGTGAAAGGCATAACTATTGTAGTTAACAATGCTCCCCCCCCCAGTACTCACACCAACTCCCAAACTGTTCCTGTAGGCCCCTCAACCCCCCAGAACAGATTTGTGGGAGTGGAGGGCCTCTGGAGAGGGGGAATCCCCCCAAATCATCTCCCCCCTCATTCCACTGAGAAAAGCGTCCGCTGGATAAAATAACGTTTCATCAGTAGAATGACACCAGTTGGATACTAGGGATGGGTGAACTACCCCGAGTCCTGTTTTGCTCTGCTCGCTGGACTCCTGCCGGTTGCCAGGCCCCAGCATGCTTCTGGGGTGAGATGCCAGACAGTCTGCTGGTGCGCTCAGCAATAACTCACATCTCTTTTTTTTTTTGTCTACAAGCTTCGATTTGCACAAATTTGTGGCTGAGAATATTTACAGAAATCAAGATTTGTGCAAAATCATGGCAATAAATAGCATAATTTGTATAAAATGCAGGCTTAGACCATTTACGCCTTCTATATTGTGCAAATTATGCTATTTACAGCTGCAATTTTGCACAAAACATTATTTCCATAAATATTCCGAGCTGCGAATTTGCACAAATCAGGATTTGCACATGCACATTCGCACACACACACACACAAAGTGGAAAACTGTGAGGTTGCTCTACTCAGCATGTACCAAGCAAGTTCGGGATCTATGAGCTGGCAAAAACACACCAAGCTCCATCCACCCTCAAAACGGATTCCTCTAACATCCTTAAATCGAACTCACTGTTACAACATTTTCCGGTGTTATTGTTACGATATATAAATGACTGTAGTGTGTGTAGACACAATAGCCTTATTAGCTTGGTTGATGAGGAGGATCAGAAAGCTAAACGAGGCTGATAGAAATATCCAAAGAGGAAGGAATGTTACTCTAGCTGCTGCAAATGGATATTGTTTTGCCCTGGGAATTCCTCGTTTTGTAAGTGAATAAACTGTTTATTATTTTCGCGTCCTCATCTGGGCCAAAGAGCTACTTACTTAAAGGGGCAGAGCCACAAGATTGGAGAAGTATCCCCAGTTTACATAGTCACTCTGGTAGAACACAGAGGTTAATTGAAAGAGAGGCCTTTTTTTGGCTGCCATCCAATGAGCTACTTTAGGCATGGTTAAAGGCTTGTAAGAGTCCTGCTCAATTTTAAATAATAATAATAATAATTTTTTTGGACAGCTGCCCTTCACACCATATAACAATTTTTTTAAAAAAAAAAAGTGTTTTAAAAAAAAGTAGAGGCATGTAGGGCCTCTGGCATGCAGGGCTTGTTGTATAGCTCTCTCTCTATCTGATGCTTTCGTTGGAAGTTTATTTTTGTAAATATCAAACCCATTACGTTGCAAGAATCTTTGCAGTTTTTCAAATTACCTTTAAAAAGATTTGTGCATTCCAATTTCTAGACACCCAAGTGTGTCCAAATTTACATATATCAATTCCTTCCATAGTTATTCCAGATTAAAATACTTTAAGATTAAAAATATTGTGGGTGCTATAACTGTCATTTGTGTTTCAGAACATTTTTCATTTTTATTGCACCTGCAAATCACCTGTATTGAATTAATTGAAAACAGTTGCATTCTGCAAGCTATATGTCGGCATAATGAAGCATACACTGCTCATATATTGTTCCTTAGTGAGATGAAACTACCTGAGGTCTTAGCTACATGACTAGAGGGCACAGAAAATTGACACACAGCAGACAGGCAATCGGGTTTATCAACAAAGCCAGCAGTAGGGCCAGAAAAGACAAGCTGACATGCAGATGTGTTGGATAAGAATTTCATCCAGAGATTCTTGAGCATATGGAACCTGCATCTGCCAGTGATACTCTAGCAGTTGGCTTCCCAACCTTGAGCAGCTTTTGTAGAACTAGGCATGCAGCAAATCTAAGGCAGTACTTTTTTTTCTGAAAGTGTGGAAACCAGCACTTCTAAAGCTGAATTTGTACTTTTGAAGGGACCATCTGCGTCAAAATACAATTGCTAGGAATGAATGGGTGTTTTGTGTTCTATGTTGTAGTTGCAAAGGGAAAAGGTACTACTGTGAGGAAATGGTGAAATGCCAATAGGTAAATATATGCTTAATAACATAGGAACCTACCTTATACTGAGTCAAACCATTGGTCTGTGTTGCTCAGTAATATTTGCACTGATAGCCAACAGCTCTCCAGGGTTCCAGAGAGGAAAGGGGATGGCAGGGATTGAGCCTAGGACCTTCTGCAGGCAAAACATGTGCTCTGTAGAACCATCAAAAGAAGCCTGTGGGGAGGTGGGCAAGAAAACTTAGCGTATTATGGCTACCAAACATGAGGCTTGGGAATCAGCAAGGTTCAGGCTCATCAAGGTTCTCTGAGTTCCACCTTGAAGCTCAGTACACCCTTTATCTGTTCTCAAATGTGAGCTTTTTGTTGTTGTTTGAATAGGAAAGGTGTACTTTTAAGTGCACATTTTTTAAAGTGCACACTCAAATGTGAACTTTCACCTCATTGACTAAAGTCTGAAAATGCATATTTCTTTTTCAAAATCTGAATCTTTAAAGTACTTCCCCCCCCCCCCCAACAAATATATTCTGTGATAACAAGTCCAGGAATATGTAAACTTTGCCTGGAAATATCCTCACGAACAGGGCATATTCTGAAGTTTAACGAACTGAAACAAAATTCTCGTACATCCCCACATGAGGCTTTGATGTAAAACATGTTTTATATATGAAGCATGTGAATATCTTGCTCATCCATGGAGATCAAGGAAAGAGACAATTTTTCATGTCCTGCCACCATCTGAAGAAGGGCTGGCCCAAGCATTCTGCTTCCTGAAATGAAGGATAAGATGGCACCCCACCCTCTCCCATTCTGCATAGAGAAATTGACTGGACTGCCAGCTGAATTTTACTCCAGCATTGGCAATGGGATAGGGCAGCAGGACACTTTAGGGGATTACAGAAGGCCAGGTGGCACACATAGCTCTGTCCTAGGTCAGAGGGGACTAGCTGAGGGGCTGAAGAGGAAAATCCTTGGGGAATGTCACTGCAACCGGCTCCATTTGCCACCTAAGATGGATGCTTCACTCTGCCTAATTATGCAGTTGACCATGATCTGGCGTGTGGTTGGTGGGGAGAGAAGAAGTTCTTCTATGTGGCAGTGCCTATAATGTGAAACTTCTTGTCCAGGAGATCTCTCTTGCTTCTCCTTATTGATTTTGTGGCCTAGGCTGAAGACTTTCTTGTTTCAACAAGCCTTTTGCTTGGTTTCTGTGTGATTTTCTTTTCAGTCTTTTAGCCACCTTGAATTTAACCAAGGACAGGATCCAATGGGGGCCTTCCATGCAAAGCAAGCCCCACTGGTCCCAGTGTGTGTGCGGCCAGCACCAGTGTGCCTATGGCCCATACCGCTGGTGGCTGTGATGTAGCACATCTGGGGGCAAGCCCAAAAGCAAGCAGAAACTCTCATTTCTGAAAGAGGCTGGTTGCATCCCTTCCAGAAATGAGCATTCTTGCTCACTTTTGGGCTTGCCCCCAGAAGTACTACATTGTGGCCATCAACAGGAGGGGCCGCACATGCACTGGCACCATTGGGGCTGGCCATGTGTGGAAGGCCCACGTTGGATCCTGCCCAAAATCTGTAGCCTTTTTAAAATGGTTTACGGGACTAACTTTGAGGTCCATTAACTGGAACCAGATGGGCGCAAAATGGTGGCTTGGGAAGCAGAACTACTAAGGGAGCACCCGATGAACTATGTGAGATGCATATGCTAGTACAAACCCACATCTGCGTTACTACTGATCGGGCAATTTAATACAAACTTCTAAAACTGGCCAGCTGAATTGCAGAAAGACTTAATCAAAAGCAACCAGTTAATACTCCCTGTTATACAAGTGAGGAACTAGGAAGGCTGAGAGATAAGCAATTCAAATGAGGCCAGCTGTGACAACAGCTGTGACAACGATTTTTAAAAAATTGCTTGCAAATTTATTGCTATTCTTCAACTCTTAGAACTAGCATTGTATGAATATTTGCCTGGGCCTGTGAGGACAGCGGAAGCCTGCCTGCATCGACACTCAAGGGCCCAGGCGGACCCACCCAGTGCTAGGATGGACGCCTTCGAGTCCATTCGGGTCTGCTGTGACCTGCATCCTTTGTCCCTTTCCCCCCACTACATTAATAGCGCCATTAATACAGCGGGGGGAAATATGCAACTTCCCCAGTTCTGGGGAAGTTACATATTTTCTCCTTCCACTCTAATGGGTGTGTTTCTCTCTCCCTCCCCCACCGATAGGGACCTTAACGGCTGTATTAATAGGGCATTTAAGGCCCCCATCTGTGGGGTGGGGTGAAACACATTACAGTGGTGGCCAAAATTGTGGACACTTTTAGAAATTTTCATGTTTTGCAACTTTGAATGCTTATAGAAAATGTTCTGTTTCACAAAGTTCAAATGTTTATATAACAATTGAAAGAGAATTTAATGCTGAATTCAAAACAAAAAACAGAATGCAAATACCTGTAGTTAAAAAAAAGTTATGCTGCAAATACTGCAATCATGATCAATTTACAGTAAAATCTGACAAAAACATATCAGATACTTTAGTTATGATTGAAATGTAATATCAGTATTTGGTAGGGAAGCCTTTATTTTTGGAAACAGCATCACAGCGACGTCTCATTGAGCCAACAAGTGTTTTAAGATCTTCCTTCTTTATGACATGGTTCCAGGAATCATTCATAGCCTCAATTTATTGGCTTTTATTTGATGGACGCCTCATTCGTACAAGAAATTTCAAACGGTGCCACAAATTTTCTATCAGGTTCAGGTCAGGGCTGTTTCCTGGCCAGGTCAACAATTGAATGCCCTTTGCTTTGAACCACTGTTTGCATATTTTTGTTGTGTGACAGGGAGCTGAATCTTGTTGAAAAATAAATGGTGCATTGTTTGGAAAGAGATCCCTGATGGAAGGTAACAGTTTTGGTTCCAGGATGGTGTCAATGTATTTTCGTGCATTTAGCATGCCATCGATTACATGAAGGCGGCCAACACTAACTGCTGACATACATGCCCATATCATAACGCTTGTTGGGTATTTTACAGTTGCCTCAATGAAGTCAGGATGTAGCTCTTCTCCTAATCTACATCTCACATATTTTCGCCCATCACTACCAAATAAGCTTATCTTACTTTCATCATTCCAAATAACTTGTTTCCACTGATCTTCTGTCCATTCACTGTGTTCTTTTGCCCATTGTAGGCATTTCCGGCGCTGCTTTAAATTCAGAAATGGCTTTTTTCTCGGAATCCTACCTGTTAGTCCAAAATCTGATAGTCTTCTCCTTATCGTTCTGGAACTGACAGAAACACCAGTTGCATCAAGTACACCTTTGATGGCCTCAGATGAATTTTTTCTCTCCTTGAGACATAGCCTTTTTATTCTTCTGTCATCAACCGATGATGTACACTTTTTATTAGGGATGTGCACTGGATCGGACCCGATCCACGATCCGAGTCCGGTCCAGTGGGAAATCGGATAAATTATCCGATTTCCGATCCGACAGCTGGATCGGCCAATCCAATCCGAACCGGTCCGAAAAGGCTCCGAACCGGTTCGGCGGATCGGCGGGCGCCCACTGGCGCCCACCGCCGCTTCCATTGGCGGGCGCCAGCGGGCGCCCGCCGATGAAAGTGGACAGCGGGGGGGGAGGGGGGCGCTTACCTTTCCGGCCCGTCCGCTCCCGTCCGGCGCCGGCAACTACTACCAGCGGGCTCCGCGGCCTGCTCCAGGGTGGCGCGCCGGGTGATGTCATCACCCGGCGCGCTACTCTAGAGCAGGCCGCGGAGCCCGCTGGTAGTAGCCGCCGGCGCCGAACGGGAGCGGACGGGCTGGGAAGGTAAGCAGGGGGCGCGCGGAGGGGAGGAGGGGGCGCACGGAGGGGAGGAGGGGGGCCCTTACCTTCCCGGCCCGTCCGCTCCCGTCCAGCGCCGGCGGCTACTACCAGCAGGCTCCGCGGCCTACTCCAGGGTGGTGCGCCGGGTGATGTCATCACCCGGCGCGCTACTCTAGAGCAGGCCGCGGAGCCCGCTGGTAGTAGCCGCCAGCGCCGGACGGGAGCGGACGGGCCGGGAAGGTAAGCAGGGGGCGCGCGGAGGGGAGGAGGGGGCGCACGGAGGGGGGGAGGGGGGCCCTTACCTTCCCGGCCCGTCCGCTCCCGTCCAGCGCCGGCGGCTACTACCAGCAGGCTCCGCGGCCTACTCCAGGGTGGTGCGCCGGGTGATGTCATCACCCAACGCGCTACTCGAGAGCAAGCCGCAAAGCCGGCTGGCGGTAGCCGCCGGCGCCGGACGGGAGCGAACGGCCCTAAAAGGTAAGCAGTGGCGGGGAAGGGGGCTTACCCCCCCCAGAGCCGTTCGCTTCTATCCGCTGGCAATGCAAGTCTATGGGGGAAAAAATGGCGGCCGATCCAAAAATTTCCGATTTTTGGATCAGGATCGTACTCGATCCGGTCCTGGGGGCCTCCGATTTTGTCTGAACCGATCCGTGACAAAATTGGAGGTCCCGATCCGGGTCCCGATCCGATCCGGGGGGTCCGTGCACACCCCTGCTTTTTATGGCCTTTTCCTGCCTTGTTTTTAATTGACTTTGTTTCGTTATATCGTAAAAACTTTCGAACTCCGGATGTAGTCACTGAACGACCAACATGCCTTGCAATTTTAGCATAGGAAAGACCTGATTCACGTAATACAACAATCCCGCTTCTTCTCCTGGGTGTCCAATCAACTCTTTTCCTTGGTGCCATTTTACTATTAATGATGTACAATTTTTATATGAGAAATAATTCAAATATTCACTATCTCCAATTGTGCTTCAGATACAGTGATATTTGTTCTGTCTTCTACAGAACAAACAGCAAAACTGACTTTCCCCAACTTGAAACATGAGGTATCACAGCTACTGCCATATGATTGGTCCCCAAAACAAGGACTGTGATTGGCCAGTACTGTTTGCAATTCCAAACTGCTTCTCGACTCAATCACAACTTGTGTTTCTTTTTAGAATAAAGTAAGCATAACTTTTTTTCAACTGCAGGCATTTGCATTCTGTTTTTTTTATTTGAATTCAGCTTTAAATTCTCTTTCAATTGATATATAAACATATGAACTTTGTGAAGCAGAACATTTTCTATAAGCATTCAAAGTTGCAAAACATGAACATTTCTAAAAGTGTCCACAATTTTGGCCACCACTGTATTTACCCAAGGCTGTCATTAAAGTGGAGGGGGAAAGTATACGATTTCCTCAGCCTTGGGGAAATTGCGTGTTTCCCCCACACGCACACACACACCACACCAATCAGGGCCTTAAAGGCCCTCTTAATGCAAGGTAGCCTTATGTTAAGAGGGCCTTAAGCCCCGATTGATGCGAGGCGGTGGCAAAGCATGCTTTCTGGGGCCTCTGGAAAGTGCGCTTTGCTGAGGACTCGAGAAGCTCACACAGCCCAGCTCCTTGGACCAGCAGGGCCTCACAAGCAGGGTTCAACAAGCTTGCAGGGCAGGCCCCGTGAGAATTCTCCAGAGCCTAGTCAGAATCCCTTTTGGCTATACTGCAGATCACACAGAGATCTACCAATCAATCCCAATGTATCTTCTGCTTACTCCTGTTTTAAAAGAAATTGACATGCTTCTTTCTTTATCTGTAGGTATTTTGAATACAACTCCAGCTGAAGAACTTGAATGCAAATAGGCACTTTAAAATGAAGTGTTGACACTTGGAATTAAAAGCACAATACTTTTACCAGGGATTTGGCTTTGTTAGGTTTACTGCTCTCTGAGTAGGGGAGGGATCTGTGCATTTCTTTTTAAAGTGCAGCCATTGTTCAGTAGAAAGGAAAATGAAACAAGCAAGCACCTTCTTTTGTATGCGAGTCTTTTTTTCTGCCAAAGAGAACCTATAAGCTTCCTCTGATGCAAAATATAGAGTTTCTGAAATTTCAAGTTGAGCCAAGTCCCCGAGAGAGTGTATTTTCCAAAAACCATGAGAAAAGAGAAGGATTGGGGGAAGGGAATGAAGTCAGGGAAACACTAAGGAATGTGCCACAGTGTTTTGGTATTATGTTGGTCTTGCAGCAGAAATCTGCTTCCAGAAGTAGAAAAACACTGAGGTCATCTCTGATAACCTTGAAATAGATCCTCAGGGATGTTCTGTTATTCTTCCAGCTTTTCAGAAAGTATAGAGGGAACTTCCCTTCTGAGAATATTTACAGCAACCAAAGATCTTGGGTCAAGCTCTTCAATTGGCAGTATTCCACATGCAGTACAGGATGCTGTTGATTACATTTCCTTTTCATTCAATTTGCAGTGAATCACAAGCATAATGTGGCTCCAAATGTAAAACACATTTACTCATGAGTAAGTTATACTAAACTCAGTTGAATTAAAGATAAATTGTATTTAAACCTGGTCTGAAATCCTTTTCACCCATACATTCAGTATGAAATGTCTACCCTACCATAATTAATCTGCTAACACTAGTGTAGTTCTTTAAGGTTCCTGTGCAGTCACAGAGATGTGTTTTGGAACATTCTAGAGCTAAGATAGTGCCTGCCCCACAAGGGAAGTGGCTCCTGCCTTCCTGCTCAGTTCCTTTTCACCATTTGCAGTAGCAGCGTCATTAAGGGTTTTACTCTGCACTAGTGTCTCCTCAGCCTTGCTAGGAAAAAAGTACAGAAAAAATGTTCTTGCATTTACTCTTTTATTTTATTATTATGACAGTTCTCATTTTTTACATTTTCTGTTTCCATCTGGTTTGGTAACCTCATGGTACCTTTCATGCCCGTTGTTGTTGTTGTTGTTGTTGTTGCTGCTATTATTCTTAATAGTAGTAGTAGTAGTGCTACTACTACTACATTAAAATAGTTATACCCCATGCAAGATTAGCAAATAAAAACATCCCTACAATTTTAAAATACGAACACTAAACATTAAAATGTGAAAACAGCAGCAACTAAGAGAATAATCCTAAATGGCGTCTGAGGGGTACAGGATGCAGTGGATCTCCTCCTTCAAAGCCAGAGCACTGACTGTAGAGGAAGAGATCCAGCTGTGGATCTCTGCCCCATACCCCTCTCAAAAGCCACAGAAAGCTCCCTGGTAGCTCCTCTTCCACGGTTGGGAGTTGGGTAGGGAGGAAATGGGTGTGTTGGGTTGGGCCAGTGGGTGGGGAGACATTGAATTCCCTGGATCCAAAGGCTTCTCAGCTTTCATCCCCACCTTCAGCAAGAAAGGAAGGATTAGATGAGCTTAGAGGCCTGTCAGATATAGGAATCTATTTCAGAGGACAGAGGCAAAAATACCGTCCTATACTGCTCCCTCCCCAATAACAAGAGCCCAGCAAGATTTAGGATTATGGAGGGTGCAGTAACCAAAGCTATCCATCCTTTGGGCATCTAGCCTGTAGGATTGCACCCTAAAGTATTTTAAACATTCTTCTAAAGCTTACACATTAAATGCCTTCCTAAACAGTCATTCATGAGGAAGTGAGATGGGCCTTCCTCAGAAGGGTGTTCCAGAGCCAAGGGGCAACCACTCTTTCTCTAGTCCCAATTTACGGATCTGAGGGCAGCTCTGTTCTGCAAGTGTTCTGCTTTCAAGAGTGAAGTCAGAAGCAGGAAGCAATTGTACCGTTGGATGACAACGGAGTTAAGGGAATATTAAAGGAGAGCAGGGAGATTGCAGAGAAGCTGAATAAATTATTCGCATCAGTGTTCACTACAGAAGATACAGCAAAGATGCCTGTGCCTGAACTGATGTTTTCAGGAAGGGAGTCTGAGGAACTGAGGTAAATAATGATGACAAAATAAGAAGTTCTCAACCTTATTGACAAACTGAAAGCAAATAAATCACCAGGCTGGATGGTAGCCATCCTAGAGTTCTCAAAAGATCTCAAAAATGAAATTGTGGCTCTTCTAACCAAAATATGCAACATGTCCCCTGTTCCAGAGGACTGGAAGATGGCCAATGTAACAGCAGTTTTGAAAAAGGGATCCAGGGGGTATCTGGGAAATTATAGGCCGGTTAGCTTGACATCTGTTCCTGATAAATTGGTTGAAAGCATTATTAATGATAAAATTAGTAAGCATATAGAAGGGCATGTCCTCCTGAAGAAGAATCAACATGGCTTATGCAAAGGTACGTCCTGTCTCACTAACCTTTTAGAGTACTTTAAGAGTGTCAATAAACATGTGGACAGGGGAGATCCAATGGACATTGTTTACTTGGACTTCTAACAGACTTTTGATAAAGTCCCTCACCAAAGACTCCTGAACAAACTTAGCAGTCATGGAATAAGAGGAGAGGTCATCTTATGGATCAGTATCTGGTTAAAGAACAGAAAGCAGAGAGTAGGTATAAATGGTAAATACTTCTGATGGAGGGAAGTAAATAGTGGGTTTCCCACAGGGATCGGTATTGGGACTAACTCTTTTAAATTTATTCATACATGATCTGGAATTAGGAGTGAGCAGTGAAGTGGCTAAGTTTGCCGATGACACCAACTTTTTTAAGGTTATTAAACACAAAGGGATTGTAAAGAGCTCCAAAGGGATCTCTCCAAGCTGGGAGAATGGGCATCCAAATGGCAGATGCAATTGAATGTAAGCAAGTGTAAGGTGATGCACATTGGGGCAAAAAAACCCAACTTCAAGTATAACCTGATGGGATCTGAGCTGGCGGTGAACGAACAAGAAAGAGACCTTGGGGTTGTGGTGGACAGTTCGATGAAAAACGTCAACCCAGTGAGCGGCCGCTGTAAAGAAGGCAAAATCCATGTTAGGCATTATAAGAAAAGGAATTGAGAATAAAACTGCCAGTATCATACTGACTTTATACAAATCTATGGTGCAGCCACACTTAGAATACTGTGTACAGTTCTGGTCACCACACCTAAAAATAGATATTATAGAGCTGGAAGAAGTGCAGAAAGGGGCAACTAAATGACTAAGGGGCTGGAGCATCTCCCCTATGAGGGAAGGTTACAACAGCTGGGCTTGTTTAGCTTGGAAAAAAGGAGGCTAATGGGAGACATGATAGAGGTGTACAAAATTATGCATAGTGTGGAGAATATGGATAGGGAGACTTTTTTTCTCTCTCTCTCAAAATACTAGAACCCAGGGTAATCCCATAAAGCTGATTGGTCGGAGATTCGGGACAAATAAAAGAAAGTACTTCTTCACACAGCGCATAGTTAAACTATGGAATTCACTACCACAAGATGTGGTGATGGCCACCAATTCGGATGGCTTTAAAAGGAGATTGGATAAATTTCTGGAGGTGAAAGCTATCAATGGCTACTAGCCCTGATGGTTATGTGCTACCTCCAGTATCCAAAGCACCAGTTGCTGGGGAACATGGATGGCAGGGTGCTGTTTCACCATGTCTTGCTTTGTTGGTCCCTGGTCAACAGCTGGTTGGCCACTGTGTGAACAGAGTGCTGGACTAGATGGACCCTCAGTCTGAACCAGCATGGCACTTATTATGTTCTTAAAGTCCCTTCCACAGATCACGTTTTGTGTCTCAGTGACTGATTTTAAGTGGACTTGTGGCAACACTGCCAACAGCCCCTTTTTTCCTTCAATTTTTTTTAAAAAAATTGTTATTAAACAAATAATGATGTTACAATTTACACAGAAATGCAATTTCCCAGAAGTTATTTTAACAGGTGACATGTCTACAGTATAAGCATGTCTACTCAAAAATATGTCTTGTTGAGTTCAGTGGGGTTTACTTTCAGAAAAGTGTCTAAAGATTAACCTGGGATTAAGTCCCAATTGAATTCATTGGGGCTTACTTTTGAGTAGATATGCACAGGGTGGCAGTGTAAGAGGATTACCTTCTACTAGGCATGATTTAAGGATATAGTGTTTTGCTGTCGCAGAGAAGTCCTTCCAAGTACTGCAGTGGCTTTTTGTGGTCGGTTTTTCACTTGGCTATAGACATGCCAATACATTCTTTGAGAAGTGTGTAAACTTAACAACAAAACAAAACACATGTTTTTCTTTAAGTAAAGGGAGTAGAAAGAAGGGATCAGCTCCATTTTTCTATTCACGCATTCTAGTGACAGTGTTTTAAATAGACGACAAGGTATCATGAATTGAGTTAATGTGAGTCATATCAAGGACAATGAAGAAGAATTTTGACAATTACATGTGAAGAGAGAAGGAAGGAAGTTCCAGTACTTAGCAAGAGACTGAAGTTGGATTGCAATATTGACCAGCAGGAAGGAGGGGGGTTTCTGTAGACTGCTTGTACTTAAAGCTACTAGATTATTCTATTAATATAAAATATATTTTCCTATATATAAATAATATGGCTTCTTAATATAAATGTATGATTGTGTGTCAGTTGAAAATGTTAATAATTTTCCATAATGGCTGTTACTTCTGCAGCCACTGTGCTTCTTAAAAATTATGTTATGCGTGAGGGACCAACAATTTTAGGTTTTTGAGAGAGAGATCTGGCTTGAAGCTATCAGCACTGTGGAACTGAACTTCTACAGTATTACTGGCTTATTTTAACTGCCTGCAACCAAACTATAATGTATTGATGGATTATTTTAATTCTGACTGTCTTTGGGGTGTTGTTGATAGTTCAGAAAGCCATTCCTTATACTACATTTGTGAGTTACATGTTTAAAAGGGAGATATTTTGTTCAAACTAAGAAGTATCCTTGAATTTCATAATTTCTTAATGAACCATAGTTTCAGTTCAGAGTTTAATATTATAGTGGAAACATTCTCTTCCTTATGATTCCATTTCTGAGAGAATTGTTTTTAGAACATGATTGGCCCTTGTTGCCAATAACTGTGGCTGTTCAACTGGGGAACAGGACTGTTTTTCTGGATTACTAGGTGTGTAGCTTTAATGATAAAAGCCAAACAGCAGACCTCTAAAGTCAAATCTCTATAACTTCAGTAGTAAGTCATTGAGCGTGTAATGACAAAGGTTTAAGAATGTGGCAGCTGAATTAAGTGTCCCTAAGGTTTGGTAGTTGTTCCAGCAACCCATGTTCCATTTCTGAACTTTTTAGAACATTTAATGACACATATTTCTTTATAAGCTAAGAAGTTTTCTAGTCATTTGTTCTTTAGGCTTTGTGATGCCTTATATGCCTGTGATGAATAATTTTGTTCTAGCCTTTTAAACCTTCATGAACCACCACTTTGTTAAAGAAATGTCAATTTCTGTGACTGCTCTTATAATTAAAAATGGCTTTCCTACATGACCATAAATTCACATTTATAACAAACTCCTCCTGGACCATAGGTGAATAACAAAAATAAGAAAGGAAGGTCCTTTTCCTACCTCACCTTCTGATTATTATTTTTGCAGGAGTGAACCTGATCTGAACAGTCCAAATCTATGTCAGCTTGCATCAATACTGTATTATATTTATTATTCATTACAATATTTATATATCATTTTTTCTGTGCACCAGGGCCCTCAAAGTGATATACAATAAAACTACAACATAAAAACAAAACCAGGATGTGTATAATTGTACCAATTGTATTTGTTTATAATTTTTTTTACATTTCTGTTCTGTCCAATGGCCGAAGCTCTCTGGGTGGTTCACAACAATTATAACCATAAAATATAAGATAAGATACAGTATAAAAGTTTTAAAGATTACAACAAAAGATTAAAATAAAGTAAAAACCAGTAATACCTAGCAGCAATGCAAAGATTCAAAATACTATACAGATTTAAAACAATAGAAATGTTGCACCAATACCATTTTACCTGGTATTGTACCAGCTCTGTTGTTCACCCAATATTCTGTTGAAGCTCCTATGCAAACACAATGAAGCAAGCATTGTGATGGAAGGAACGTGACCATTTTTGGCTTCTGTTCAGGTGCACAAATGTAAGTTTTATAATTTCTTGGGTACTAAAGTTGGGGTTGATGGAAATATGTCGTAGGTACAGCTTTGATTAGGTATTTACTTTTCTATTTCTGTTTCCTACAAGGGTTTATTTACTGATCTAACAACTTCAAACTGAGTTCATTTCCAAGGTTACCATTGAATTATTGCAGATTACACTGTTATAAATGGCAAAGGAAGGGACCCTTTCCCTGTGCTGTAATGTTGTCAGGGCCCTGAGGCTGTTGGCTTAGTTCATGATGTATTGTACTGCTAACGTTTCAGCTCTCTCAGGGGATCGCTGGTCCTACTATAAGGTCAGGAGTTAACTACTTGTATTTTAGCTGGGTACTGCTATCAATACGGCTCCTATGGAAACCTTACTTGACGTCATTTTTTTTTTATTCTTGCTACTGTAGCCAAGCTTTAGTAAAAGTCAATAGGAACATTAGACGGTTGTCTGTATTATTACTTACCACTTCCTGCCAGCAATCTACCCATTCATTAGCAAAGAGTTTTGGAAATCTCACTTGATTATTTATGCAGTCAATAGCAAGGCATGTCTGCATTCATAATTGTTTGATTTTATGGCCCCTTCTTTAAACAAACATTGTCTATGGTAATGTGATGCCCTGATAGATGGGAAAGGTTTTGTCTGTGAATATCATTTAGATAATTAAAAATGACAGATGAAATCGCCTGCTGTCTTGACCTGTACTTTGTTCCCTCAGTGATGCTGAAGAGATGCTGATTGCTGTCAATCAAAACCCATTGGAGGTTTGTAAATTCTGGCTGCTGTGAACTCTGACCCTCCGTGTTGTTCTGAAATAGATAATAACCTTGAAATTATATTAGAATTTAAAAACTGCCTCACCAATGGGGCATACTATATATATACTTTTTTTAAAATAGAGGATGACTACCTAATGTCGTTGTTTACTCCAGAAATTCAATACCAGTTTAGCAAGTTCATCAAGATGAGAATTGTCTTATACCAAAGTACAGAATAATTTCCTGCTAGACGCAGTTCTGTGCTTGAATAGTCCCAGCTTTTAAAAAGTACCTTCATTTTATAATATTAATGCTGTTATTTTAATTGATTTTGCAGCACATTATTCTGTCATCACTTTCCTTTATTGGCTATTTACATCTGCTCTATCCTTGTCTTCCAGGATGTTTTTTTGTTTCTACTAGTATTAAATTGTAACCAATGGAAATCATATTAACACATTCAAGGTACAAAAAACAAAACACATATGTTGCCCAACAAAGGTCTATAACAACTAACAGCACTGGAAACCTGGGTCAAGAGATCAGATGCATTCATGAATTTTCCAGGATAACAGGGTTTTTTTTGCTACCTTGGCTAAAACTATCTGGGACTATGCAGAGATCATATTTATAGTGGGGTTTTCCCTATGCACATAATTTTGTTAAAAAGTGAATATGAAAAAAACAAAAAACAGATTTCCTGATATTCTGTCTGCTTCAGATATGGAGTGGACTGCTTCACATGCCTGACATAGAGAGATGACCATTCTGTTTGGAGACACCGCTGTTAAGAGGGGCCTCTCTTCCCCCCTTTCACTATTCTCAAAAAGGAGAGGGGATTGATTTGTGCCATTCTGCCCTTTCACCTGATTCAGGGCTTTATCACACCAACTATTTTTCTCCCGGGTTACTTCTGCGGCTTCCCCCTCAGTTTCGTATTCGAGTCTAGCGTTTTGAATTACACATAGCTGCGATACCTCAGCTTGGCCTGTTGAACTTTGCCTGTTGAGGGATAAATTGAAACAGAAACTAAAACCTGCAACCTCAGGGTGAGAGAGCAGCAGGAGTGGGATGACATCATGAGAACCCAGCGCTGTAGAAGTGGAGCAAAGCCGAGGTGGGTGTGCTTAAAACCATTCGTGTTATACTGACCTCAGATAATGGGCAAAGAACTTGAGATTAAAGAATTTGAGATTAAAAATGTTTGCATCTGGGAGAAACTGAAACTCACAGATGGATCTAGGCAGGAAGAGGGCTTCAAGTTCTTAACTCCTAAAAGCCTGGGCTTGAATCCCTGTGTATTCAGTCATGGTTGTGATGATGAATTAGCGTTGCCACCTCTTTCTTCTGATAGGCTTCTAATATTTAACAGCATTATGGCAGACAGGTAACAACATGGTCCTGTCCATGTGCCTATTGAATTTGGCCAGTGCAGATGGGTGAGAATTTTGGTTCGTTTTTGTTAAAGATTTACCAAAATTCACACATTTCTTCATATTAAAGACAGAAAGAACGTAAGATTTTTTTTAAAAAAAATGAACGTGGGAGAAATCAAAACTGATATATTAATCCATTTCTAGTTAGTATACAACTTAATTTTGGATGTTGGCTGTAGGGAGCATATAGTAATGACCTGATATAAGCACCATCAGTTGCGATTTTGTTTCCAGGCTGAAATCAAGGCCTAGCGTTTAACTTTAATGTCTCTTATAGTGTATATGCAGCATATTTGAAAGAGTGCCTTCTCTCATATGTGCCTCCCTGTCAGGGGGATGGGAGACAAGGGACAAAACCAGAAGTCAAGAACAGGGATCAAGGACAAGCCTAAAGCAAGCCAAAAGTTAGGACCAGAGAGCAAGTCAGTACTGAAGGAAAAAGTAGAAGGCAGGACCAACGACCAAGCCAGAGACAAAAGCAGAGAACAACCAAAATATGGAAGAACACACCAATGCTCAGGAAGCTCTCCCTTATGTCTAGCAGGATCCAGGAACCAGCTTGGTTGTACCAAGTCAGTCCAAGGCCTGAGGGTACATCAGTGCCTAGGTGTAGGGTAAGCAACGTGGTGCCCTCCAAATATTTTGGACTACAACTCCCATAAGCTTGAGCCAGCATGGCCAGTGGTTAAGGTTTATGGGAGTTGTAGTCCAAAACATCTGGAGAGCACCAGGTTGCCTACCCTGGCATAGATAGATGCTGCAACCTGTAGTTTGAAGGCATTCCCTACCTTTTATGATCTGTTGCAACTCAAAACCTTTGGTGGTCTCACTATCTATTAAGCTGATGGTCACTGTTGTATGTGCATTTTCACTAGTAGTCCCTAAGCTTGAATTGGAACCAGTTTTCTACTCTAATATTCCAGATGCAAATCTTAGCTCTTTTAATAATTCTGTAAAGACTTTTTAATTATTATTTTTCATGCAAGCCTTTTGTAGCTAGTGTATTGGCTTAGTGGTTCTGGTTCTGATAAAATTTCCCTTCTGTTTCTTTTATGTCGGGTTTTAATTTTTAAAAATGGTTTTATACTTTGTTCCTCACTTTAAGAATTTTACACTAAAACAATTTTTTTTAAAAATAATAGGAATAAATAATCTGCAACACATTTTGTTCCTTGCCAGTCAGGTTTAAGACTAAGTTACTTAGGAATAGCAGTTGAACATGGTATACTTCAGAGTTCGAAGTGATGAAGCAAAGTACAGATGGAGTGCAGATGGAGAAAAACTCAGGGGCAGTGAGGGCAGCAAAGAAACAACATCTTTTTGCCTCTATTAAATTCTCAATCTGCCGCCCAGCAGAGATTTTTAGGGTCATCCAGAGACTATTGCATGGCGGCCCTAAGGACACTGTAGACCCATCTGAGGCCTTCCCATAACACATTTGCTAGGCACTTCCAGGATATTTTCTCAAATTCAGGTACAAATGCTTATTGAAGAAATCTTACACCAAAATGCCGTGCTAGGTAATGACTGTCTGTAATTCTACTGATGTGCAAATGGTATTGAAATCATGGGTCATCCTACTAAATATATGGAGTTTTTAACAGCCGTCGAATTACCCCAAGTATTACTAAAGGGGACTTCAAACATGGGCATTACTGTTTTCTTACTTTCACTTAGCGAGAAAAGAAATACGTTCTCCTGATGTGACTGAACATTGGGTTAGAACTAGCCTTTGAAGTGTCTTAACTAATACACTCAGCAGACAGCATTTTGTCATCAGAAAGCAATGTTCCTGTAGCCTGCATTGTGCTTGAAGATGAGACAACACTCTAAATTTTGGCAGTAGTTGAAATTTATCATTACTTTGCAGAACATTGCCTTATCAGAACACAAATTCTCACATTTTTTAATTATGTTCTGTATCTGTAATGTAGAGAACAGAAGAGAGTGTGCCAGGGAATATAGGATTATTTGGGGTCCCCTCCTGAGTCCGTAGACACTGCTACATCCTTTGGAGAGGGACTGTGACTTCCGATCCTCTGCCCCCACTCCCTCACAGACTCTTTGGAAAAAATCATGCTGGCTGTTTCCCAAAGTTGCAAATGTGGCCTTGCAGGGAGAGAAAGGGAGCATTCCAGAGGGAGGGGAGGGGAAGAGAGAGGAGAGGCAGGAATACTAGATATTCTATGGCTTCTCCAGCCCTGTCCATCTCCCAGCAGTGAGTCTTATCTAGAGTGGCTCAAAGGCCTCTCTGGAGGAACATTTTGTAAAAGGAGGGCACCTCTGTTGCTCCTCCTGCCCTGTTCGATAAAAATAATTTCTAGCCAAATTATAACAGCCTTCCCTGGGTGCCGTCTAGATACGATGGACTACAATGACCATCAGTCCAGCCTGCATAGACAATAGCTGGGAACGATGGGAATTCCAGTCCAAGACATCTGGATGGCACAAGATTGCGGAAAGCTGATTTATAAAATAGCATGTATGGAGCATCATATTACTTATTAACAACATTAACAAATATTAACAAAATTACCTCTACTGCTGACTCTTGATTTTGCAATACATTAAAAGTTTAAGTTTGGATTCATGAGCATAGTTTTCAAAGAAAAGTCATGGGGCTCATCTACACCCATGATCCTTCTGGGAGGGAGGGGGAGGATCCCAGGCTTTCCCACTTCTGGGATTATCCTCCAGCGTCCAAACGTTAGCGCAACATCCCGGAAGGAAAGAGGGACATCCGGTGTGGCATTTTTTGTTTTGTTTTGTTTTTTGGAAGGAGACTTTTGCACAGCAATGCGAGCGCTGTCATGTGCCAAAGTAAGTGTTTTTTTTTTTTAATGAGAGCCATCGCTGCAATGGCAAAACAACTCTCCCCTCACCCCCAGATGGGCACTGATCCCCCTCACAGAGCTCCATGCCCAGTGGCAGAACCCCGCTACACATGGGGAAGAAGAGATGACCCCAGTAGTTGGTACCACACCGCCCGCAGACCTTGGGGTTGTCCTGGGACCACAGTAAAATTCGGTAAAACCATGGTTCCCGTTATCCCGGGTGGTCACCCCTGGTTAACCCTGGGATCCCCTGTGCATCATTTAGACGCTCAGGGATGACCACATGACCAGCCCGGGATTAATTGGCTGGTGTAGACATGGCCTTAGTCACAAGTAAGTCAATTTACTGCCTTGATGCAACCTTTAATTTACTACGGCTGGGTTCACGTGGTGGGGGTGAAAGAACCCATTGTTTGCTCTTTCTCCGCCCCTGCACATACCAATTAAATGACCTCATTTACATAATTACCCACGATGCAGGTGTTTGGTTGTACGGTACATAAGAAGTTATTCTTGCTGAGCTGCATGCTGGATTTGGACAACATGGCAATCTGCACTGCATCATGGGTAATTATATAAAACGAGGTTGCGATCTTGCAAAACCAGTCTGTATCTTCTATATAAACATACCCGTCCTTTAAATAAGTGCTGATTTTTGTATTGTAATAAAGATGTAGTTAAGTGAATCTGTAAAATATGCAGATAATTTGCCTTTTTATGGAACCCATCCATTTTGACTTTTTATTTTTTCCTATGTTGCTATTTCTGCACAGAGGAGGCACACTTTGCATGTTTATAATTACGGTGCTCTAAAATTATTAATATTTATTAATTATTATTAGTGTGTACACCATACCATCTATGAGTTTGAAATATTTTCTTTATTTGAAACTGCTCCTAAGGTGATTATTTTGCTACAATATGAAAATGAATTGTGGAAAAAGGGCCTTGATTACAAGCCTCCAAGGCTGTCCCACTGTGACAATTAGTTTCCAATTGTTAAGCCATTCATTTATTAGAACATTGAGGGCTGATGCTGTCTCAACTTGTAACTGGAAATGGGTTATTACTGCAACGGGTTATGAACACAATGGACCCACAATAAAGAGTTTTATTGGACAAGAATAACACACATTTCAAATTAATTGACTCACCTCTGCAGAAAGGCATTAAAATGTGTACTTAACATGTGATTGTAGGACAACTATAATTAAAAAGAATGGCCAGGATTTTTTCAGATTTTAAAAATAGCTGATATGAGTGGACACCCTGCAGTAGTTGCAGTAGTTGAAAAGAACGTCTCAGAGTGAAAAGGGGATAGCTCTCCCTTTCTCTTCCCCTCCTCGTTTGCTCTCTTCCTACCCTTTCTTTTCCATCTCAACTCCTCCTCTATTTCTATCCTCTTATTTCCCTCTCACCCCTTTCCCCCTCTCTCTCACGTCTCTTTCAACCCTCTCTTTCTCCTTCTCTCTCCCGTCTAAGTCAGGTTTGATGGAGATTGCATTCCTCCAGGATTACTTCATAGGCTCAATGGACTCAGCCTACTCCATCTCTGAACCTACCGTGATAGCTTTGAGAATCTCTCTTCTTACCTTGATCTCTGGTGTATATCAATAAGATGTCAGTGTTCCCAGCCTCATATCTGCAGGAGACTGGAGCCAATCTACACCACAGATTCAATGCAGAGGGAGAGCATATTGGGGTAATTCGCGACAGATGAAGCTGTTGTCAATCTGCAGCAACCCCGCTGCTCACCTCTGGAAAAAGCGCATTTTCGGAAAATCGTTTTATGGCTCCTTAGCAGTTCTGCTGCAGTGTGCCTGGTCCTCTTGCATTAAGTCCTGGCTGTGCCTATTTCTGTGACTTGGCAGTTACCTCTGCCAAGGGATGGGGTCACCCTCCCCCCTTCTCTCTTTTTCCCCATTCACAGTAGAGCTGCTTTGACAATAAGTAGACTCCTTTTCCCATTCACAATTGTGCTGTTTGCTTATATGTAGTGCACAATAACGAATACACAAAGGGGAAGGAGAATGGGCAGCCAGTAGCTGGAGCCTGTAGCAGTGGCATTTCACAGTATTGTCACAGAGATACACAGAGGGAAAGGAGAAGGGGCAGCCAGCAGTGGGAACATGCAGGGTGGGGAACAAGTCTCTCTCATTCACTGAGCAGCATCTCTGCAGTTGATGGCGTTGACTTCAACTGGCGGGACTCTGCCCACCAACCCCAAAGTAAAGTGGTTTAAAGTACTATGGGACTTGTGAAGGCAGATTTTTAGGTGGGGTATATTCTGCTTCGCTTGCTTCATGTGCCACTGATGGACCAAAGCTGATTTCATGATAATCTGGATAAAAGCTGAGAACACTTCTGCATGCATTTCCTTGTAGATTCGGCTGTGGGCAGCATCTACCCAAAGGCAAGAGTTTCTGTCTCCCACCCAACACTCACTGGAAATCAAGGAAAATATTTGTGACAGGCTTATTTATGTTTCTGAGCACTACAGCAAGTAAGGCACAGGCTAGGAGTCGGAAAACCAAGTGCTGTATTTGAATAGATGCAATTAGGGTTTCCGGCAAATGTGGGTGGAAAAGTTATTCCAAAACATTTGCTTCCATCTTTTTCACTCACACTCACCAGAGATCAAAGGAATGGGATGTACCTCAGCAACGATACAGCAAAATGCCATGCTACAGGCTCAGAGGCCCCTGGATTGCTTGTTAGGAAAAGATCAGCTAAAAAGTAAACCTTAACTTAATTGGACAGCAATAGATGACAAATACGATTCTAGAAGAACTATGATATCATTTTTATCAATTTTATCAAGGGATGTCCCCCCCCCCCAATATCCCCCAAATTTCCATTTTTTCCTGGGGAAATGGGAGGAGGAAGCAAGGCAGGCTCAAAGCAAGAGACTGTGTTTGAAATGCATGAAAGAGAACAGTAGTTCATTGCAGAGGAGAGTCTTAACATCTGTAGATGAGACTACCGCCCATTGCAACTGTTCAATGCAGTCTTCCTTTTTTTAAAAAAAAACCAAAACAATTTTAGAATAATAATTGTGCTATTATAAACATAGCTCCTCTGACGTATCCTGATCTGAAAATGAGCATCTGCACTCATTTCCACGGTTGCTTTAGGGAGTGCTAATTCCCTGTTGCATTGGGTCTTGCTGGTGCAGCAGAATGAGTGAAGATGCAGCAGCAGTATAGGATAATGCAAGTGGATACTTTCAATGTCCTCTTCCTGTTTATGGCATAGACCTCTGTGAACTCCATTCCAGAAATGAGCATTCCCGCTCATTTCCAGTTGCTTTAAAAACTGCTATCTCCCCGATATTTTCTCCTTTTCAGTTGATTGTGGCAATGTCCACCATTTTCTCCTAGTTCACCTCCAGTATTTTATGAGCAATTTAGTTTTCACTGCTTAATATTTGAGAAATTCTTTTATCATAGATGAGCAACATTATAAGAGTTTTACTTATCAGCAGTGTAACATAAGAATATAAGAAGAACTGTGCTGGATCAGACCAAAGGCCAAACTAGTCCAGCATTCTGTTCACACAGTGGCCAACCAGATGTCTGTGGGAAGATCATAAGCAGGATATGAGCTCTCTCCTGGCCATGTTCCCCAACAACTGGTCCATACTGTCGCTCATATGTGATAATATATAGCTACTATGGCTAGCAGCCATTGATAGCTTTATCCTTCATAAATGTATCTAATTCCCCTATAAAGCTGTCCAGCTAAGCAGCTATCACTACATCTTCTAGTGCCATCCTGGGTGCCACTTGTTGGCAGAAATGTGGGGTATAAATAAATAAATAAATGTTTTAAGGATGTTTTTAGGATGTTTTAGGATTTTTATGCAGTTTTAATAATATGTGTCATGTTTTAATCAGTTTTATGTATTTTATCATGTTGTTGTTCCCTGCCTCGATCCAGACGGAGAGGCGGGTAAGAAATAAATTGTTATTATTATTATTATTATTATTAATAATAATAATAAATAAATAATAATGAGTATAAAATTCCTGATCTTCTAACAAAAATATGTAACATGTCTGTAAGAACAGCCTCTATACCAGAGGACTGAAGAATGGCCAACGTAACACCAATTTTTAAAAAGGACATAAGAGCCATGCTGGATTGGACTATCCATCTAGTCCAGCTTTCTGTTCACACAGTGGCCAACCAGCTGCCCTTGGGAAACCCACAAGCAGAATATGACTGCAACAGTACCCTCCCACCCATGTTCCTCAGAAACGTATCCTCCATGAATTTTTCCAATCCCCTTTTGAATCCATCCAAATTTGTGGCCATCACTACCTCTTTTGGAAGTGAATTCTATAGTTTAACTATGTGCTATGTGAAGAACTACTTGCTTTTATGTTTCCTGAATCTTCCACTAATCTAGTTCTTATATATTGTTTACCGATTTATAATGATTGTGTGCATGAGTGTGTTAGCAAGAATGGCTGAATAACTGAGTCCGTGAAGTGAAGGGTTGGCAAAACATTTTGCTGGGTTGCAAAAGGCGCACATAAACACTGGCATAAGAACTGAACTTTTATTTTTATTTTCTTTACAAGAAGTAGTCCTAGTTAAAGTAGAAAAATGTAGTAGGCTTCACCTTGTTAGCAGGCAATGTTCTCTGTATGTAACTAGGTGAGCTGATTAGTTCTTTATGTTGGGTGAGCCCTGCTATTACATCTCTAAGGGTGCCTTTACAAGAGCTATTTAAAACTCTTTCAAGGCACATTAAAAATTTTACCTCCACATGAACGGAGTGCAAATCGGGTTGAGGCGCATTTTCTCTCCGATTATGCGCATCTTCGCATTCACGTTAAATAGCGAGTTTTAATTTACCGTGGCCGGTAAAGCACATTTTGACAATGTAAACAAGCGATTCTCCGCATCTCAACAATTTTAAAGCGTGTTTCACACAGCCGGTAATGCACTTCACTGCCTGTCGTTTATCGGAATTAGGTGTAAAAGTGATCGTGAGAAGATGTGCATAATCGGGCAACCTGGCGTCAAGCCGATTTCTTGTAGAGTGGGCCTAACACTCTTAAAAGCAGATTAACCCTTTGGTGAAATGTTCTGTTAGGTTGTATTCCTATGCTGGCTAGTGAATGCTGGGAGTAGTAGGACTATTTTATGTCTAAACATGCATAGGACTGTGTTTTTATTGTGATATCTCGTCATCACTATTCCAGGTGTGTGTGTAAAGTTTTCAATGTATCCCTCAGAATATGAAAGTTATTCCGCAGAGGCAAAACTGAAACAATTTTAGACATTCAGAAATCTTTCTTCACCTTCACAATAATAAGATTTGCAATAAAAAATACTTAACTGATTGAAGAGTTCCAAAACTACTGTACTGTCATTAAATAAGTACAACTCTTGCGGGGTGGAGGAAATCAGAAACATCAGAGCTGCTTCCTGGTTTAGCTTGAAATGCCAAGTAAAATAGCAATAGCAGGACAAGTTCCCTCTTCAGAAACAAAATCTTTGATTGTGGTTCAAGAATAGTCTATCTGAGGACCACATGAAAGATAGAGAAGGCAAAGAAATGGAACCCCTCTTGGCATGCATTGAAAGGAAGAGCTGCTTATTTCTGCACCCTGTAGGTTTGAATGAGGTGGAATACAAAGTCCACTGCTGAAAAAAGGAACAAAATAAGTCAGAAAACATCAAACAATTTAAATACTTTGTAGCTGGTGTGTTAATTACACTGGAGAACTGACCAAGATACCAGGTGCAGGTCTGCACTATTTTACATTTGTGTTCCAGAACCAATGTAAAGAAGTGGCATTTTTTTTTCAAAATTGCAGTTTTATTAAAATGTAAAAATATAAATAAATGTAAAACTACTTTATTAACAGCTATCAGTTATAGAGTTTATTGTTACCAGGCAATTTTGAAACCTTGGGTTCACTTCCTTGATTTACTAGTCATAAAACAGACACTGAGAGTTTCATCAGACGAGGGGAAATCACGGTTCCCTACCATCGCTTCTGGCCCCGCTTCTGTTGCACAATACTTCCTCTTTCTCATCTGAGAAGAAAGAGGAAGTAAACAATGACCACATGGCCCATTCAGTGGACGTTTTTATCGTGCAGGTTCATGTCGGGAAAGGCATTCTGTCAAATGACCACTAGTAATGCATCCAGTATATAATTTTTTATAGATTTAATTTTTTTAAAAAAATCTAAAATTTTAAAATTTAAAATTTTATAGCTTTAACATTTTTAAACATACACATATATAAACAGATTTTAAAATGTGAAGTGTTTCAGTGACTAAAGCTGGTGTTTAGAATTTTTTTAAAAAAATCTATAAAAATTATATACTGGATGCACTAGTTGTGATCATTTGTTTTGTTTAAATTTTGTGTAATTTGGGAGTGTGCGTGCAATTTTTTTATCTGTGTTTTCTATTCCTGGCTTTTCATTGCTTGATTATTTTGAAGTTTGTTATTGCCTTGAGTGTTTTAATATATAAGTACAAGACCCACCGACCCACCCTTGCCATGCCACGTATGTAACTGTATTAGATTTTCAAACAGCAACAGATAATAATAATAATAATAATAATAATAATAATAACAATTTATTTCTTACCCGCCTCTCCGTCTAGATCGAGGCGGGGAACAACAACATGATAAAATACATAAAACTGATTAAAACATGACACATATTATTAAAACTGCATAAACAGCAACAGATAATAATAATAATAATAATAATAATAATAATAATAACAATTTATTTCTTACCCGCCTCTCCGTCTAGATCGAGGCGGGGAACAACAACATGATAAAATACATAAAACTGATTAAAACATGACACATATTATTAAAACTGCATAAAAAATCCTAAAACATCCTAAAAACATCCTTATGATTATGATTCATTCCACCAATTTAATTCCTGGTATTCTTACATATTTGACACAGCAGGCTTTTAAATTAATCATATATGTAAAAATATAATTGCATTAGAACTGTGTTACTATGATTGCCTATAAACATATACAAATGTGGGGTTTTAAATGTTGTATTTGAAGAAGGTAGACAGGCAGAGTTAGAAAATCTGAAATCAGAGTCTGTAGCTAACTATAGTAACAAAACACAGCAGGTTAAATCATTGCAAAGCTTCCAGGTTTATATCATTAATCTAAGAGCACAATCATATGGTCCGTAGAGAGCTCAAGGCTCATAGAATAGTCTAGAACCCCCTCTGAGGCGGTAGACAGAGCTCTAACCTCGGAGTTTATCCGATGCCGGAGCCCCCCTCCTGGCTTCTCCCAGCCATTGTGGAGGTTCCTGTAGCGGCTTCTTGTATGCGGTTGAAATTCCAACCTCGTAGAGTGGGAGAAATAGATATTTCAGGGGCAGTGAGGGAGTGGCTGAAGATCTGAGGGATCACAAGCCCTCCCAGCTCCTGACCAAACCCCCTGTCCCCAGGAAATGTTGAAGTGTGCTTGAGAATATATCCCAATGTTTCCCTCCCATTGCTCAATAGTTCAACTGCAACATGCCAGTTCCTGCAGCTTTGCCAGAGGTGTTTCATTAGTATTTTTATCTAGAAGTTCCTGCTACAAGAACAAGTCTCTTATCTAGCTGTAGTTGGTGAGAAACTAGTCATGCATATCAATTAAGGGCCCCAGATGTGAATACACATTCACATCAAAAGATGCATCTACCCAGATCAATAGGGCTCAGATGGGCTCAGCAATGCAGATATGTTCTGCATCAACAGCACACTTGCACAGCCGCTTCCCCACAGATCTCTTTCTTTCAACTGGATAAAAATTAAAATGGATGGCAGTAGAAGAAGTAGTCTGAGATTTGCAGGGAGGATGACTTTAGTTTTTCCATCCATTTTGGCAGAGAATGTTCTAGCCTATACTATGCTTTGACCTCAGTGCCCTGATGTTTCTATTGAGCCATAAAAAAAAATTAAAAAATAACATCCCATCATATTCACAACTATAAAAAAGGAAGCCTGCAAAATATAAGTTATATGCTGTCTATATTATTCCAAAGGCGGTAGGATGTGATGGATGGAAGTGATGACGGCTCTGTACAAATCTGGTCTTTAGGATTTAGAAATATATGAGATCTCAGAGTTAGGGATGTGGGAATTGTTTCAAAATATGAAGGGATACAAAAGCACTGCTTACCAGCCTACGCATTGGCCAAGCCTATAAAATTGCTAACCTTCTAACCAGTCAAATGTGCATATTATTATGATTGTTGTTGTTGTTGTTGTTGTTGTTGTTTTAATAATTCAGGAATTTCCTGACAATTGAGCATGTTTTAAGTATGACAACTTTCTGGATGTTGGTGTGAATGTATGTTGGTAGGTCCAGTTTCTGAAGGTTTTCTGTATAGTTTTTTGATGTGATGTCAGTGACTGATGTGAATTATCATGATTACATATCTCTTTCTCAGTCATGGTGGTTTTCTAGACAAACGTAACGGGCTTTGCCAAGTCATGCTGTCTTTTATTGATTCAGGAATTTCCTGATGATTAAGCATGTTTTAATTATGGCTGCTTTCTGGATGTTGGTGTGGATGTATTCTGGTAGGTATTTCTGGAGGTTTCCTGTATAGTTTTTTTGATGTGAAGCCGGTGACTGATGTAACTAATGGAATAATTGTGACCTTTTCCTGTTGCCATAGTTCTTTGACTTCCATGGCCAGTGGTGTATATTTTTCTGTCTTTTCCTCTTCCTTTTCAACGAAATTTTTGTCATTTGGTATTGCTATGCTGATTAGGTATGTGTGTTTTTCTCTTTTGTCTATGAACGTTATGTCTGGTCGGTTGCAAGGTATTGTCTTGTCCATATGAATTGTTCTGTCCCAGTATATTTTATGATCTGCATTTTCCAAGATTGTTTCAGTGAGTATGTATAGTATGGAGTAGGTTGTTTGACAAGGTTGAATTTGATGGCCAGTTGTTGGTGAATTATTTTTGCAGCTGTATTGTGTCTGTCCATATAGTCCACTCCTGCCAGAATTTTACATCCTCCTGTTATGTGGTCTATTGTTTCTTGGAATTGATGGCATTTCCTGCATAGGTCTGTTGTTACACTGTTGTCTTTATAATGTATTTTTGGAAGTTCTTTGTTGCTATAACTTGATCCTGTATAGCTATTAGGAATCCTTTGGTTTCTGGAAATAGCTCACCTGTACTATTGTTCTTTGTTCTTTGTGGGTTTTGTATTATGTTGTAGTGCTTCCCATGGAGATTGTTATTGTTGTTGTTGTTGCTATTATTATTATTATTATTAATGGAGGCACAGTTGTGCCTCCATTGTTAAGGGCCGTCAGTAAAAAACACATTCCGCCATGTTAAAGTGATAATTGGGGGGGGGTGTCATTCTAACAGCCATAAAATCTACAATGTTTCACCAACCTTTCTGAAATTTACAAGTGCCAGAAAGAAATGTTTGTTTTACATTACCTGAAAATTTCAAGAAGATTGGTGAAAGATTGAGGGAAGGAGAGCAGTTTAAGGTAGAAAAGGAACACAAACCTGTCTCCCTGCTTTTGTCAAATGACTTTCTGTTTCCAAGTTTTGTGCTCACGATTTGCATAATTTCTAGAGCCTTATTAATTAATCCAGTGGTGAGGTCTTCTTCCTCCTTCACTGTAGTAGGTGGAAAGCTTTTCGTTTTTTAAAAATTCCCTTTGGTTGATTTTTAAGGAATATTTTAACCTCTCATTCAAGTCAATGCTTCCCTCATAGCGCGAGGCACGCTCAGTAGCATTGCTCTCCCCCCTCCTTCCTGCCTTAGAATGTGGGGTGTGTGGGTGAAATGGCCGCTGCCTCTAGCACAGACCTTTTGAGTGAAGAAGAAGAAGAGTTTCTCTTTTCACTTCTGGAACATGCATTCCTTTGGCTCTGAGAGTATTTTGGGCTATCTTCATAAGGCCAGTTTGCTCTTTTGCTCCCTGGTGAAGCAGGGTGTAGTTCCTCTGGATCCATGGTAACCTGATCTTCAGATCTCTCCTGGGAATAGATGGCTATACATCCCTTTCTATCCCCCCACCCCACTCACACACAGTGTGCTCCTTCCCTCTTTTCTAAGAGTTTGGTTCATGCTGCTATAAAGTTGAAAGCTTCAAACACTTCATTTAATTAGTTTGGGCTGGTGTTAAGTTTTAAGTACAATGATGAACACTTTCAAAGTGCTTCTGGGCCTACAACATTGGTTTCGGCCTAGTCACCCTGTTTTTTTTAATAAGGTTTAGAAACAGTTGAGCTGTCGTGTATTTTGCATAGTGTACACATGGATTTTCTTTGTAATCCTTGCAGTCTACACTGGCTCCCTCCTTGATGTGTTTTTGGAGGCAGACAACCCTTTTTTGTTCCAGCAGGCCTTTGGCAAATAATCTTGACCTCTGACTGTACCTTTAACTTTTAAATTGTTATGTATTTTAAATGTTTTAAACGCTTTAATATTGAAAAGTATTTAATTATATTTTTAACTTTTGTATATTCCTATTTATAGGTTTTAGCTGTATATGTTTTAGTTTTGTAAGGCTGCCCTGAGGCCCAGCATTGGGCAAAAGGCAGGATACTACTACTACTACTAGATACTACTACTACTACTAGTAGTAGTAGTAATGTTTCAGATTTCACTTCTGCATCTGATGTTCTTTTGCATTTACTTTTCTTTATAAACCATTCATATCTTAAGACTTCTTGTGTGGCATGCTTTCATTGGTTTAACAAGTTAAAAGGGGTATTCACTGTTTTCATGCTTATGTTATAAAATCTATTTTCAACAGGCCTAGTAACTTCAAGAGTAACAGAGTTGGGGGAAATCCTCAATCTCTTTGCTATCAGAGGCACTGAGTAAGGGACCCCTGGAGATAATTTAGACTGACCCCAACCACAAAACACTATTCCCCCTTCTGAAGAGATCTGGACCACAGACTACTAAAGACAAACAAAGTAGCAGGCCATAATAACAGTTCTCATGTGGCCATTTGCCTTATGAGGCAGGTGCTCTGCGGGCTACCAAATGGAGGGACTAACAGGCCATAAAGTTGCCTGGCTGGTTCTGCCAGAAATCCACCCTCAACACTCCTGGAACGTCCATGTTCTATAGCACCTGCTGTCAGATGAACTTGAGGGAATCCCACCCTCCACCCCTGGGTTTCATTTACTGGCTTCCCCTGGCTGGACCTTGCAGGAAACTATAAGGATAGACAAAGCAGGCATTCATAACACACATAGAATGCTGAGACTGGCAAATCTAAAAGCAAGTGTGTTGCTTTTCAAGAACCAAGGAAATTCAATGGGACTTACTTTTGAGTAAATATCTAGGGATGGAAATGCAGCCTGTACAAGAACTGAGTAGGGTGACCATATTTGGGAAACCAAAAACGAGGACACCTAGTGGGGAGGGGGCAGGAAAATGGCTTTCTGGGGCCACCTTAAAGTCCCCAATTGGAGCGGAGGAGGGGAAAGCATGTCATTCTCACCCCACCCCACTGCTCCAATCAGGCCCTTTTCTATAATGCCTGGGAATGACACGTTTTTCCCTTTTAAGGCCTTGATTGGAGCAGTGGGAGAGAATGACACACCTCCAGAAAGCATGTCATTCCCCCCTGCCACACTAATGGTGGCCTTCAAAGGGAAAGTGTGTAATTCCAGGTCATTATAGACTATTGCATAAAATCCCCCCTGACACTGAGGATAGAACAAAAACCAGGAGAAATCTGGGGAAATCCTGACAGTTTTTTATTATTTATTATTGCATTTATATCCCACCTTTTTTCCGCCAAGAAACCCAAGGCGGCATACATAATCCTCCTCCTCTCCATTCTATCCTCACAATAGCAACCCTGTGAGATGGGTTAGGCTGAGAGTCTGCAACTGGCCCAAAGTCACCCAATGGGTTTCCATGGCTAAGTGGGGAGTAGAACCCGATCTCCCAGCTCCCAGTCCAACACCTTAGCCACTATGCCACATCTTAGTGGTCACCCTAGAATTGAGCCATGTCAAGTTGGAAGCAGATCGGTTTGTGCTTTAATTTTTAGGATATTTTTTTTTTAAGTTTGTCTTCAATTTTTTTCTAAAATTCAAGGCATGAACCAATCTGCTTTCAACTTGGCATGGCTAAATCCTTACTTAAGAGGTACCATGGTGCCAAGTTTCATCTCTTCATCTTTACTTTCTTTTTTTTAATGTACTGCTCAAGGCCCTAGACCCCAAAGAGGAGTATTGGGTTTGAAGTTTTAAACATTTCTAAAAATCAAGGGATGAACGGATCTGCTTCCAATTTGGCATAGCTAAATCCCTACTTCAGAGCTACCATGGTGCCAAGTTTCATCTCTTTATCTTTAATTTCATTTTTTAAACTTGTACTGCTCAAGGTCCTGGACCCCAAAGAGATTTCTGTTTGAACTTCAAAAAAATCCTAAAAATCAAGGCATGAACAGATCTGCTTCATACTTGGCATAGCTATATCCCTACTTAAGAGCTACCATGATGCCAGGTTTCATCTCTTTATCTTTAAAAATGAGGGAGATGCAAGCATTTTGGTTGATTTATTAATGTTAAAAGAGAGTTCAACACATAACACTAGCTTTGATTTTATATTGGATGTCAAGATGGTATAACATTCTGGCTGACGCTGGCTTGGTTGTCAACTGTATAATATCCAGTCATCCATTACACAAAGCCATGAAATTCATTAAACAAAATAACTACGTTTACAAAAACAATGTTAAGGCTCTACAGTTTCCAACCAAGCACCAAAAAGCAGGGAAATTGGGAGTTAAGGGCTCACAAGCCTTAACGCCACATCCTCCCTAAGGAGGCAGAAAGTGCAAGTGAAATTCTCATTCTCCCAAAGCAGATAAACCATGAGGACAGGGTGGAGAATATGATATGCAGAGGTGACTGTGGGGTTCTGGAAAACTGATCACGGACAACTTAGGGCCACCTACTTCTCTTTTTTTGTTTAGAGCAGCCCTTCCCCAACCTGGTGCCTTCCAAAGGTGTTGGACTACAACTCCCATCATTGCAAGTCAGTATGTCCCATGGTCAGGAATGCTGGGATTTGTCATCTGAAACACCTGGAGGGCAGCAGGTTGGGGAATGCTGTGTCATACCCTTACCAAATACAGGGTCTGCCCAATACTTTTCTCTCACACACATCTCGCATATAGCAGCACTCTTGATAACAAAAGGGGCACTATTCATTCCAGATCTAGACCCAGAGCATGTGCCAGGCACTTCCAACTTTTGGTCAATATCCTGCTTTTCAAAGAACCAATGTTTTTTTCTTAAAATGTATTTATAAAAAAATATACTGTTCACTCCCCACAATCCCTGCACAATACATCATCTCATCAAAGCAACAGCGGAGCAGAAGAGATTTAGTTTGGCTGTCTTGAACACCTTTCAGATGAGATTAGTTAGCAATCCTATACCTCTTGGGAGAAAGCCCTAGTGAATTCAATGGCACTGGCTTCTGAGAAGACATGTATAGGAGTCAACCTTCTCCAGCTTGGTGCTCTCCAGATGTGTTGCACTGTAACTCCCATGTTATGTGTTATGGGGAAGACAAAAATCAATTCATACTTGATTTTAAAATAAAACATCATACTTTAGTACAGATGTGGGCAGAAAATAGATTTATCCTGATGATTTGGACATCAACTCGCGGCATTCCTGATAACTTTGGAGGGCACCAGGTTGGGGAAGGGCTGCTCTAAACAAAAAAAGAGAAGTAGGTGGCCCTAAGTTGTTCGTGATCAGTTTTCCACAACCCCACAGTCACCTCTGCATATCATATTCTCCATCCTGTCCTCATGGTTTATCTGCTTTGGGAGAATGAGAATTTCACTTGCACTTTCTGCCTCCTTAGGGAGGATGTGGTGTTAAGGCTTGGGAGCCTTAACTCCCAATTTCCCTGCTTTTTGGTGCTTGGTTGGAAACTGTAGAGCCTTAACATTGTTTTTGTAAACCGTAGGTTTTTTGTTTAATTAATTATTATTATTATTTCAACCTATATAGATGCTTACCAGCAGAGTTGTGGCCAATTATAACCATATCTTAGAAATCCCTTTAAAATAAAGGTTTTGCAGGACATGGTTTTAATACACTGTGTAGCAGGGTGGCACTATTTACTACTTCTGTATCAGCCCTCCTGCCCCAGGGTGAGGAGATGACCTGAAAGAATTTGCTGTCCTTCTGCCCCCTGCCTGGAATGCTTTGTTTCTGGGTCTCACTGCCCTGAAGAAACACTTGTGCAGGTGGATGGCGCTGGAACACTGGCAGCTTCTAGCATTAGGAAATGAGCTGGCTACAATATGGGACTGAATCATGCAGAGTTGTGGTTGCTGTGCAGGAGGAAGAGGACCAACAAATGATTGTAGGCAAAGGCATCAGCCAAGAGTTGTACATTGCCAGAGAGAGAAAATAAATGGCTAGGAAGGCATGGAGGTCTACACCGTCTCCCTGCCTTCTGGATCAGAGTCAAGAGCCCTGATTGCTGGCCTGGAAGGAAGTATCCTGAATGAAACAACTCTGTGATTTCAACCTATGACCATTCAGTTGTGTGGCTTTTGTGGTGGCTTTGCAATAACTTGGAAGAGCCCTCCACTTCCTTACTGTAAAAGCTGGTCTCTACCAATTTGAGATGCCCAATGGAATGTTATATATGCCTTGGTGTCAGTAGCAAGGCAGTGCTTTATAGTGTTACCCAGCCTCAACAGCAACCTGCAGGCGGCTATCTCCTCAAGGTGGTCTCTTTGTGACTTGAGTGTGCTGGGCTTATGATATAGGCTATTTATGCAAACAGGTAACAGGGCAGAGAACTGCTCCTGTGGTGTGAGATTGTGAAAGCCAGGCCACCAGCACAAAATAGTTTTAATAATGATATTGTATATGTTTTTATCTTGCTGTTTTTAGATTTTGCTTTTGAATGATGTACCGTATTTCACCGAATATAAGATGCCATTGATTGTAAGAAGCACCTAAATTTCAGGGCCACCAACAGGGAAAAAACTTTGCGTCGATTCTAAGACGCACCCTAATTTCAGCACCCCTTCCCCCCTCCCCACTCACCTCCATCGCCCATTCTCGTTGCCGCCGCCGCCGCCACTCTGCGCCACTGCCAGCGCTCACCTCGGCCTGGGAAGGCGGCATTCCCAGTAACGAGGCGAGCGTTGCAGCGGTGCAAAGCGGCAGCGGCAGCAGCGAGGATGGGCGACGCCGATGGAGGGGAAGGGGGGTTAGGGCCCCACAAGTCCCCCCTCCCCCTCGCATATCCCCCCTCCCCACTTACCTTGATTGCTGCTGCCTTGGCCTGGGAAGGCTTCAGTACTGGGAAAGAGGCCGAGATCTCAGGAAATCTCGTGAGATCTCGGCCTCCTTCCCAGTACTGAAGCCTTCCCAGGCCGAGGCAGCAGCGATCAAGGTAAGTGGGGAGGTGGGAGGATTAGGGCTAGGGCCCCGCAAGTCCCCTCTCGCAAGTCCCCCCTCCCCCCTCCCCCCTTACTTTGATCGCTGCTGCCTCGGCCTGGGAAGGAGGCCGAGATCTCGTGAGAGTTCCTGAGATTGCGGCCTCCTTCCCAGTACTGAAGCCTTCCCAGGCCGAAGCAGCAGCGATCAAGGTAAGTGGGGAGGGGGGACTTCTGACCAGCCATGTGGGGTCCCTCGGGGGCATGCAGAGCCCTAGTGCCTTCTGCAAAATGCGGGATAAATCCCATGATTGCAAGGCACCATCGATTCTAAGAAGCACCCCGTTTTTACAGATATCTTGTATTTCCTTGATTCTGACTTTGTTAACCATCTTGGACTATAAAGAAAGTCAGGGTACAAATGAGTTTCCATACCAGGATGAAACTGGAAGATTACCAGTCCTATCGTTCCTGGTGGAAAAAGAATAAATAGCATCATTTCTGTATCAGGAATTATACGATGCTCAGTGGGGAGACATGCACTGACACTCAGCTCCTTTCCCTCCATAAAGTTGGGTTTTTGGGGATTAGGATTAGGTATGGAGAATTGAAGCAACCAGGCCCTGTTCAGCTCTAGCCTGTCTATGGGTATGAGAACAGCGGTGTTCGCCTTTTTGTGCACCACTCTTCAAATTCTTCTGCTAGCCCTATTAATGAGTCCAAAATAAACTAGAACTTGGGAAGCATAGTTCCTGAATAATTCAGGAATCATAATTGCAGTGTAATGGTAACTACTATTTCCCTCTCTCTGTAGTAAAGTGTTTGTGGTGGTAAGGAAGTGGAATGTAGCAGAAGTAGGGCTGCACTGATTTTTCATGGACTCCATTTTTCATAGCTAAACATGATCTGGTTTGGGATGGGGAAGCAGGAAACACTGGGTTTTCTCTGAGGCACCCCCCCCCAAAACTAAAATCAAAGCCTTTTGCTGCAAAATCACAATCCCCCCTTGCTTGGCAAGGGTTTGCCTTGGGCAGCACACTGCAGATGTTTTCCTTTAAATGGCAGCTTTCTTGTCAGACAAGACAAACATTATCAACCTGTTTGTGAATCTCCCCAAAAGTTTGCCAAAATGGGGGTCTCTTTTTGGTAGCCCCATTCTGTTTCACGCAAAGTAGGCTCCTGTTTCACGTCATTCCACCAGGTTAACTTTCAGAATAGATGCAAGAACAATCACTCTGGATATTAGCAGAATAACTCTGACTTTCACCTGCCTTCAGATGATTATGGCCACGGTTCTGGGCACGGACTCATCCTACAGTGGTCTCAATCTAGCTTGTGATTCTTTGTTCGTTATATTGTTGTTTTGGAGACTGGACAAATTTCTATAGCCAGATGATGAGAGCAGTATGGCTTTTGTTTTGTTTTCCATTCTTAACCCCCCTAGAAGCTTATGTCAAAGAAAGTTGTTTCATTGATGAATAAATACAAGAGCATCCAGCCATTTATGAAGCAAAAATGTTAAATATTTCAGCAAACTATTTCATAATGAAGACTTCATAATGTTTGTATTTTATCAGTGCTATCAGAAATAAAATGAATGGAAGTGATTGTTCCATATACATGTTTAACTGCTTTTAAGCAAAGCTGACATGCAGAAAGCTCATGCGCCAAGTAACTTGTTTTTATTAATGGCTAGTTCTAAATTTAGCTGTACAGACAAGGAGGGAAAATATTTTGGTTCTTAAAGTTTAATACTAAATGGGGTGATCCCCCCTCCATTTCTCATCTTAAAAGGCATGCTCTCCCCTGTTTCAGATGTGTAGTTATAGCATTTATGCATTCAACTTCTTTGTCAAGTGATGCTATTTTTTTTTCTGCTGCAGCCTGACAGCCACTAATAATAACACATGAGGACAGTCAGACAAAATGAAGACAAATGCTGCTTGTCGCAGCAGAATCATAATGTCTTCAGACTCAGTAAAGACAGTCTAACTGTATGTGGATACTCTTTATAGCTTATTTAGCCCTGTGGTTTTTCCTGGTTTTGTTCCACTCCCTAAAAAAAAACCTTTAAAAAAGTACAAACATTGTGTAGAAATACATTAAGGCAACATATGGGCCTGTTAGTTAGCCAAAACAATGTGGAACCATGGAGAATAGAGATTGCAATGCACAGATGGATACTGTGAAAAATGCATGAGTAGTGTAACACATCTAAAAAGTAGATTTTTCGTCAACGTTCAAGTGGAGAAGCACAAAATATCCATAACTAATATTCATGAAATTAAAAAATAAACAAACATAATATGGAACATTAAAGGTTGCACGAATGTGTTCATTCCACAGTATGACCATCAGGTGAAATCATCCAGTGATATAGATTGCTGATAACAGTAGTGCTTCCATTCTACTTGAGGTGAACTCTGTAGGATTAAATATCCATATTATTTCTAGCTCAATATCAGAAAATGTCAGTCATTATGACAAGCCCCAGAAGAGCGGCATGTTCAAATAGCCCTCTGTTTATTCAAGTGCTATGTTAAATAACAGGACTCCATGTTGCATTACTTTGTTGTTAAAATAAGAATTGCAGCAGTAGATAGACAAATAATTTCCCCTCCAAGTTTGTTTCTTTTTAGGAAAACTCAAAAGTGTCAGTGGAATAAGCGCCAGCTGTTTTTTCAAAACGCACTTTGGGTTGTCATGCCAATCCTTCTACAGTGCCACAATGTGCCCTAAGGCTATAAACCTGCACCCATTTATTCACACTTAAGCCCCATTGATTTCAGTGACACAGAGCTGCAGCCCGAGTTTGAATAATATCTGTTTTATTTTATGTCTTTTAATCTCTGTATTCTATTTATTACTACTAGAATATCTGTATCTCCACACCTATCCTACTTGGACTCAGGGCAGCATGTGTGGGTCCTCCCTTTTGTCTTTACAACATCTCTATAGGTCAAGGAGTGCAAAACCTCTTTGAGCCCAAAAGCCGAATTCCATTCTGAAGAAGCTTTTGGGGGCTGCATTCTTTTGCCAAAGGCAAACGAGATGGGACCAAAAATTCCAGCATATTTTAGTTTAAAATCTTGTTGCCAGTATAAACCTTAAGAGAGGGAATTCAACCTTTTAGAATGGGGGGGGGACTACACAAAAGCCAGGAAACAATGAAACAATGAGTAGTTGGGGAAAGGTGGTAGAATATTTTTGGCCCCCTGGTGGGCTGGATATGGCCCCCAAGACCAAGGTTCTGCACACCTGCTGAAAGGTATTCTAGAGTGAGATGATAATCCCATGACATTATTCAGTCTTAACTTTGCCTTGTGGGCAGAGCAGCCCTACAAGTCTGGGGAGGAAGAAGCCATGATGGAAGAACTGCCAAATCCAAAAACATCCCATACTTTCTCTAGTAGGGCAGACATTAATGGTATTTCCCTTGCTTTTCTTGCTTTTTCATCTACATTTATTCTTCCTTCATGTTATCTCTTCCATAGATTCCAATGGGAGAGAAAATAATTATGCCAACATCAGAAGTGGGATACTTCCCCCCCCACACCACTCCAGGGGCAAGATTTGTAACCAGCAGATTCTAAGCCCCTTGCAGTCCACCCCCGCATACCCCTTTTTTGCTGTTTTCCCCATCAGAGCACTGATGGCATAGTGGCCAGGGTAATGGAGGTTTCCACACCCTAGTGAGGAAACTTTCAACACTGGACCTCTTTCTCCACCTGTGGGCCTGTCTCTTAATGGAAATCTGCTAAACAGAGCCAGCCCAAGACATTTTGCTGCCTGAGGCAAAAGGCAAGATGCTTCCCTCACCCCCGCTATTCCATATTCATAAACTGACTGGATTGGCTGTTGAATCCTACTTCAGACTACAATAGGATAGCATCCTTTACTGCTTAGCACCTGATGGTAGCAGGCTAGAATAAGGAGTGCAGAACAAATCATGTGGCACAAACAACTTTGTCTCCCAACAGCAGGGAATGCCCAGGGAGGTCTCAGAAGAAACAGCTAGGGAACATCCATTGGTGCCCCTCAGAATCTACCACCTGAGGCAGATGCCTCACTCTTACTAATGGTAGCTGAGCTTCTAAATATTATGGCTTCTGGGGGAAATAATAATAAAGTGAAAATTGTTCATCAATTTATACTTTGAAAAAAGAATATATATAGTATTTTAAAAGTTCCTTGGCATTGGAACAGGCTGATTAGATAACTAGCATGAGTGTCAAACTCTTAGCCTAAGGACATTTAATCTAATTGTTTAAAAAAAAAAATCACAGATGACTATTTTTGAGCTCCTTTTTAATTAATAAATACCTGGATCGTCATTTGGGATATTAGGCAGTAATTCTCAGGCTTTCGTACGAAGACCATTTTATCAGCGTATTAATATTTAACACAGTTTTGTATAATGAGCACTATGAAAGGCCAATTCAGCTGACATTTTCACCACTGCTTTGTTTGACCAATGTTAAAATAAAAATTCTGCCAATAATTTTCTTACAGAGCTATTTTTAGCTTGCAATTCAATAAATAAATAAAAATCAATGTCTGATCATCATCTTGAAATACGCCTTCTATGTAAAACAGTTTAGTCATCTTCATCAGTATTTCAGACTTTATTTCAAGACATTAGTCTCATTCAAAATGTCAAAACAAACCATGGTTTATTGTGACAAGAACATGTTGAGGTGAGCCTGGGCTCACACCCTCCTTCTTCCTTTTCCCTTCTCCCAGCTTTGTTCACAAGAAGAGATTAGGAACTGTGGTTCATGGTTTGGAATAAATCAGTTTTCCATTTTGTCCCACCATAGGGAATTGTGGTTTAAATAAACCATGTTTAGTTATCAATCCATGGTTTGATTTCTTGATTTGGTAACTGAACATGGTTTATATAAAGCAGTTTTCTGTATTTGGAGAAAATGGGAAACTAGTTTGTTCCAAATGGAAAATAGAAATTTCAAAATGCCTTCCCCTCTGTGGTCCTGTTTTGGCTTCAGTCCTGTTGGCACAAAGCTACTGACCTGAGTAATAAAGGGAATGCTGCCTATAGATATAGATATATATCGATATCGATATATCTATATCTATATCTATATATTGCCCAGGGAATAGGAAATTCCTACCTGGCTTGATCTCTGCAGTTTTCTTTCAATACAAGAAAGAAAATACCTGATCTAGTAGCTATCCCTATTTCCTGATCTGGCTCTTTCCTATCACAAGGTAGAACTACACCTTGAAGTACACTCAACACCTGCAGTCTGCTCTGTCATGTTATTTGAATGTGTGAGTTCATTTTTTTCAAAGACATTTTCCTTACAGAGGTAGAGGTTACCTTTGCCTTCTGAACAGTGTAAACTGTGACTGAATCATGGGCCAGCATACGTATGGAAATTGGACCATTTAAAAACCTGGGGCAAAACAGCTGCATCCAACTTGAGTTGAAACCCATAGAAAATAGTTAAAGGAAATGGAGATTCGTCTTTTTAGTGAGCATGAAAAGGTAATAGAGCTTGAGGACAAGCAGGCTATCTTCCCTTGGGAAGTGTGTAGGCATGTTTTCAAACTATGACGCATGCTTAGTTATAGGCAGTAAACTTTTATTCCATGAATTTCATGAAAGTGAGCCCAATAATCTTTAATAATGCTATTCGCTACCAAAGCCTCAAAATATTAAATCAGTTTGTGGTTTTCTAAAATAACTGGCAAACCTTAACCATATATACTGTATTCCAAATTGCTATACATTTCAATTATATGCTAAAAGTCTGTCATCTTTTTCACATTCTGTTTCAAAGGAGCCCTCTGCTGGACATTCTTCATTGATAAATGAGACTCAGACATCCGAAAGCATCACACACACACACACACACACACACACACATAATAATTGATATATAGGCAGAATTTATTCTAAATTTCAATGCCCCTTATGATTGGATGTCTTACCTTATGCCATGGATGTTGGTTATAGATGTCCATGTATGTAATACACATATAAATGGCCAAGAGGAAAATGCTAATCTCTGATGTTAATTATTCTAACCAATATAATAGTTGTACAACATTACTATTTATTACAATTAATTAATAATGAATTATTCAGCTGATATTTATTTAATTTATATTTCTTTAAAACATTTCTTGGCTGCCTTGTATGACAGAAGCCCTGAATGTAATTATGATATGTAATTATCACACATACGGATCTTAAAAAATTATAGTATCCTACATCCTAGGTATTCTATTGATTTTAGTAGTCATGTATCAAATATTGAGAAATCTTTGTTTCCTATATAGTCAATGCAAAATTAAATATTTATTATAGCTGGCAGACTATCAGGATATACCTTGAAAGGTTTCTGGATTTATTATATATAGACTTTCTCGTAATTATAGGCGTTTGTCAAGTTGCTGTCTAAATTCACCTAAACCAGAATTTGGCAATAAATTTACCACAATTTAGGTGTTCTCTGGCAGATCAAGCAGGACTACCTGTACACTTGTGTAAGAGCCACTAATGCTGGTGCAAGCTGATGATGGCATCAACCTGCTCTGGAGATTAATGCAGCCTGCATGACTGCCTCTGTGCACAGGTGGTGTGATCCACATCATACCCTCATTGCTTCCTCCTCTGCTTCCAGTTGAATAGAGGTAACAGTGCAGTCCATTAAAGGACTAGCTTCTGCAAAGGTAAGTCCTATCTCACTAACCTTCTAGAATTCTTTGAGAGTGTCAACAAACATTGTTTACTTGAACTTCCAAGAGACTTTTGATAAAGTCCCTCGCCAAAGACTCCTGAACAAACTTCGCAGTCATGGAATAAGAGGAGAGGTCCTCTTACGGATCTGTATCAGGTTAAAGAACAACGCAGGGAGTAGGAATAAATGGTCAATTCTCCTGATGGAGGGAAGTAAATAGTGGGGGTTCCCACAGGGATTGGTATTTGGACCAATTCCTTTCAACTTGATCATAAATGATCTGGAATTAGGAGTGTGCAGTGAAGTAGCCGCCCGATGACACCAAATTGTTTAAGGTTGTTAAAACAAAGGGATTGTGAAGAGCTCTGTAGGGATCTCTTCAAGCTGGGACAATGGGCATCCAAACAGCAAATGCTGTTCAATGTAAGCAAGTGTAAGGTGATGCACGTTGGGGCAAAAAAACCCAACTTCAAGTATAACCTGATGGGATCTGAGCTGGCGGTGAACGAACAAGAAAGAGACCTTGGGGTTGTGGTGGACAGTTCGATGAAAAACATCAACCCAGTGAGCGGCCGCTGTAAAGAAGGCAAAATCCATGTTAGGCATTATAAGAAAAGGAATTGAGAATAAAACTGCCAGTATCATACTGACTTTATACAAATCTATAGTGCAGCCACACTTAGAATACTGTGTACAGTTTTGGTCACCACACCTAAAAATAGATATTATAGAGCTGGAAGAAGTGCAGAAAGGGGCAACTAAATGACTAAGGGGCTGGAGCATCTCCCCTATGAGGGAAGGTTACAACAGCTGGGCTTGTTTAGCTTGGAAAAAAGGAGGCTAATGGGAGACATGATAGAGGTGTACAAAATTATGCATAGTGTGGAGAATATGGATAGGGAGACTTTTTTTCTCTCTCTCTCAAAATACTAGAACCCAGGGTAATCCCATGAAGCTGATTGGTTGGAGATTCGGGACAAATAAAAGAAAGTACTTCTTCACACAGCACATAGTTAAACTATGGAATTCACTACCACAAGATGTGGTGATGGCCACCAATTTGGATGGCTTTAAAAGGAGGTTGGATAAATTTCTGGAGGTGAAAGGTGAAAGCTATCAATATCAACTATCCCTGATGGTTATGTGCCATCTCCAGTATCCGAAGCACTAATTGCTGTGGAACATGGGTGGCAGGGTGCTGTTTCACCATGTCTTGCTTTGTTGGTCCCTGGTCGACAGCTGGTTGGCCATTGTGTGAACGGAGTACTGGACTAGATGGACCCTCGGTCTGATCCAGCATGGCACTTCCTATGTTCGTAGCATCATCATCATCATCATCATCATTTTATTTCTTACCCACCTCTCCCTCTGGATCGAGGCGGGGAACACATAAAACATATAAAAATGAATACATTATTAAAATACCAATAAAACTCTTAAAATTCAACTGGGTAGGCCTGCCGGAAGAGATCAGTATTTATGGCTCTCTTAAATTCCGCAAGACTGTTAAGTTGGCTAATCTCTCCCAGCAGGCCATTCCGCAGTCTGGGAGTGGCAGAAGCGAAAGTCCTCTGGGTAACGGTTGTCAGCCTAGTTTGGCTGCCTGTAATAAATTCTTCCCAGAGGACCAGAGTGAGCGAGGCAGATTGTAAGGAAGAAGGCGATCCCGCAGTTAACCTGGACTCAAACCATGTAAGGCTTTAAAGGTAATAACCAATACTTTGTACTTTGCCCAGAAAGTGATTGGCAGCCAGTGGAGTGATTTTAAAGCTGGTGTAATATGGTCACCCCTAGGTGTACCAGTGACCAAGCTGGCTGCCATATTTTGAACTAGTTGAAGTTTCTGGACTAGACACAGAGGTAGCCCTATGTACATTGCATTGTAGAATTCAATCCTTGAAGTTACCAGCATGAGCACTACTGTCTTTAGGTCTTCCAACTCTAGGAAGGAGCGCAGCTGGCGTATCAGCCGAAGCTGATAGTAGGCACTCCTGGCTGTCAAGTCTATCTAAGTTGTCATTTGGAGTTACGGATCGAGGAGCACCCCCAAGTTGCGAACACAGTCTTTCGGGGAGGGGGGGGTAACCCCATCCAGAACTGGTTGACATACCTCCAAAACCAGGTTGAGGCCTTTGACAGTAAGCACCTCCGTCTTGTCTGGATTCAGCTTCAGTTTGTTTTTCCTCATCCAGCCCATTACCGCCATCAAGCATTCATTCAGAGGAGACACACTATTCTTAGCTGACACTGTTGTCAAAGGCATAGAGAAATATATTTGGGTGTCATCAGCGTACTGATAGTACACCGCCCCATGCCTCCGGATGATCCCTCCCAACGGTTTCATGTAGATGTTAAACAGCATTGGGGATAGGATGGCGCCTTGTGGTACACCATACAACAGCTTTTGTATGGTGTACTATCCCCAAGCATCACCATATGGAACCTGCCTGAGATGTAGGACCGGAACCACTGAAGCACAGTGCCCCCGAGTCCCAATCCCCTCAGGCGTTCTAGAAGGATACCATGGTCGATGGTATCGAAAGCCACTGAACTACCAGCCGGGACACACTCCCCCTGTCAATACTCAAGTGTAGATCATCCACTAAGGTGACCAAAGCGGTTTCAACTCTGTATTCTGCCCTGCAGCCAGTTTGAAATGGGTCTACAAAATCCGTATCATCCAAAACAGCTTGGAGTTGGAAAGCAACTGCCCTCTCAATCACCTTGCCCAGAAACGGAAGATTTGATACTGGTCTGCAGTTATTAAGGTCCAGGGAGTCCAGGGAGGGCTTTTTTAGAAGCGGCCGTACCACTGCTTCTTTTAATCATGATGGAAAACTCCCCCTCCCTGAGAGATGCATCAATAATATGTTGCAGTTGTACTCTAATTGCATCTCCTCCCAGCCAAGAAGGACAGGGATCGAGAGGGCAAGTTGTCCTCCTCACATGTCCAAGCAGCTTATCCACGTCCTCGGTACTCACCAACTGAAACTGATCCAGTGTAATTCTACTTACGGAGTTGCTGGACACTCCATTGTCAGCCTCTGCTATAATGATGGCATCTAAGTCCGCTCTTATCCGAGAGATTTTATCTGTGAAATGATAGTTACAGGCATCACAACGAACTAACGAAGGCTTAAAAATCAGGTTCAGGGGGGAAGGTGCCTGGCTAAGACCCCTCACCACCCTGAACAATTCTGCTGGATGTGAATTCATGGGCACAATTAACACATAGTTGCTCATGATTTAGTACACTAACTCTGTATGCCTGCAAGCAAGTGTTGGTTAAATGTCTGCACATTCTGTGGCTTGCTGGTACCAGAATCTATGGCCAAGGATTTATCCACTGGGTTTCTGCAATCCCTGGTCAATCATATTTTGGGTGTCTTCACATGAGATGGGTATGTCTTTGCATGTGCCTGTATCTTTAAGAACTAACATTTAAAGCAGGACATGCACAAAGTTTATAGTTCATTTGATAAATACATGTGTTCAGGCTTATGCACAATATTTCTTGTAACAGGCATGTGTGATATGTGAAAGGGCTCTTGCATCTGTAAAAAATATGAAAATTAGCCCTCCAAGACTTCCAAGATTCTGTCTTTGTTTCCTGAATAAATGTGAGACTAATTAGCAGTGGTGACACTTCCTCAGAGAACTGCATCTAAACATGCCTTTAAAAAAGTAAGGTAGGAATAGAACAGCTATTCCTTATGAAGATGCTCAGGGAACAGGGTGCTCAGTTAATACCCTATACCATTTCACAGTTCTTTGAGTTGTTAGGGCATGCAGCTATTTTGAGGTAGGAGATATAAAGAATGGATATTTTAACATCCAGGGTAGATTGCTATAATGCCTTGTACAAGGGGCTCCCTTTGAAAAGGGGGTAGTATCCAAGTGTGTCCCAGTGCTAGCACTATTGACGTGGTGTTAGCATAAACTGACACTTGTGCAATGTAGTAATAATAATAATAATAATAATAATATAATATTTATTTATTTCTTACCCATCTCTCCCTCTGGATCGAGGCGGGGAACAACATCAACACAAACAATATAAAATATATAAAACTGGTTAAAAACATATAAAATTAATACATTATTAAAATCAACCAAGTAAAGACCGCTTGCTGGAGCAATGGGGAAAGTGGCACGTTTGGTGCCAAATTGCCCTTTTTGTCTCATTGCCCTAGCAATGAGTGAGTGGGGGAGAAAGGAAAGTGCAGCAGACACCATCGCACTTTCCCCACCCCCTCTCTTTCTCTCACTCGAGAGAGAGAGAGAGACGGGACAACTTAAGGCGACTGAAATGTGTCTGGGAGCACCAATATCGGTTGTGTGGGGCAGAGAGAGATATGGCGATAGCAGGGCGAAATGCTGTTACAGGAGAAGGAGAGATGGATATCTAACACCCATCTTACCTTCCGTTCGCCCTGCTACCCCGGGGATCTTGGGGAACGATCCAGGCCACCCACAGAACCTTTCCTTGCTCCTAATAATAATAATAATAATAATATATTTATTTATTTATTTATTTATTACCCGCCTCTCCCAACGGATCGAGGCGGGGAACAGCACTAAACATAAAATACAAAACTGATTAAAAGCACATAAAACCATACATCATTAAAATACCAATAAAACACCAATAAAACACTTTAAAATTCATCTGGGTAGGCCTGCCGGAAGATATCAGTCTTTATAGATCTTTTAAATTCCTGAAGACTGGTGAGTTTGCGAATCTCTCCCGGCAGGTCATTCCACAATCTGGGAGCGGCAGAAGAGAAGGTCCTCTGGGTAACGGTTGTCAGTCTAGTTCTTGTTGACTGTAGTAAATTCTTCCCAGAGGACCTGAGCGTGCGGGGCGGATTGTATGGGAGAAGGCGATCCTGTAGGTAACCTGGACCCAAACCATGTAGGGCTTTAAAGGTAATAACCAACACTTTGTACTTCGCCCGGAAACTGATTGGCAGCCTCCAAGCATTCATTTAGAGGAGACACGCTATCCTTAGCTGACGCTGTTGTCAAAGGCATAGAGAAATATATTTGGGTGTCATCAGCGTATTGATATGCAATGCCAGATCAGTTAAAACAAAACAAACATAATCTATGACCTCTTCACAGAAGAGGAGGCTGACCTGGAATGCTTCACAGAGACCTGGCTGGGAGATGACAGTGGCCTGACATGAGCTCAGGCTCTCCCAGCTGGGTACTGTTAGTGAGCAGGTGAGGGAAAGTGGGCGGGGGGCCAGAGTAGCTGTGGTCTACAAAAACCATCTTAACATGACCAGACATCCTGTTCGGGAATTGAATCATATCGAATGTGTGTACCTGAGTCTGAAGGCCAGGGATAGACTAGGGATTCTGTTAGTGTACCGGCCCCCCCGCTGCCTATCAGATTCCCTGGCTGAGCTCACGGAACTGGTCTTGGAGCTGGTGTTGGATTCGCCCAGGCTTTTGGTCCTGGGCGACTTCAATATCCCATTCGAGGCCAGTTTGTCAGGTGGAGCTCGGGAATTCATGGCATCCGTGACAAACATGGGCATATCCCAATTGGTCTCTGGACCCATACATTCAGCGGGTCACACCCTCGATGCTGTTTTCATTTCCGAACAGACGGATCTGTGGGCGGAGGTATTGAATACCTCCAAATTGTCATGGACAGACCATTTTCTGGTCAGGGTTAGTATCAACTTGTTCAAAATATGGCAGCTAGTTTGATCACCGGTACACCTAGGGGTAACTACATTACACCAGTTTTAAAATCGCTTCATTGGCTGCCAATCAGTTTCCGGGTGAAGTATAAAGTTTTGGTTATTACTTTTAAAACCCTACATGGTTTGGGTCCAGGTTACCTGCAGGATCGCCTTCTCCCGTACAATCCGCCCCGCACACTTAGGTCCTCTGGGAAGAACTTACTTAAATCAGCCAGAACTAGACTGACGAGTGTTACCCAGAGGACCTTCTCTTCCTTCGCTCCCAGACTGTGGAATGGTCTGCCGGAGGAGATTAGACAAATTAGCAGTCTTCATGAATTTAAGAGAGTCATGAAGACTGCTCTCTTCCGGCAGGCCTATCCAGATGAATTTTAAGATGTCTTTAATTATGTATTTTTTCTTGTTTTTTAAATTTTAACTGTTTTGTGATTCTTGTGTCTTATATTGTTGTTGTTCCCCGCCTCGATCCGTAGGGAGAGGCGGGTTATAAATAATAATAATAATAATAATAATAATAAATTATTATTAGCACAGGGGTGGGCTATGCATGGCTTGCAGGCCACATGCTGCCCCGCCACTCCTCCATTATTATGTTTTTTAAAAAAACTTTTTACCAAATAAAAATCGCGTCTGTAATAACTGTGGAGCTCCATCAGGGCCAAATTTAGCTTGTAGCACTCTGTTGTGCTACAATGTGGTTTGCCCTCTTTAAAAAAACAAACGTTGGAAGAGCATCCCGCAGAGGGGAGGTCAAGAATGGTCCATGGGCCTCACACAGTCTTTACTCCTGCCCTAGCAAGTGTTCGTTAGCAGTAGTAATGTGGCACAATTGGATACTACTCACGGTCTCAAAACGCCAATTGTTGGAGAATATGAGAGCCAGATTATTAATTTGTAATCAGAGAAGTTCACCTGGCACCTAGGTTGTGGACTTTTCGTTGCCAGGTGAAGACCTTTGTATAGCCCCAGGCTTTTTACTCTTTCTGTTTTGTGCTGCTGCTGGCTTTTACTTCTTTTTTTACTCTGATTTTATTCTGTTTTAAACTTTTTAATTTTTTTATATTTTGTTTTATTAAATTACTGTATTTTATGGTTTTAAGTCTTGTTTTGTGAACCACCCAGGGAGCTTAGGCTATTAAGCAATATATAAATTAAATAAATAAATAAATACTAAAGCTGACTGCTATGGACCCTTTAATCCAGAGTTAAAAGCTCTTCATCGGCTCTCAGTTTCTGGATTCAATTTAAAGTGCCAGCTTTGACCTTAAAACCCTAAATATATCCTTTAAAGCTGGGATATCTAAATAACCACCATCTTCCACATGAACTTGTTTTCAGAGGCCATTCTTTCAGGCAGATAGAGGACCTTTTCTGTGCTGGTGCCCAAATTAGGGACTCTCTGCAGACATGTTCACCAGGTGCCAACTTGTTTATCTTATATGTCTGATATCAAGCAAAGTCTGTCCTCTTGTACTTTCAGCAATATTTGAGATACTTCTAATACTCTTTTAGCTGCTCTTTCAATCTATTATCTTTCACCCTTTTATTAGGAGAAAGGTTTTATCTAAGGTCACAGGTAGAAGGAATGCTTTTGCATGCAAACAACTCTATCTTAAGTCCCAGGTACCTTCATGTAGGGCTGGAACCCTGGAGAGCAAATAATGAGCCAGATAAACCAATGGCCTGACTTGGTGTAAGGCAATTTACCATGTGTTGACTCTGCTATTTTCCTTTTGTTGGTTGTTATTTAGAATGGTACCATTTCTGTTGTTGTAAGCAACCTTGAGCTCCATCACACCAGTGATTTATCACACTCTTGCCATGTCCCGTATGTGCTTTTGCAGCGTGGTACTCACATGATGTTGTTCCTGTCCTGCGCTCATCTTGCCTCTTCCCCTCTGTTTTCCATCTTATTTTGGAGCAGGAAAAGTCCAGGTTCCCCCCCCCCCCTCATGCACAATAAAGCTGCTCCCTCCCATGTATTGCTGTCCTTGCACTATATAGGACCATCCCATTTTTCGTTGGTTTATTTGTTGGGGGCGTGTGTGTCGAAGGGCGGTCTTGCTGACAAAAGATGAGGGTGGGGCTCTCAACTTCTCAACCGTGAAGGGGAAGGGAGAGAGGGTGCCCGAACCCCCCACAGAGAAGGTTAGTGAGGCTGCCGCCACCCATGCCCAGGACTCAGTCCCATTCAACTCTATGGTTCTTACTCCTGAGTAGGCATGTCTAGGCTTCCTGTCCAGAACACTGTTGGCTTCCCCCTACCATTCCAACATTGACCACAAACTTCTCCAAAAACTAACTGTAATACTTTCTCTTCACTTATCTTGTTTAATATTATCTTAGTTGAAAGCATAGTGTGTTGTTTTATGATAATTGCGCAGTTTCAGGCTGCTGTATGATTGTATATATCAGCAAGGGGAAGGAGAACATAGGGGGCGGAGCGGGAGATTTCACCGGCATAGTAGCGATACAGGTGAAAAGATACATGAGCGCAACAACATACAGATGTGAAAGTGCCCAGTGCGCGACTTGCTAAGGAAACAGAGGGGGAAACCACAGGAGCAAACTGGGAAAAGAAAGCAGGTGTGATGGAGCCCCTTGAAGCCATTTTATGGCAAAAAGCAGGATTCAAATTCTCTAAAATAGCTAAAATATTCCTACACCAACTGTGGCTAGCCCCATAAAAATATCCACTTGACCTATGCAATCAAGAGGGCAACTGTATATATTATGTAACTGCTATTTTCTAATGGTGGAATGTACTTTAATGCTTCCCAACATATTTTCTCAAGCCACCAGTGGTATTTTTAAGGCAGTTGATTAATGGCCTTTAATTAATATCTCCCCATCCCTTTATTCTCACTATGGCTCTGTGAAGTCAATTAGGCTGAAAGATGGTGAGTGGCTCAAGATGAACCATGAGCTTCATAAATGGAGATTTCATCAGAGGGTCCCTTGGTATAAAGTTGGCATTGTATCCATTATGCCAGGGGTGGCAGAAAGTAGATCTCCAGCTGTTTTGGACCAACTCCCAATGTTCCTAACAACTGGCCATGCTAACAGAAGCTTCTGAGAGTTGACGGCCAAAATACTCAGAGACCTGACTTCTGGTCACCCCTGCACTACGCCACACTGGCCTGCTCAAGCATGCAGAGCTGCTTCCTCCAGAATGTGTGTGGTGTTTCTGGCAGTATACTGCCATTGACAGGCTAGGAATGCTCAGGGTCTTAGCCCTCCTCAGCCAAACTATTTTTTTCTAACAGGGACCATATTTCAACTACTGAAAGGCCACTACCAGCTTTGGCTCCACTCACTGACTCAGGGCCAAAGACATTGCTTCACTATTTAGCACTATACATTTTGTGTGTACGTGTGTGTGTGTGTGTGGGGGGGGGAATCTGGATCCGAGTTGCTGCAATGGGATCCCCAAGCTAGGATCCCAATCCTTATCGAGCTCCAGCACCCTGTGTTTATTCTTGAGTAAAGATGGGGGGAAGACGTAGCTGCTAGCTATGTCTTTGAAGTAATGTCTCCATCGCTCACTTCCTGAGATACAGAGATACAAGCTGAGATACAGAGGCAATGTTTGATCAAGGAGCATTCCCCAAGCGGCATACTTGCTCCTTTCAGGGAGAATGCAACCCCATCCAGAATGCTAACTTCCTCAGCCCAGGAACCACCTCCCATAATGTCTCTGTCTTCTTAAGATTTGGCTCATCCTTCCCATTTCTGAGTCCAGACAGTGCTTTACCACCACCATCACAGACTCACCTGATTCAGATGACATAGAGAATTGGGCCTCATCTACACCAAGCAGGGTTTTGCACTATGAAAGCGGTATGACTTGTATTATATAAAAGACAGGAGCCACACTACTGATTTATAGTGGTATTGAAGTGCACTGGCAACTGTTGGGGACCATTGACACATACCATATACTGCTTTCATACTGCTATATTCTGCTTTGTGTGGCTCCTGCCTTTTATATACCGCTTTCATACTGCTTTCATAGTGCAATATCCTGCATGGTGTAGATGAGGCCAGTGACCTGGGTATGATCAATATATTGATGACATTTCACTCCAAATCCCCATGTGACCTCACCCCACAGCTTCATATAAATGTCAAAGGGCATGGGGGATAAGACGGAACCTTGTGACACGGTTCAAATGCCAAGGGTTCTAACATAAGTCTTCTAATACTTCCTTCTGAAACTGACAATGCAAGCATGAGGAGAACCACTGTAACACTGGGGATGGGGCAGCCCCAACTCAGAGAGCCAGTCATATTCACCCTGTATATCTCATGTCAGAGGTCATCAATCAGAGCAACCAAGGCTGTTTCAGTGCCAAACCACAGCCTAAACCCAGATTGAAATGGTCTATATAATATATTTCATTCATTAAGTGCCTTGGACTACCACATCTCTTGAGCAACTTGCCCAAAAAGGTGATACTTGCGCCAGAACAAAAATCCTTACAATCTTCTGGGTCCAGTCGTGTGACAGACATCTGTAGCTGAAGTTCATAAAAAGGGGGAGGACTCTGGCAAACTGTTCATGCCGCCTCTGTTAGATATCTTGTAACCAGATTTGGTCCTGGAGCCTGCAGTTACTTGTCCCTGGTGTATAATCAGTGTCACATTAATTAACTTTCCCAGACAATGTCAAATCACTTAAGAATATATTTACCAAGGGATGAAAAACAAGGCTTTTGTCGAGATCCTTACCGTTTTGTTTATGCCTTGGAACAGGCAAATTATTTAGTTGGAAAAACAATGTCAAATCTTTAATCTTTCCTTGTATCACCTTCCTGAAGGGATATTGTTGGGCAGAATGAGACCTCTCAAAATCTAACTGCCTCAGTGAAAGTCCGAGGTCTTCAGGACCAGGTTCCTGTTACATTGTGCTCTGTGCCTTTTACAGAAGGCTGCGTAGGCCCTCTGTATCCTTGGAGAATGACCCTAGACTCAACCTTAGGTTGAGGTAAACCCTGAGGAGCATTGAGCAGTTCTTTGCTTGTTTGTTTTAACAGACAAAAAAATTCAGTCTTATTCATGTCTATTCAGAAATAAATCCTATTCAGTTCATTGAGGCTCACTCTCAGGGAAGTGGTTATAGGATTTCAGCCCAAGGTATAACACATGCAAGCAATCCTCAGACACTCTTCACATGAGTAGCCATTCCTCCTAGGAGATTTGCTGCCAAAGAATGCTCTTGCCCTGGCAGCCATTCTCTGCTCCTTCCCCAGGGTTGCCTTCCTGCTCAACGCCAATGCCTTCCAGAAATTGGCATGGTGGAGTCCAGGGACTCCCTTGTCAGGATGGTGCCCAAGAGCTCCAGGCTACAAAACAAAGGTAAAAAGGAGCAACATGGCAACTCTCAGGAGTGTCACAGACCAGAATTCATATCTTCTTTGGTTATTTCTTAATTCCTAAAAAAAAGCACTGCAGTTGGCAGCACCGTGCAGCCTTGAGGCAGAGGAGAATGATATGCAAATAGCATTCCCTTCCAAAGTTGTTTTCTCCTCTTCCTTCTCCTCTCAGTCTTGTACAAAATTAATTGTATATAAGGCTGTCTAGGAAATGAATGTTTACCCCCACCCGTATTCCTTTGTGGCTCTGTAATCTTCTTTATGTGTGCCAGCAATATTTGTGGTGCGAGGGGGGTGTCACACGAATTTCCAGAGAAGAATGAACTCTGAATGCTGTCGTAGACAGCCAGAAGGAAAAGCTAGTAAGTGAAGCAATATCTTGAACACTGTCAACTTACATACATGATTGGACAAAGGGCAGGTTTTAAATGGCAGGTGACCCCTCCACATTGCTAAGTGCATAGTTCCCATATACATGTATATGTCAATATTTATATCTAGATATAGATATATATGTGTGTGTGTATGCATTCATAGGCTATAGAAAGCAGGATATAAATGTTTATATAAATAAAATGTGTATGTGCACATACACATTGTCTTTTTAAAAAGTGGAACCTAGAACATGGTCTTCACATTTCGCATTTCTTCCAGTAGCCTGAAAAATGAACCTTTACACAAACCGTAATCATTTGCACAGCACCTTTCAGAGATTCCCCTGTGCCAACAATTTTGTTTATATTTCCTTGGTTATGACTGTATATATTAAACACTGTCTAGCTGTAACTGTCTTTTTGTTAACATTTGTCAGTCTGTTTTCTACTAAGTAAGAACAATAATTGGAACAATAATTCCTCTTAGCAAAATGATTTAAGCAAACAAACAAACAAAACCACAAAACCAAATGCTTTTAAAACCCCGAACCCAAAACACCCGTGTGTCAACTCCCAGACATTCCCACTAAGATGAAGTGAAGTGATCCATGTTTCCGCAGAAGTACTGAATTTTGTCGTGGCAGCAGAGAAAAAGAAAGCGGATTTCTGTAAGCCAACAATTGAGAGTGACATCATGCAATGCCAGTCAGGGTGCATGAGCACAGCAGCTGGCAGTCCATCATGTTTACAGAGAGAAGGACAGGGAATTAAAAGTTATTGATTTTGCTGCTGTTGTGCAGCATCCTAAACCACAAGCGAAAGCTTTGATTTTCTCCCCCACCCCTTTCTTTCTTTTTCAGCATGGTTGGCTTCATCAGGAATCTGATTGGGAGTGTAACTGAGCCAACCAGAGGATTGGACTCTGTCATTTAACTACTTCATTGCATGCTAATATACCAGTTCTTTCAGGCTAAGTGCACCTTTAGTGTTGCTATGGCCAGTCAGTGTCTGCTGAATTGCCAGAGGGATTGTGAAGCTTCAGAGATCACAGGCTGGTTTTGTTCTAGCATCAAGGCCCCTTTGAAGGGGGCTAAATTTCGAAAAGCCAGATTTTAAAGACTCAGCATGGTAATTATTTACCAATTGCCTTTAGTGTGTGTGGTTTAGAAAAAAACCTGAAAATATTTGCCATCTGGTGGCACCATTTAGGTATCAAGACTAGGGCTGGATTTGGGGAAGACCGAGGCAAAACAACTATTCCTTCCTCAGCAAGCTTATGCCATTTCTATGCCTGGGCAATGGTTAATTCATCTTTCTTGTTGCTTTTCTGGTACAGAGGAAACTAGTAGGGAAGATGGATTGGGGATTGTGTTGGTCCGGTGTTTGGTAGGCCTGATGAACATTTGTGGATGACTCTGGGCAGTTGCTCAATATAGATGAGCGCAGGTGTCAACACCGATCAAGGCATATGATTGTGATCAATTGTCAAGGCAAAATCTATATCAGCTGAAATTATTATGTACATTTTAGAGTATGTAAAATTCCTATCAATAATTACTTAGGCATGTGACATTTTTAAGGAGGTGCTTCTTTCACCTACACCTGCTTCTTTGACTGTCATTGCTTACATCATGTTTTGAAACTGTGAACACAACTAGAGATCATAGGACATAGACGTTTCTCCCCAGGATCTGCCATTCACATGCTTTTTAATGGACCACCATAGAATTTGTTGTCACTTTATATCAAGGAAAGCTTTATTTATTTTTTGCATTTGTTCTCAATTTGATAGCTTTACTATTCACTATTGTAGTAACTTTTAAAAATTGCTTTGAGCACTAAAAGAAATTGAACTTTCACCACCTCTATCCTGTTTTGTCACTTTGCTGTTTAGCCTTTTAACTCAAAATATCACACAGCCTATTAGCAAAATGTATGTTCATGAAATTTAAAATGTGATGAATCAAACGTATTCTTTTTTAATGTATCCTTATGCTTTATCATGCTGGATTGTTTCAGGATTCCAGATTTGGGTGGCACAATTAGATTCATATCCAAGAGGATCCATGCTTTTGGGGAAACAACAAACGCTTCTTGTTGTAATCATTGAGACTGAATTCATTAGTTAGCATAATAGGATTAGACATCAGAAAATGATCCAAACTTTCTAATTTCAGTTGGGGGGGAAATTCTCTCCAGAAGCAGACAAATGCTTCCTTTACATAGGCTTTTTGAAGTTTCATTGAAGCTGACTCAGATTGATAGAATAAGGATAAAGCATGCCACATTCTGGCAACTGTCACTATTCCTGAATTGGAAAGAAAGATGCACTCAATTTCAATAAATTCTGTTTTGTATTAGGTTTCCCTGTGATTCCTGTTTTGTGACTTGATAGTCTGGGGGTATGATTCTCACTTATGGTGTGAGTAGCTCTGGGCTTAATTCCCAGCCAAGCCCTGCCCATGAGAATAAAAGGGCTACATTATACTTTCCCTGGGGTGGAGAGCGTATGTTAGTGTAGAGCATATGCTCTGCATGCAGAAGGTCCCAGGTTCAAGACCTGCATCTTCAGTAATAAAAGGAACTGCAGGGATGAGGCAGTTAGTGAGTCATGGCAAAGATCTCTTCCTGAAGCCTTTATCACACCTACCCGTTTTGCTTATGCGGGTTCCCCCTCCGTTTCCTATGCGAGTGTGGCCCTTTGATCACACATGGTCGGTTTTGCTCCGATACCTCAGCTAAGCCGGCGGAGGACGGGAGAAAACAGACAATCCCCGTTCAGGAATACTTTGAAAGTGAAATGGGAAATGGAGCATTCGGGGCGCGAGAGCAGGGCGAGGGGGACGACACCATGTGAAAGAATTGGATCAAAGTCGCGGCGGGTGTGGATCAAACTGCCCATGTGATAAAGGCCTGAGATGCTGGAGAGTAAGTAGACAATACTTGGCTCAACAGACAAAAGTAAAGCAGTCTGCTTTTAAGTTAAGCGGTTTGACTCTGTATTACTGCTGACCTTGCTTATGTGTCTGTTGTGCAAGGCCCCTACACCTAAGGTCACCAAGCAACAGGGGCAGGGGTAGGGAAGTGGGGTGAGAAATACCAGCCTAACTTAGGGTTTTGACCCTTGGGTCACTTACCAGAATGTGTGTGCTTGTAGAAGCCAGAATTTGAGATTTGTTGCCAGATTTTCTTGAGTAAAGCTGGATCTTCATTTTAAGTAAAAGCTAACAGATCAAGTTCATTTTAAGTAAAAGCTAACAGATCAAGTTGTTGAGCTCATCCCTGGTGTACCATGTTAAACAGTTGCATAAAACATTACAGCACGGATGTAGAACCCTGAGGACCAAATTTAGAAAAGATTTTTGGGGCCACATTCCAGTGGTGGGTAGAGCCATAGGCTTAAAAGTGGTGTTTCAACATTTAGAATGGGGCGTAAACTGCACAAAATCCAGGAAACCACTAAACAATATGTGGTTTGGAGAAAGGGGCTGGGGCCAGGTATATTGTGTGTGGTCTCCTGGGGAATGCTTGGAAGACCACATTGGAACCGTAGGAGGGCTGGATTTGACCACAGGCCTAGAGTCCTGCACACATGGACTACAGGGTGCTTTATGTTGCTTCCTTGGTAGCCACTCCCTACAGATTCTGGTGAGCTGAGGGAGGCAGGTTGGTGATGGTGGCAGATCAGTCTGATGACTTAGTAGTGGTAACTGTGCAGTTTACTCTTACACCCTGTGAGGGTTCAACTGTATGTCAAGGGTTAAATTGGATGAAACGAGTTAACATGTATGTACAATGGGTAAACTGTTAAGAATCAGCATACTCTCAGGAGGTGTCCTGGTTAGTTTAGCTTGAAGGTATGAAAGTGCAAATGGGAGGAAGACATTTCAGTGTAAGATTAACATACATGCAAAAGGTCTCCTGATTACATTAACGACTCTCTAAGATCAGGTTTTTAGGTGAAAGGTAGAAAGCTGAAAGTGGGAAAATTACTGAGAGAGGTGGGGTTAAAACAGCAGTTGGCAGTTCAAACTGAGAAGCGGGAAAAAAGAGCCAATGAGAAGAGCTAGTCAGAGAGCCAATGGGAAAGGCTGGCTGGTCAGTTGGAGGGAGTTTTTAAAAAGGAGAAAGGAGAGAGGGGGCATTCAAGTCGTTGGGGATGGAGGATTGAGTCGTCCCAGAGAGATGCAGGACAATTGGGTGCTGGGAGGGACTCAGAGCCTGATTGAGGAAAGCTGAACTGAACTACCAAGTTTCAGGTAGCCAAGCCAGAGGAAACTGCGGTTTTACTTCTGTTCGTTTGTTTGTATTGCCTTTGAAAGTAACAGCTCTATGTGTGTAAATACCTTAAGCAAGTGTGCCTTACTATGTTTGGAATAGTAAAGAGTTTTGGTTTAAAACCTGAGTTGTTGGAGATTCCATTTCACACCCGCCTACAGCTAAAACCCCCACGCTACTGAGAGGGGAAAGAAGAAAGGTGGAAGCTTGGGTCCCAAAAGGGACAGAGTAGCTCTTAAAGAGGCAAGATATCTTTAAGGAGCAGGGTCAGAGGTTCCAGCCAGGAAGGTGGAACTCTGACAGTCGGGGTGGATCCCCGACACACCCACTTCCCAATGCCCTTTCTTCATTCACACTAGGACCTAAGAAGAGGATTAAAATCACCATGTTTGAAAACACCAGCCATAGAAGCACACAGGAGTAGTTATGTGTCATTGGGTTGTCCATTATGATGTTTATATACATAACACATTCAATGTCATTGTGCCAGAAATGTTGGATGTGTATTTTCAGTAGTGATACTTTGAAAGCTATCAATTCTGTTCTGTATTAGTGTTGTTTCTTATGCATAAATCAATTAATCCTTGGAGAATTTAATAAGAGGAACAAATAATAACCCATGTATAATAAAATTTTATTGTTTTAAAAATAACCTAAGGGCACAATCCAGCAACGGATGCCTTTTAAAGCCCACTGATTTCAGTGTGGGAAAAGAGAGCACGTGTTTAACTTTCCTATTGACATAAATAACATTCAAAAGTGGTGAACTTCGGATCATGCCCTCAAGTTTTAGGGATCCTCTGGCATTCTTTGTGTGTGTGTGTTTTTAAGCAATGTATTCCTCTCTGTACCTTTCAGCATTAGCAGTAAAGTAGTGAAGGTATAAATACCTATAACTCAAGGTTAATCCGTAACATTTATAGATGATTTTAAAAATGTAACTGGCTTTTGAAATTATCCTAGCAAAGAAGCAAAGATATCTTATATAATGCTACCTTAGCCTATTATCATGGTGATTTGTAATGGTTTCTAAATATCAGAGGTGTAGTTGCAGGCTTGTCTAACACTGACCTTCCCACTTCACATGACTGAATTTGTGAGAATCTACATGTAGGTGTTTAGATGTTTCACTGCTTCAGTCTGACATAAACTAATGATGTAGCCTGCTAAACATGGTGACATGATTAAACCGTGATGTTAATTAGTGGCTTCTGTAAGAGACTTGATCCCTCTTTTTTGCAGCATTTGTTATGCATGTACAAAAGTTAAGGCGACAGAAGTGGATGTTCTCTTTACAGCATCTGTTAATGGCATTAAGGGTTGGAGAGAAATTAAACTGTATAGTTCACTGTGATTGGTACATTTCCCTGTCATATATTGTCCAAAAACTGTATATTTGTGTGACAGAATATGAGGGTTTTTGCAAGTAATTATGATCTGGAGTGATATGTAGATGCCATATATTAATGATTCCATTTCAGTCATACATATCTCATTCAGAGAGCCTTTGGTGGGAGGAATTTTTGGAAGGGTTTAGGAAGGTTAAATCTGTGAGACATGGCTTCCATCTGGAATGCATTAGCTACAAAGATTTATTAGCCAGAGTGCCTCTGCATAATGTTCCATGGAAAGCAAAGCCCTGCATCTAATTTCCAGCATGATGTCTATATGAGGAGTGATCTTTGAAATATCATAGGTGACAATCAAGTTTGTTATATAAAAAAGAAGAAGTAAATGCACAGGAAATTCATGCCAATGGTTTAAAGTCTCTCACGAGAGCTGCTAAAGTAGGTAGTTTGATTTGTTGACAAATGATAAAGCAGTAGTAGTAGCAACATGCATGACATTTTAAAATAGAATTGAGGCTTTGAGCAGCAAATTCACATCAGGAAAATTACCAGCTTTTAGTAGTTGTTTAACTGTGTGCAACAAGATGGTGTTAATAATAAATATTTCACTTGTAAGGGTGTTGTCTTCCTGTTTTTTGAGGTTAGTGCTATTGAACAGCAAGTGGAAGGAAATGATCAGTGAAGACTATAGTTTACAGGTGCATCCTGGTGTTGAGTGCATGTGAGGAAGATATAGGGAAATTGTACCTTACAATAATTGTAAATTGGCAACATGTTCACTAAGCAGTTATTGATGATATAGCTGATGGCTTTCATGAACAAAACCAAACATCTGTGTAGGCCCTATAAAAAGGTGCAATTAGAAGATCTCAGAGTTCTGGCTTCCTCTCTCTCTCTCGTTTCGGATTTAGCATTTCTCATTCCAATTCTTTTCTCTGGAAACCCTGCAACTCTTAGATACTTTAAACATCTAGGGACCACAAGCTAGAATTGACTGACTGATATTCAAACAGCCCAATACACTAGTTGTTGGGGAACATGGGTGTGAGGGTGCTGTTGCACCATGTCATGCTTGTGGTTCCCTGGTTGACAGCTGGTTGGCCACTGTGTGAACAGAGTGCTGGACTAGATGTATTCTTGATCTGATCCAGCATGTTCTTAATACTGAGCTTTTATCATGGCTGCAGAGGTTAGTTTGGATTCTTGTGATGATATGAGATTACTGAAATTCTCCTACCAGTGCATCTGTGTCCCTGAGCATGTCAAGATGGTACATTATATACCTTACCTTGGCTTTGGGCCTCTATATATCTTGGTTGCCTCTTGCATTTGAAGCAGTTTTTTCTCTGAATTTCTAGAGGTAAAACATTTTACCTCTGCTGGAAAAGATATTCTGGCAATGTGAGTAATCCGTCCCATGGCAGAAGAATTCAGAAAAAGGGACGTAATCTATTTTAAATATTTCCCAGTTCTGCTATGCAAATGCATATACTGCTTTTGCTGGGGAATCTCTTTTGACTGGCTTCCTGAATGAGTGCTGTAACATCAGGGCTCTTAGACCAATCTTTACATTTTTCTGTTCTTCCTATAAGTCACCTTCATCTTCACCGGGGTGGGGGGTTGGGGTGGGGTCAACAGCAACTATTTCACAAGGAAGTAATACAGGTGAAATTCCAGGACTATTTGTATGTTAGCTGGAAGGTGATAATTTATTTTGCCTACTGAGACCATGTCAGTAGCTGCTGTGGCTGGAGCCAGAAACCCACAGCCCTGTGCACAGCTGTCCCATGTGTTGAGCCATTTGGGCTAGAGGTTGGAACATTTTTCTGAACAATGAAGGGTTCCTAGGTACTGGAGTAGCTCCGCCCATCCAGTTGGCCACTGGGTCTCCTCAGTAGGAAGGGATGTATCAGCTTCCTGTTCAGGCTGGCTTGTTCCTTGATTTCTTTCTTCTCTGCTTAACTATCTAGCTATGACCCCCGGGATGTCTCCTGGTTCTCAGCAGCTGACTCCCACTCAATGGCTGCGTATGGGTCAGTCTTGACAGACTATTATATGTTGTCAGTATCATGTAGTGCTACTTTATATCATGTTGAGCTCCTTGGTGCTTGTTCTTGCATCTCTGCATTCTGTATTCCTCCCCAACATAAAGCTCTACTATGGCCTGACAATATCTGCCCTCTGTGCCTCTTGGATGTATCTGCCCACTGAAGATACCCTCCCACTTCCAGATTCTGCAAATCTTTGAGATCCTTGGTTCACTGCTCTCCTCCTCCTTCTGGGATAAAGTTCAGTAACTTTAAAGTGATTTTTGAATACTGTTAATCATATAAAACTCCTTTCTGCATTAAGTCCCAAAATCTCATCTCTATTATCCCTTCCTCAGAATCTTCAGGGATGAGCCCTATCCTGACCAAAGGCCCTTTGTGTACCCATCACTAGCAAATCTTAGTCTGAAATAATGTGCCTAGCACAAGGTTGCTTTCTCACACGTAACTAAGGAGTCATTTGGTACTCTGTCCTGTTCCACTAAGTTCCCTTGAAGAACCTGTTCCTGTTGTTGTATATTATAATTGCCATACTCAAGGAAGATTCTTCCCCAGTCTTTTCAAAACATGCTTATGCATGATGTGGAGTATCCATTTTATGAATTTGTGACTTTAAGGTTGCCCCTCCTATGTGGCACATGTCAACTAACTGACAGTGAGAGATCATGTATTGGGCACAACTTCACTTGTAGTTTCTCACTTACAACATTGCAAAAAAATTTTATCATGATTTTGATGTGTGAAGGACGATGACACATATTGAACTTGTCATGGACTGATTTTTTATTTACAATCACAATCAATTGAAGCTGTAGTTGTAAATGTATATTAAAAGCCAATGTGTGCAAGTTTAGCACATGTTGTCATCAGTTTTCCTATGACAATTTAGTTTAGGAAACATGGCATATAAATGTACTTAATAATAGTAGTAATAAATATATTTAGTAATAATGGCTAACAATAATCAAGGACTGGCAAAAAAACATGACTTCTGAAATAGTTACGACAATAGGCCTCCATTTTACTCACCATGGGTTGATTAACTGCTTTTTCTTTATATTCAATGAAATAATGTTTCAAAATATAACCAGTGTTTATTTCTGTCTAGTTGCACATGAGAGTAATAGATGGTAGAGTAGATTGGCCCATGAATCTCTTTACCACATAAAGAGCTTTCATGCCACTGCCAAGCACAACAAGTGGTGATGTGAAGACTCTCTGTATAAAATAGATTTATTATTATTTTATTATTTATTACATTTATATACCGCCCCATAACCAAAGCTCTATCAACATGATTATCGACATGGTGAGCTGCTCTACATATTATGGCTGGTTGCAAGGAGCACATGCCCTGTAGAATAGCTGTTTATTTAATTACAATTCTTTAACATCCAGTAGCTGAAGCTTTCCAGGTGGTTCACAAAATAAAGCTTAAAACCATACATAAACACAATAAAACAAAATGTTTTAAATAGCAACAAAATAAAACCAAAGTAAAAGCAGCAAAATGGAAGAATCTAAAAAGCACTAACAGAGTTTTTAAAAACCGAAGGAGTAAAAAGTCTGGGAGAATAAAGAGGTCTTCATCTGAAATATATTTCAGACAGATGATATATAACATGTACACAGTCCATTATTTCCAAGTACATGTGTCCAGGCTTTAGGTGCAGGTGTAATTCCTTGTAAAGTTATAGTATTGCCTTCTTATTTTTTTCACTTATTTGTCTCTTACATCATATGGAAATATATTCTTAGATTTATACTAGTGCCAAGTGCTTTGGTGATTAACACTCTCTTATTAAGCACTTTTACTTGGAAATAGGCCCTCTCCATTTCATTGACACCTATTTCCAACCAAATGTGCATAGCATTATGGTCTATTGGTCTGATTTTATAAAGCTATTTTAACCACCCCATATATATCTCCTATAATGGGATGCTATATAAGCCAAACTTCCACAACCTGGTGCCCTTCGGATATGTTGGACTATAACTCCCATCATCCCCAGCCAGCATGGCAACCCAATACATAAAGGAGACACCAAGCTGGGGAAGGCTGCTATGGGGGAGGAAGTACTCTGGTGACAACCACAACCCCTAGGGCGTGAGATTGCTATGTAAGTAGTGGCAGTGGGGATTCCTTCACCACACTGGGTCTTGTAGTGGCTCCCACCAATTGTCTAGTGCCACAAATCAGAATTATGGCAGTGTCTCATTCCCCTGGAATTGGTGTACAAAACAAGTTGATCATGCCCCAAAGAATGTTAATACTAAGTTTTTAGTCTCTGCTGCCATGCTTGATTAGTTTCTAATGAAGTCTGCAGAGTTCTTCTGCATGTTCTCACCAAATAAACCCTTCTGGAATATGAATGCTAGAAGAATTTCTCTAAATATGCACAAGGAGAACAGTTTTAGGGATGGGAGAACCAGCTTGAGCTCACTGAAATTCTCTGAACTTCACTTCAGAGCTTCGTTCAGTTTGCTCCCGTTCTCATTTTTAGTTCATTTTAAAGTTTGTTCAAATGGGTAAAGTGTGCATTTTCAAAAGTATGCACTTTACCCCATTTATTGAGGTGTGAAAATGCAATTTTTTAAACACGTGCATTCCTTCATCTGTGCATTTTTGAACGTCCATTTTTAAAGAACACGTTTTTTGAACATGAATGGAAGTTTGGGAATTTGCAAATATTTTCTGAGCACATGTGCTCGTGTTCAGGTTTGGGGCTGTGAACTGTCCATTTTCAAGTGAGTTGCAAACTAATGTGAAATCCTTCGACATCTCTATGAATTGCCAATGGAACCCTGGTTTTATTCTGCCAGAGTTCAGGCGGCTGTTTATCTGGTAAAGAGGATTCCAAGCTATTATTTCTTAACCAAAACAACTAGTATATGTAGCTGTGATTGTTAGGTTTGGGATGCCCTTTCCCAGCTATCCAGGGGAGGAAATGAAGACGAATCAATTGATTTCCAGAAAATAAAGGGTTATTGAATGTTTATAATAAAACAGTGATTAAATGGTTAATTATGTTCTGGAAAGCCTTTCTGAACCTTCTCCAAAAGAGAGAGAAAGAAGTATGAGAAGGGGAGCAATTGTGGAGTGAGTAGCATGTACAGTATGGCTTCATTGGGAGCTAAGAGAGGGGGATTAAGTGCAATGGGACTTAAGAGAAGGCAGGAAAATAGTTTTGAAGAAGGTAGGAAGGAGATTATTACTTATCCTTTCTTTTCAGTGCTGCCTGAGATTTGGAAAGATAATTTTATTTTATTTATTTTGTTTTCACGGCCAGCATCAAAGATAGGCATGTTCAGGCACCTTCTAAGGACCCACACCCCAGCAGGGGTCCATTGATAAGAGTCACCAGGAGCTGCTGCCCCTGTTCACTCTTGCAACCTGCTTGTTCACCCACCACTCGCTCTGGCCCAGACAATGGAGATGATGAAGAGAAGCAGTAGATGTCACTGCCCATTCGCTCACTGGTTTTCTGCCTGTCAATCACGCAGGTGGTAGAAATGATGAAAAAGAGAATGAGGAGCAATAGCAGCTGGTGACAATGGTGGGGAGACGGTAGACTGATTAGGGAGGGGGCCCATGTCTTGCAGTCTTCTTGAATTTAACAGAGCTGTGAAGACTGATCTCTCCTGGCAGATGTTTTAATCCTGTATTCGTTTCATTTGTTTTAATGTTTTATCTATTTTATTGTCTTTGTATTTATATTTATTGTTGTTCCCCGCCTCGATCCAGAGGGAGAGGTGGGATAGAAATAAATAAAATTATTATTATTATTATTATTATTATTATTATTATTATTATTACCCAAAGGCCCTCCAAAACTTACAGCCGGCACAGTTTGTTTTGATTGTTTATATTTTTTATACTGCACCATAGCCAAAGCTGTCTGGGTGCTTCACAAAAACTTTAAAAACATAATACTTTGGGGAGAGCAATCCTTCCCAGTCTTGGTAATACATACCAGACTGGCCTTCTTATCCAGAATTAAATCATGTAGGTGGGAAATTTTGGTTCGGACCAACCTAGTATTCAACGATAGTGAGATGGTAAGGCAGTTAGGAGCCATCCAGTTGGGGAAGAACCAAAGAGAAATTGGTATAACATGTCTAATCAGTCATCTCTTCACCTAGCCTGTTAAATGCCTTACCTTCTCTACCAAACTACACTCCCTCACCCCACCCCCCAAGTGATTCAATGAATTGCTCAGGCAATATTAAAAACTCTAGTATAAAATAGAGTCCCTAGCCTGGCAGATATCAAACACATAGACACCCATATATCGACCATTTGTTACTTGGCAATAGGGGTGGATGAGCTCTGTCTGCAAAGATGTTACTACTGGCCCTCTGCACTGGTTCATTGAGGCAGCTTACAAAGAACAAGCACTGGCTGATTTAAAATGTCCCCAATTGCTCCTCTCCTCTTCCGGCTGCTGCTCCCTGCTGGTTGCTGGGATGCATTGGACTGACCAGATGCAAAGTTCCCAGATCTTCTCCGAAAGGCTTTGAACAGTCCACCTCCACCTCTCAAAACCCAACTGCTATAAGGTTGGTGAGGAATTCAGGCAAATTCTAGTGTGCTAGGGCAGTTATAAGTTATGGTGTACAAAAAGATTTTCAAAAAATGGGGTGGTCCTGGAGAGCAAGTCTCAGATGCACAGAATGAAAGCTATTATCCTTTGATTAGCAAGGAAGGATGGAATTTTCAGGTGAGGTTTAGTGTTTTGTGTAAACAGACGTGGGCAGAAAGCAGATTTAGATCTACTGGTCGATCTTTAGGTAGGTGATGTGCAGGAGATCGGCAAGGATTTCTGTCTCCCAATTATTTAACAGCAACAAAATGACATGTACGCACACACACACACACACACACACCCTAAATTATACTGAAGAAAGTTTGGGGTAAACAAGAGTAGATTTTGTGTGGAAGGACTGTGAGCTCTGTTTAGTTTTGTTACTCAAAACAAATTCCTGGACTCAGTATTCTTTAATTCTAAGTCTTTTGCACCAGGCTGAGTTGGTGGATGTGGGAGCTCTAGTAAAAAAAATAACAAAGTAGATCCCACAAGCCTGAAGTTTACCCTCTTCTGGTGTATAGTGACTTTTGCTTCTCAGGACTCAATTGGCATACAGTGGGGCTTAGGCCTCATCTACAAGAATTTGCCTTTACGCCTGGTTAGGCGATTATGCGCATATTCGCAGAAGCGCATTTACGCCTAATACCTGTGTACGAGAGGCGGCGAAGCGCATTACTGGACAACCGAAACGCAATTTAAACTGTTGACATGTGGAGAATCGCTTCTTCACATAGTCAAAATGCGCTTTAACGGCCGGAGCAAAATAAAACTCGCTATTTAACGCGCATTCGATAATGTGCATAATCGGAGAGAAAACGTGCCTCTATGCCCGATTTGCGCTCCGTTCTTGTAGAGGTAATTTTTTTAATGCGCCTTGAAAAAGCTTTAAATGCCTCTTGTAGAGGCTGCCTTAGTTACATTAGACACAAAAGTAGATCGGGAGGTTATGAACTTTAAGGTCATCAGCTAACTGGGTGAGGACCAGTCTTTTTAGATGTAAAAATATAACTTTTCAATGGGGAAAAGGTTGGATGTCCTGGTCATCCAACCTTTAGTTTAGCTTATCTTCTCCAGGCAAAACAAATTGGGAAATGGTTTGAGCCAGGGTGGGGAACCACTTTCAGTCTGAGGGGTGAATTGAATTTTGGAGATGCTTTCAAGGCCTCATTCCAGTGGTAGGCTTGACCAAAGGCAAACATGGTGGGGCCACAAATACCACCAATACCAACTAAAAACTCTTGCTGCCAGTAATTAAACCACAGGAGAGGCATTTCAACCTTTTAGAGAGGGGAAACTGCACAAAAGCCAGAAATCCAATGATCTGTGGTTTGATGGAAGTGGGGCTATCTAGGGAACCCTGGAGGGCCAGTTTGGGACCCCAAGTCAGCCAGATTTGGCCCATAGGCCTGAGATTCCCCACCTGTAGGTTGAGCCAAAGTGCTCTATGACAGGACAAAGAAGATGGTGTCATAATTGTGCCAAAATGAAAAATTAAATTTGGCCCAAAATATGTTAGTTTACTTATTCAGTGGCCTTATAAGATGGCACATATTGTGTTAACATAATCTATCCACATGCTGACTGTTTATCAGGCAGTACAATCAATAAGGAGTCTTTAGATTTAAAATTAACGATTTACTGTGTTCTCCAAAAGTCAGAATCTCTCAAAGTTGTCTTTGTTGTCTCTCATTTTCCTCAAGGGACTAAAGAGAGCATAATAAATCATCATAGCCACAAAATAAACAAAACATCTAGCAAGGGCTTGAATAAGACATAAACCATAATTATGCAGTCTTAAGTAGCTTCATTATTTTGCAGCTGCATACGTGGAAGTGTGCAAAGGAGGTCCAGATTTTTGACCTGATGAATCCAAATCTGACTGTACAAAACCAATACACTTTAGTTTGGGCAATCATTAAACTGCTGTATCTCTGGCATTTCTTATCCTTATAGCTTTCATCACACAGACTTTCTGTGCAAGATTTCATGAGGTTGGGACAGATAGCCTGGATTTTATTATGATTAGAATGTTCAGGGCATTTTATAAACTTTGGATAAAAAATGGCAGAGACAGCAGTTTAAAGATTTTCCCTTGAAGTGTGGTTTTTACTTGTTATGTCAATTGTTTTGTGCACCTATTACACACCCCCAGCCTTTCCTTTTGCCGTTTTAAATTGTATTACTCCCCTAGTGAAATAAACTGCTGTTTGACTTCTATAAAATGGTCATAGAACTCTTTTGTTTTGCCTCTACCATATCATCAATAAAATATTTAATATGCTAATATAAGACCAATACAAAAACAACTGGAAGTTGTAAATAGTTGTTCTGAAATTATATCAGGTGCTGTTTCTATAATTCTAAACCTTTCATCATTGCTCTAATTATAAATGATGAATATATTCACCCCCAGAGAGCTTCGGCTATAGGGCGGTATAAAAATGCAATAAATAAATAAATAAATATTTCAGTTTTGAGATATAATTATTTTGTCAACCATTTGGATGTTTAAATTTTCATTTTCTCAGAATCACAGCATTACAGGAGTTTATACCTCAGAATTTGTGTCATTAAATACTGTACCACTAACACAGCTGGTTTCATAACATATTTTGCTTGAAATAACTTTCTGTTGGTTGCCATTTTGTAATTTTTCAGGGTAGAGTTGCCCTCAAATTTGATATAAGAGTAAGTTTATGCTGGTAATGAGTTACCAGCTACCCAAATACACACATGCGCCACACATATATAGCCTTGGAAATCTCCCTGATGGTTAGACTTTGTATCAACTATTAGAAAGCATATTGCATGTTGTTGGAAATTGGATGAATTCGATATACTTGTTTATTTATATTTAAATTTGATCACACCTGGTCTACTTGCAACAGTGAAAATATGCAATTAGCATTGTTTTAAACGTTTAGGCTGTACTCCTATACCACTTTAACTGGGAGTAAGCCCCATTGAATTAAATGGGATTTACTTCTCAGTAGACACGTATAGAATTGCACTGCTTGCACACACTTCTTAAGTCTCTTTGACTTCAATGTAATGCAAGCAATCTACAATCTTGCACACACTTCTTAAGTCTCTTTGACTTCAATGTAATGCAAGCAGCCCAAATATGTAGGATTATAACCTTCCAGTATCAATGGTTATTTGAACCTTTTTTCAGAGACTCACTTATATCAATTGCTCTACAACATGCATTGATAGAAAAATTGAACATATTCTAGATCTGCAATAAAGCATCTTCTATCTGATAATATAATATATACATTTATAAACAAAATACTAATCCAGCAGTGGTGACCCATGCACAGGAACCTGCTTCCATAAGTAGAACTTCTTCTGGATTGGCTGCTAATGCACAAGGTGAACAATGTACAGCAATCTACCTCTAGTTCATTGGACAATTCATTGAGCGTCCCTTGCTGGATTAGGGCTACATATGTATCTATCAAATAGACAGTTACCTGTATAAGGGAGTAGAGGAATCTGTCCTTCCTGGATGGTGATCAGTATTGTAAAGCAGTCAGTGCCATCCCTCTGTTCAGAATCTCTATGTTCAGCATCTTCTACTACCTCTAACAATTTCTGGTCCAAGACCATAGATGGAGTATAAATACAACAAGAACAAAAAGCACTTAAAATATATTATTGAAATGGAAAAAAATGGATTTGAACAATTGGACCCCTATGAATTCTCATATATCCACATACATGGAGACAGCAATATACAACTTTTCTCAAAATGTAGACTGTAATCTGATATACACTTGCCCTGCAGTAAGCCCCATTGATCTCAGGGGACATACATCTGAGGCTGCCTCTACAAGAGGCATTTAAAGCTCTTTCAAGGCGCATTAAAAATGTACCTCTACAAGAACGGAGAGCAAATTGGGCGTATAGGCGCGTTTCCTCTCCGATTATGCGCATTATCGAATGCGCGTTAAATAGTGAGTTTTATTTTGCTCCGGCCGTTAAAGCGCATTTTGCCTATGTGAACAAGCGATTCTCTGCATTAACTACTTGTAAAGCGCATTTGAAACAACCGGTAGGTCACCAGTTGCGTGCTCAATACCTCACATTTACGATAAAGCGCTTCTGCGATTATGCGCATAATCGGCTAACCAGGCGTCAAATGGAATCCATCTAGAGGGGATCTTCGAAGAAATGCATACGATTATACTGTAAGTGAATAGTCCGTAACCTGTATGAATTACTTGAAGATTGAGGTGTAAGGTATTCTTACAACTTCAGTAGAAACATCCATGCTTTAAATATTCTGGGGGCCAAGAAAGCCATTCTCCTAAAAGCTAATTCCCTTTTAATAGATGAAGAGTATGTGTCTTGATAAGGCTATAAAAGTCTTTTTTATGCTACGGAGCAGAAGGTGTTATGCTAAATAAAATTCATGGAATGCTTGAATAAACTGCTTGTCTCTTCTCTCAGTAAACTTGACATGCTGACTTCTTTTGTAAATTTCTGATCTATGATAATCCATGAAAATCCCATCCAAACAGTTCTCTCAAAAGTGTGGTACCTGATCACCTTTGTTTTCTTAAGGGCTGGTGACCTGTTAGCAGGTTTGTCCATTCCTTGCCAGCATCTGCTTGGCAGCCCTCCAAATGGTGGAAAGGTTAAAATTCGGACTGAAAAGACAGAAAGGTACAAGAAGAGAAAAAAGAAATACAATTTTAAGAAAAGAGCATTTCAAAAGCAGGTATACTTGGGCTCTTTTTTGCAATGATAAATAAATAAAGGCAGCCTTCCTGAGCCTTCTTACTAGGGTATCTTTTCCAAATCCACTCTTTTGTGTGTATAAAACAGGAATTTGTGGTTGTGCCCAGTCACCACAACATTTAGTAATGTATTGCTCTTGTTTGGGGAATATTGCATCTTCTACACAAACCTCTATCTTGTACTTCCTTCAGATGTCAATCATTGTAACTGTGTCGAATGTGGTCACGTGGATGTCACAGCCTGTACCACTTAGAGGTTGTGACACAGTTCTTCCCAGCTGTTCAACCTTATTCTATTAAGCTGCGGTTCTGTATTACTTGGAATTAAGCTCCATTCAACTCAGTGGGACTTACATCTGAGTAAATATACAATGTAGGATTGTGCTGATTGTGCTCAGTCATCTGGTACAAATCTTTAATTTCCTTTTCAAATATAGATATAAAGGATTACATCCAACATTACATAAGTGAACTTCCACTCACGCAATGGTTCCCTCCTTTCCTCTCCCCCCTGTGCCCCTTACATCCCCCCATATATGCTCCAGAGGGCCCCCAACGCTCTGGCACAGATTGGGGTGGGCTACAGTGGAAGGAGGAATCCTTTCCACCAGCAAGTCCATTGCATGTGCAGATGGACACAGTTGGATACCTTTTAAGTGTTAGCCTCATAGTTCTGAAGTTTTTATACATATTCACTTATTTTGGCATACATTTAAATCAATTAGCAGAAACTATTTTGATGGTAATAAGCTTATTATGTTTCAGTAGTTCTGCAGTCCTCATACAGGCAAGTATGATGATGTCAATATCTTTGCAAGTTGAGATCTTTGGAGACTAAAAGTGTGTTTTTATGATATTTTTAATTTGTAGATATCCTGAAATTGATTTTTGTTGAGTTGATAACAGCAGTGGAACTCCCTCAAGGAATTAAAAGGCTCATTAGAAGAGAGTTGCTGAATGGTATAAACAGCGTTTTAAAACCAGCCAAGGCAAAATACCATTTGATTATTCAAATGGGATTTTTGAAGGAGACTACTAATCGGTATCAGATTCAAACCATTCCTATAATCTGTTCCCAGTTAGAATGTAAAATGATATCATTTTCATTAGTCATGCATTTAATTGGTATCTGTAATGATCAAGAATGTCTGAAATTAAGAGATGGTGTAAGAAAAATGGAGCAAGCAACAGTCTAAACTAGCATCACCCCCATACCCAAAAATATAGGGGGGTTAGTAGAATATTTTACCCTTTTTGCTTCATTTTTTGCAAGCTTTCAAGAAATGCATCTACATGTAATTTATGATTTGCTTGTGCATTAAGGCTGCAATCCTATACTTAACTTACCTGGAAGTAAAATGGGACTTACTTCTGAGTAGACATGTTGTGAAGAAATGGCCTGAATATAATTGTTGTTATATATTGTTTACTTTGTGCATCCCCTGTGAGTCTGCAATGTACCTTGAGTAGGCCTGAGGCCTTGTTTTTTTACTGTCAAAGGCCTGTGTAGTACTTGCTGAGTGACATTCTGAAGTGGGGGGGGAGAGAGACAATAACTTTGAATATTGTTAGATGGGGCCTGCATCAGGTAAATTTGATTCTGATTGGCTGGGGATTTTAACTAGACAAAAAAGAACAGTTGGGAGAGGACAGTTAAGGAATTGCCAATTAGCAGTTGTGAGTGAGAGGTTCATCACACCGGCGGTTTAATGCACACCCGCCACGGTTTTTCAGCAGGGCTCACATAATGTCGTACCCATCCTGCTGTGCTTTTGCTGTGAGCATGGCGTTTTCCAGGACTCTTTCGATTTATCCATGAACGGGGAAAGTCTGGTTTTTCCCTATATTCGGGACAACATCGCTCCTCTATGCTAGTGTAGTCCGTTGTCCGCTGTCATTTCGGATCCTCCCGGTGTTTCTCCTGGGGATTTGTTTGTAGGTGGAAGGCATGCGTGTAGGGCAGTGTCAGTAACAAAAGCAAAGGGCAAAGTGCTTCTCACGCCATTTCCGATCAGTCTTTTCATTCCCTGTTGCACGCCTGCTGGAGCATTGCTTCAAAAACTCTGGAATCTCAGCAAGCCTTTTCTTCATTTTTTTGTGCTTGCGCTTCTCCAACCCCCTGGCTTTTCTCCCTTTTACAACTGCTCTTGCTGAGCCATTGCTCTAGTCGCCTTCTGCACTTATTATTTATTTTATTTATTTATTTCATTTCTAACTCGCCTCTCCATCTAGATCGAGGCGGGGAACAACACTAGATATAAATATAAAAACAATAAAATAGATAAACCATTAAAACAGATAAAAACAAATACATTATTAAAAACACAATACACTTATGTTGTCTTTTATGTACTAGTATCCAAGCACTTCCTTCTCCCATCTCCCAACTGAAGCTAGTGCCTTGGTACCAGAACCTGCTCTATTGCTCTATAGCTCGATGGCTCTATCGCTCGCTCTATCGCTTGCTCTATCGCCCCCGGCCTTAGAAAAAAACAGCAGTCAGACACAATAAGGCAGAACTCAGAAATGCTGGGGGGGGGGGGGAGGATGGCCAGCAGGAAGGAGTTTGTCAGACCATAAGGAGGGGGTGGAGGGCTCCAGGCAAACATTGCCCCTCATAACCACAATAACCAATCAGGTGCTGGGGGAAGTACTACGGAGCTCTGTGGGCGGGCGTAATTGAGGCTTCAATTGTGGGAGGGAATTGTGAGGGGAGATTGCAATGGCATAGGATCAAGGCAAAGCCAAACAGCTGAAAATATGAATGAGGTGTAATACCGCTGACAAGAGCTAAAATACTGCGCACGTGAAAGGCCACCAGCACTAACATCGCATATATACGAAAGCAGGTAATACGGGGGGAAACTGGGAGAAAACTGGTGAAGACTAGAAATATGCCAAGGGACTGCCCTAAGATCTTACTGGAAGAAGGTTATACAAACAGGCTGTAAAAAATGAAATAAACTGTCCAAGAAGCCAGATATACAACAGGAGGAGCTTTAGTGTCAGAGGAAGACTGTTTTGAAATGACTGGGGAGGAATCTTCCTTGAGTATGCTGGGTACAGGGTCTTCAAGGGAACTTAGTGAAACATGACAGAGGACCTGGTTATGAGTTTATTTCGCTGGGTTGGAGGTTTAGGGAATTTGGCCTGAGGTAAAAGAAGTCAACAGGAGGCTTGCAACAGTATCTCTTGAGTACTAAAGAGTTGTCCCTAACCAGTCTTTTGAAAACCCCAAAATAAATACTCATAATCCTTTATGTATGAAATATCCCTTTAATAAATTACTTGTTTAATAGTTTATCTTGTGTGGAGTGTTGGTGCCCATCTCATACTTCAGCCACTTATACCAGCTATTAGGACGTTTAAAAGTATTCTAACAGAATTTATTGCTGGAAAGGATTAGCTTTTGGAATCCTGAGAGTTCCTTAGTTCCTGAAATATAAATATTTGCTATAAATAAAAAACTAGGGTGACCAGATCGCCCTGGGTTTCCCGGTCCTAACCGGGAAAACTGGGGCCATCCGGGCTGACAGGGAAGCGGCGGGGGCAAACCGGGGAAAGGATCAGCTCTCCTCCCGCCCTAAAATGCCCGCGCTGCTCCCCATTTATCAGCCTCGGCAGGAAACAAGTGCTTAGCGTTAGGGAGCGTCAACAAATTCCTTGTCGGGTGGCTAACTGCTCCCTAACGCTGAGCACTTGTTTCCTGCTGAGGCCGGGGAGCAGCGCAGGCATTTTAAAGCAGGCTCTTCCTCCTCCTCTTGCTGCTGCTGCTGCTGTTGCTGTTCCTCAGGCACCTCCAGGGAGCCCAGGAGCAGGGCAAGAAGGTTGAGGGGGCTGCAGGGGGTCACGTGGCGGTGGAGGAGATCGGTGGTGGCGGCGGAGGACACGGTAGGTTCGGGCTGGGTTTTTTGGGGGGGGGGTGGCTTGGTGGGGGGGTTATTTCGGGTGTGGGGGTGGCGGGGGTGTCTGCTTGTTGGCCGCATGGCGGGTGGCCTTTTTAATTTTGTTATTTTATGTTGGGGGGTCTACTTTGGTGGGGTGGCCATTTTGGACCGGGATTTTGCTTTCCAAAATCTGGTCACCCTAATAAAAAACCAAAAGGTGGGATTGCCCAGTGAAGGTGCAGTTTTCCCATGGGTGGGGGTAGTGCTGGAGAGAGGAAATCCCCCGTACATGTATAGGATTATGGTGTAACAGTGTAATCCTAGATATGTCTTCTCAGAAGTAAGTCCCACTCCCACTAAGCTCAATGGAGTTTATTACCAAGTAAGTGGGTATATGACTGCAGACTAAAGGCTAGAAAAGAATGTTCTTTCATAAATAAATGGGGCACCTATGTCCATAAGGATCTGGAATTGCTATCTCAAAAGATTATACAGAAGCTGGGAACGGCATAGAAATGGACAACAACAAATGATCAGTGGGAAGGCTTCCATATGAGAAGAGGGTAAAGGCCTTTCAGCTTAGAAATGAGATTGGTGGAGGAAGGGGAAATACAAAGTAAAAAGAATACAACATGAATTGATTGAGAAAGTGAATAAAGGTTAGCTATTTTACATGAAATATCTAGGAACCACAGCAACATTAAAGGCAGCAGATTTAAAGCAGCTCCCGGGATCCCCCCCCCCCCCCCCGACTTATTATTTTATTTTATTTTATTTTATTTATTGCATTTATATACCACCCCATAGCCAAAGCTCTCTGGGCAGTTTACAAAAATTAAAAACATTGAACATAAAAAATAGATATACAAAATTTAAAAAGCATAAAAAACATAAAAATAGATTATAAATACAATATCCATTTTAAACAACTATTCTGGATAAGTGGAACTCTTTTCTATATATAGGATAATCACTGCCAGTGCATAATTAAATAAAGGGTTAAATGAATGTGAACATGATAGAAATATGTTGCAGTGATGGAAAAAAAAATCACAAATTATGATGCGTAGACTGTTTGTAGAAATCTGACAATCCTAGCTTTCACTGAATGTGTAATGGCAATATTTTGCTCACCCCTGTTACAATGACTAGATTGTTAAACTGAATCATCTGGAATCTGGAAGCAAAAGACAGGGAATGCTTTAGCCCATTATTGTTTTGTGCTGTGGTATGCTTCCTTCCAATGGTTGCAGCTGGAAACAGGAATCTGGACTAGGTATACTGCAGCTTTTTTAATTAATGTCCCCTGCAATAAATACATTCTTTCTATACTCAAGTAGATTTGAACCCACAAACCAACATGATAAAATTCTAGATTACAACTCAGAATACAAATGCATTCCCATTACACGTAGCCCTTTAATATGTTCTATCTCTTTTGCATTATAATTTAAGGCGCCAAACTAGACATTATGCTTAGTTTGTAACATGTCGCTACAAGCATTTCTTCACCAGGCAAAAATCCTGCAACTTTACCAGAGCTTCTGCTTCCGGATTCCTTGAGGGATTAGAATGGTTCCTTTCCACGAGTTTTTTTCCCCTTCTTTTTTCCTTGGCAAGGTCTATATGTTTCATTATAAAGTCACTAGATGGTGCTGTTGAATAATATGCAATAACCCGCTATGACATCAGTACCTATAGAGCTAAAGTGGTTCATTGTGGGAGGAGAAAAAATGCTGGACTTTTATCGTCATGAAAACCAACATGATAAAGCAAAGAGTCTGAGATGCCCTGGAGGATCACAATGTTGTGTATAGGACCCGCAAACTTCCATGAGTGACCAGTCAGGAGCGCATGATAATTGCCTCGTGTGGAATGACCTATATCTTTTTTTCCCTTCTTACCTTTATTACAAGCACAGGGTAGTGATGGGGGTGGGGTCAAAGTAAGTGAGGAAGAGAGTCTTATCCCTTTCCTCTGCAGCCGTGATTCAATGAAAATTCAGACCTCCTGCACATCAATCAGTGATAGCAAAGAAGCCCTCATTGGTGCCACTGGAGGCTTAAAAAACAACAACTATCGCTCGCAGTTGCAGGTGGGGCTGAGTTTCATAGGTCATGGATGGGGAGGGAAAGGATAACACTCCCCACCATGCATGCTGTGATCCCCCCCCCCCCAAATCATCCCATGCCTGTAAGTGTAGCAAATCATCCCCAGGCAGTAAGTGTAACATGAGTTTGGCCCTTAGCCTTAGAAGCAAAATTCCACATGTACTGCAATGTACACATGGGACTTCTGTGACTACAGAGCTTGGGCAGCACTAGGAATTTACACGGAGCTGTACCATTGCACATCTGAGATCTCTGCACTTTGGAGGCCCGTGGGTGCTTAAGGAGCCCTGGGATTGATCTGATTGACTGCAATCTTAACATTCTTTGTTGTGAATTACTAGCTCCTTTTTATTTTTCAGGATTACAGCTTTGGTATGCTTATCTATGATTATACAGACTCGTGCTAATGTGCCAAAATGTTTTGTTCTAGTTAAACACAAAATTAAATATACTATCTGCAAAGATGTATGCCTTGCCAGGATTTTGGCAAGATAATTGGCGATGGGTATTACCAGGACTGATGAGGAAACATGAAGTTCACATTCAATCCATACTCACTGTAATTTACTTTATGATCACTTGCTTAATAGCAGAATATATATCATTTCTATTGCTATCTTTCATGCTTTTAAACTGTAATTTCCTTTCTTCAATGATCACTTGTCAATTTCAGTGATCTAGATTTGATTTCATAAATTAACTAGCCAATTAAGTAGAGAGTTATGAGAAGAATAAGCAGCAAAAGCAAATATATATTAATCTATCACCCTGAACTTCTTTAAACTAACATTGGCTCCTAGAATACTTGGTGAAGAACCTTTGTTGTCTTATTTTCCCATGCCTATCCTCCTCCAGAAATGTTGTCTGTGGTTGTCAGGCCCAAGCAACAACCCTCTATACTTCTATTTTTTTAAAAAATATATTTATTATTTCAACATTTAACAACATAAAATATACATAAACACAACCTAACATCCCCCCCGTGCTCCCCCTCTATACTTCAATCATAGTCCCTAGAACACATATAATGTCCAGGTAGGACCGAGAAAGACTCCTGCCAAAAACCACAGAGAGCTGCTGTCAGTTAGTGTAGACAATTAGATGGACTAGTAGTCTGACCTGGCATAAGGTAGCTTCTTATATTCCTAATACATTTTGTATCTTCCAAGAAAATGGTGACGAAGGGATCACTAGATATAATAACATTCCTTGGCTGTGTTTCAGAATGACGCCTGTTTGTCCACTTATTGCAATAGGGATGATAATTAGTCCTGTCAGACCCCCTAGCCAGAAAATCTAGGGTGCGATACCTAAAAAAAGACTGCCAGCCAGGGACACTGTCATAAATCAAGCTAGAATAGCAAAAGTCTGAACAGTAGGGTGACCAGATAAAATCCAGGTCAGGGCTCATGTAACTTTAACAGTTGTAGAGAAAAGGGAATTTCAGCCAGGGTCATTTGTATGCAATTAGTTCCTGGTGAAATTCCCTCTTCATCACAACTGTTAAAGTTGCAGGGGCCCTGCCTTCTTTTGTATATGGTCACTCCAGTATAGTGCCTGCACCTTTAACTGTTGTGATGAAGACGGAATATCACCAGGAACTAATTGCATACAAATGACACTGGTTGAAATTCCCTTTTCTCTACAACTGTTAAAGTTACATAAGCCCTGACCTGGATTTTATCTGGTCAGCCTACTGAACAGTCTATGTTTAAAGCCTAATCCTATACATGCTTACACAGAAGTAGGTCTTTGTGTTTTACACTATTCAGAAATGCTTGTAACATATCAGCATTTAATACTTCCCTTCAAATGTGTAAAATATTTCAGGAATTGATGTGGGAGTTTGTTGCTGCTGTAAAATAACATGATATCAGAATGAGTACTTAAAAAGCAAAGTGGGGGTCAATTTGTATTAATATTATGATAGCATCCTATGAATGTTTAGACAGAAAAAGGCCTACAGCTTCCAGCATGCCTTAGCCAGCATGGTTGCTTGGGGAATGCTTCGTGTTATAGGATTTTTTTCTATCTAGACCTGCATAGGATTGCACCTTTAGTTCCCAAAATTAGAGGATTGCAGCCAGTTTTCGTCAATACCTGGAAACCATAGGATTAAACTCATGGTACATAAAGCAGTATGTACTTCACAAGATTTTTTGACTGTAAATTTCAACATTTTAATTATTAAAATGAAATAGGCGTTTCACCTTTGAAGAAAATTTAGAAGGTAATGTAACGGCCTCAGCGTAATGGTTGCTTCAATAAATAAACAATCCCCATTTGATCTGTTCCAATTGATATGCTATATCTAGCAGAAGACTATTACTTTGAATGGTTGGAAAATAATAGACTGAAAATTAAATGCATTGCTCAAAATATGTTGAAATGTTCCAAAAGAGCAGAGTGCCTAAACTATGTAACAGTATCCTGTTATGCAGCATTCCCCAACCTGGTGCCCTCCAGATGAGTTGGACTGCAACTCCCATCATTCCCAGCCTGGCTCAGAATGTTGGGAGATGCAGTCCAACATAACCGGAGAGCACCAAGTTAGGGAAGGCTGGTGTTTGTGTAAGCAGCTGGACCTTGCCGTACCTAAAGTGTGCATTTTATGACAGATCTGATGACAAAGGCCTACCTCCAGTACCATTCTGCTCAACCCTACTTAGACTGCTTTAAATTGTGATTCACTTCCATGCACCACAATTTAAAGAGGATGTACAAAGTTTAAATAATGATCTATTGTCTAAAAATGGCATAATATATGAGAAAAGCTTGTAGGAGGTGGGAAATGTTTATTGTGAGGAAGGGTGGAGGGATAGATTTGCTATTTAGAGGTATCTAAAATGATGTTGTTGTTTTTAAAAAAAGGACACCAACAATTTTTTGCCCTATTCACTGACAGATAAGGAAAGAAGCACTGGTGCTTCCTGGAGGTCTGAAAGCACATTTTCTCCATGCATGCATCTATAAGCACTGAGATTGGTCAGTGTAAGGAGTTTAGCAAGATTTAAACAGACCATGCCTTCAGGTACAAAAATCCAGACCACAAAATGGAAAAAGTACAACTCAAATTTTATTCATTACAGGTATAATACATTGGTCCACAATGAAGCTCTGCACACACACACACACACGCACACACATCTTTGTCTGTGCATGACTGGGGCAGCCCTCACATGCAGTGCACACAGGGCTCTTATGGGGAAATAGAACTCTACAGCTGTGTAACTCCCTTCCTGGGACACTAGAGATGCATGGATTTTGTTCTGTCTGTTCCACCTGTGTTTCCCGGATTGTCAGGCATCTTTGTTCTGTCATCTGCTCATTGATGGAATCAGATTTTTTTTAAAAGGATGTACAAGAACATTGTTCTTGTTTGCAAATGTGCATTTGCGCTAATCCCCCACCAAAAGTTTTTTTAAAAAACAGTCCACAAGTCTGTGCGAGTCTGAAGAAGCCATGGTATCCGTGGTGGATATCTTTGGCATCCCTAACTCCAACCCCCCTGTCTTCCCATCTTTAGGCAGGCTCTGCGCACCTTTTAATTCCACATGCTTTTTAGTAGCAATTTTATGCAAGCTCTTATGTATTTCATTCTGATGTGCTTTAATTGTTTGATACAATTTGAACTATGGTTTCATTGGTGTTGTATTATTTTCCAAGCCACCTTGGGAGCGTTTCTTTTTAGAGGCAGGGTATGAATGATTAAAATAAATAACTGTGTTTTTAATTACAGTAAGGGATTTAGCTATTTAACATGAAGAGGAAATTATGAAGTATAAGAGTAGTCTAGCAAAGCAACATGCTGCCTTGGTGCACTTTCCTTTCTTGCGGGCATTCAAGAAAAAGTTAGTTAGGCATCTGTCAGAGATAGCATGGATATATAATGTCCTGTTTTGGAAGGGATTAGATGATCCACTGGATTCCTTCCAGGACTGCTAGTCTAATTGTTCAATTTCCTTTGATATAGATGTTTTAATTTTGAATGATAAATTTGTCCTGCAAGCTTCTGTTATTTTTTCTGGGGCAGGGAGAGAGATCTCTTATTCACTTGAATTTTATTGTGTTTTCTTGACTTGAAAGCCACCATGAATATAGGGGTAAAACAAGTGGGACATGTTGCAGAATATTCTCACTCCAATATCTATTCAGGGTTCCAGCCAGCCATGGGATACTAAAAGCCATAAGGCCAATTCACATCCCCCCTTACCCGCCCTGCCCCCATTCCCGCCGTTTTCCATTTTTCTGTTCCAAGTATCGCTCAACATTCTGAAATAGTCGGGGGGGGGGACTTTACTTCTTCTTCTTCTGTTTGTTCAAAGGGGAGGTGTGTACTTCTGCAAACTTGAGCATTACGATATGCTGAGCATCCTCTTGGTTCTTAGTGGTACTTTTTAAGCTCTATTTTTGTTGATACAGGGATACTGAGTTTGCTGTTTGAGGGAGTGATAAATGTATATTTCAGCATGTTGCCAACTGTGATTATGATGAATTTCATTCAGATCTTGTGCCAGGTTTGAGGAGGCCCTGGGCAAAGTGCCCCCTGGATGCCCCCTGTGCAGCCCCATATGCTCTCCTCCTCATGCACTGCTCTGGTCGCTCTGGTTTCCCCCCATCTCACTGCCCTGGTCACTCTGTTTTTTCGCACTAACCCCAGTCATTCCTTCTTCCATATGTTGCCACACCACAGACAATCCACCCTCTCTCCACTGCCGAAGTTGCTCTACTTGCCTCCCTGCTACGTCAGACATTCTGCTCTCCTCCATCCCTCCTACATAAGCATACAAAGTGCTGGTGGGAAGGGATCTAGGTGGTCTTCTTCTTCTTCTTCTTCTTCTTCTTCTTCTTCTTCCTCTTCCTCTTCCTCTTCCTCTTCCTCTTCCTCTTCCTCTTCCTCTTCCTCTTCCTCTTCCTCTTCCTCTTCCTCTTCTTCTTCTTCTTCTTCTTCTTCTTCTTCTTCTTCTTCTTTTTACTGTATGGACAGGACGGCTAGGCTATGTCAGGACCAGGAGACATTCTGAGTAAATGAAGATGGTGGACGGCGGAAGCCTTAGCCAGTGTGTAAAAATGTTTTTTTTAAAAAAAAAAAAAAGAGAGAGAGAGAGAGAAGGAGGCAGCAAAAGGGATGTCTCAGCAACTTGGGTCACCTTCGTTGGGCTCTGTTTGAACTTGTGACCTCTGGCATTTGCCTGAACAAAATGGTTGCTGACGGCCCAGAAGAAGCTTGATGAAGAGAAGGGAAGTTTCCTAGTTATGGCTGTGCCTTGGTTAGCCACCATTATGTTCAATCTTTTTGTTTTGTTTATAATTATGTACATTCTGGTATTGTTCTTGAATGCAGAGGTGATATAACATCAATACCTCATGGCAAAATAAATATTAAATTATTAAACAAATAAATTGTTTTCATACAGTTCTCTCCTTTTATCATTCAAGCGTTTTAAAATCTTGAAGCCGTAAGCCACATAGTGCCATGGCATCACAAAATCTGAACACATCAGCAAATGTCACTGAAGTGTCATCTCTTTGCATCACAACAGTGGTTCATTTCTCAGCAGTGACAGTGATGGTTACATCGGATAAGGATTGGAATGGGTTATATTTCCAGATCTTAATTACATCAGGCATAGGGATAGGGAAGAGCATTCTTTCTCATGGGAAGGGGGGGAGGATAATGCTAAAGTTGGCCATTCAAGGCCCTATGCATCCCTGTTTTATCTAGAGATAATAGGATTAAGTTACGCTATGGGACTTCCATGACTAAGAGTGCCTTGCTACCTTCAGCAGGGGTCTAATAAGGATAGATATAATTGGGTAAATAGTGAATAAGAATGAAGAAGAACACAGCATAAGCAGAATGGTTTTTACTAAACGATGGCAAATTGGATTCCATCCAATCTTTGCAGACTTGGATAAAATATAGCTTCCTATGCTGAATTGCAAGATTTAACATCTCTCTCCTCTTGCCTAAATTCCCCCCGCTTATCTTTGCTGTTGGTAAACAAGGCCCATTTTAAGACTGTTTAAATAAGGTTAAGGAAGCACACTAAATTAAATGTAGAACTGGAAACACAGCATGAATCATGCTTTCACTGCCTGACCCACATCCATTTGCAGAATTTAGCCTATTAATTGTTAAACACTTCTTATTTACCTTTTTACAACTCAGAGGAAAACAAATTCATAAGATGCTACCTCAGGGAAATAATTAATTAGCCCTTACATTGGCAATTTGGCATAGATTGTATAATTTGTATAATTCATTTAATTTTTTTTTCTTATTTGTTCCATTTTGTGGCAGATATTTAAAATTATTATCAATCGGAATTTATGAGACCTTATCAGCCCAACAAAGGTGGACTCTCTGCCTCAAATTTCTGCCTTTAAGGATGTGATAGAGTAAGAGATCTATTTAATATACTTATTTTCATGATATCCCCAAATTTCACTAATTTTAAAGCAAGATAAAATGATAAAGGGAGAGAGTTCAATAAATGAGATGCCATTACCAAGAAGTGCCTATCTGTGGTAATCACCCAGCTCACTTCAGAAGATAGGGGCACCAAATGCTGACTTTATGATGATATTAACAAGAGGCCAGGTAACATGTTGCATGGAGCATGTAATCTATCAGATACTCTGGTCTTAGGGCTGTTCAAGATGCATGTTAAAGTTGTATGTTCTGCTGCCCACTGCAATGGAACATAATTTGGATGGCTCTCATAAATAACACACTTGTTTAATATATGCATCTTTACAGGTGAAGGAAGGTATATCTTTATTAGGGATGGGAAGATCTGTCAAGCTTGATATACAGGTTTGTTTTCCTAGAAATTCATATATATTTTTCTGCACTTTTTTCAAACGTGCACATTCTTGTGTACATAACTTCAAATATATACATTTTTGTATACGCATGAACCTATTGACAAGAGCATGTTTGTACACAATTTTAAAATGTACCTTTTTTGTGCATTTTTCAAATGTATGCATGTTAATGAATGCAATATTCTTCTTTTGAGGAACACATTGCAAGTTTCTGAATGTACAGATTTCTGACCACAAATTTTGTTTGTATCCACGTAAATTGGGAAAATCTGTAGAAACACCACCACCACCGTGGCAGAGTGAATTTCTCACCCAGCCCTAGCATTTATGAATGTGCGTACATTGGCATTTATTCTTAATGATACTTAAAAGATGACAACATGAAGTCTTTGACATAGGGTGACCAGATAAAATCCAGGTCAGGGCTCATGTAACTTTAACAGTTGTAGAGAAAAGGGAATTTCAGCCAGTGTCATTTGTATGCAATTAGTTCCTGGTGAAATTCCCTCTTCATCACAACAGTTAAAAGTGCAGGGGCCCTGCCTTCTTTTGTATATGGTCACTCTAGTATAGTACATGCACCTTTAACTGTTGTGATGAAGAGGGAATATCACTTAAAATGTGTTGTATGACTGGTATTGTACTTACTGTGTTCATACTATATTTTTAGTGCACAGTAATATGAACATATTCTAGGTTCAAAAGAGAAATGTCTCTTACAAATTCACACTTAGCCCCCAAACCATAGAAATTAAGGCTCCTGCCTTAACTTACATTTTATATAAGCGGAAAAGATGTTGTAGAGTGTTGTAAATTGTGCTTGCTTATGATTAGGCTCCATGTAATCATACTCTGCCTTGGTCTTTCAGCCTCATTCCTCTGAAAGTTGGAAGCAACACTAAAGTTGGCATTAGTGCCATGAAAGTTTTTAGGAATTTGGTTACGTATTCAAGTGAATAACACAGGATGCCCACAGAAGGAATAATGGTTTATGAAAATGACAGTATTTATTTTATTTATTTATTTATTTATTTCATTTCTAACCCACCTCTCCATCTAGATCGAGGCGGGGAACAACACCAAATATAAATATAAAAACAACAAAATAGATAAACCATTAAAACATCTTAAAATTAAACTGGATAGGCCTGCCGGAAGAGAGCAGTCTTCACGGCTTTCTTAAATTCCAGAAGACTGCTAATTTGTCGAATCTCCTCCGGCAGGCCATTCCACAGCCTGGGATCGGCAGAAGAGAAGGTCCTCTGGGTAACACTCGACAGCCTAGTTCTGGCTGACTGGAGTAAATTCTTCCCAGAGGACCTGAGTGTGCGGGGCGGATTATACGGGAGAAGGCGATCTCGCAGGTAACCTGGACCCAAACCATGTAGGGCTTTAAAGGTAATAACCAACACTTTATACATCGCCCGGAAACTAATGGGCAGCCAGTGGAGTGATTTTAAGATTGGTGTTATGTGGTCACCCCTAGGTGTACCGGTGACCAACCTGGCTGCCATATTTTGAACTAATTGAAGTTTCCGGACTAGGCACAAAGGTAGCCCTATGTACAGCGCATTGCAGAAGTCGAGCCTCGAAGTTACCAGTGAGTGCACTACCATCTTTAGGTCTTCCAACTCTAGGAAGGGGCGCAGCTGGCGTATCAGCCGAAGCTGATAGTAGGCACTCCTGGCCGTCGCATCTATCTGGGCTGTCATTTGGAGCGACGGATCCAGGAGTACCCCCAAGCTGCGAACATAGTCTTTTAGGGGGGGTGTAGCCCAGTAGTATTTACACAGCTGTGAATGAATACATCTGGGGGGGAAAGAGCAAGAAGGTTGTGGAATAGAATAGGAGCCACCATGGAGTGTGTATGGAAAAAAAACAAAAATACAGGGGTTAGGCAGAGCACTGAGTGGCTGGGTGGAATGATAGGCTAAGTGATCTGGGAAGAATAAGGGGGGATCACGGTAAGGATGAGATACCCACCCACATGTGCTTCCTTGTTGTTCCACTGTCTGTGGTCTCCCTCCTTGTTACTTTACCTCATTTTTGTAATTTCACACACACACACACACACACACAATTCTGAGGAGGAGCCATTTTAATTGACTACAGCAAAAGCAACAAAGGGCCTCATGGCATCTTAAAAGACTAGCAGATTTATTGTGGTGTATTTGGAAATAAATCATATTGTGATTTGCATACCACTTTAAATGCTTGGGAAAGAATACAAGAGAGCAGCATGGGGCTTGGCAGGGGGAGGGTTTGGAATAAGGAGGAAGGCATCAGGGAAAGTGAAAGCCCATAAAAGCGTATGCCACAATAAATGTGTTAGCCTTTAAGATCCCACGAGGTTCTCTGATGATTGCACCTTCTGTTCCATGTTAGAGAAGCAGCTCATTTATTGGGGATATTCAAAAACGAATGACAGGGAATGGCCTTTGGAATTGGACTACTTAATTCAATCTACTAGGTTACGTGCATGGGGAGGGGCTAGGAACCAAGGTTTGGATGACCACAGACACAAAAAGAGGACAGATTTTTGCATAAAATCTGCATATGTTAATTTATATGTATAGATGCAAATGTAGAAATAATTACTAAAATTTAAATGGGAAGACAACACATTTCAACATAGTGGGGATGAGTGTGACTTTGTGACCTGTGCATCCTTCTAATAGAAGACATTTTCAAATAGGGAGCTATAATCTGTAATGCCTGGATTCAGTGTTGCAATATTGGGAGTGAGGGGGAGTGTTGCGATACTGGGAATGAGCAAATGGGAGCTGACAGCAAGGAAAGGGCAGAAAGGCCAGTGAGAACTGCTGGGTTTGTGTGGGGCAGAGACTGGAAGTCTGGACTGAGTAGAATGATAGGAGGTATACAGGTACAAAGCATAAAGTGACTGAGTCCTGGGTAAACTGCTTATGAGAAGTGACAGGAGACCATGAGGAGCACTTCTTGTTCCAATTCCCTCTACCCAAGCCTTTCTCCCCAAACACCCAGTTAAATCCCATTTCCCCTCAGTCTTCTCATAACACAGTCACCTAGGCTTTGTTTTCTACATCCAGGCTCTCTCGTCACCTGCCCCCAAACCAAGGCTTGCTTTATTCCACTTTCCTATTCAGCCTCTTTCCCTGTTGTTTCTGGGTTGGTATCTGTTTGGGCAGTTCCTGCTTAACATGATCCCTCACTAGACTATTTTCCTCTTAGCTACAAATTTTAGTTACTTACACTCACTGTGCCCACAGGTGGCTGCCACGAGCATGAGGAATTGATTTTCAAAATCTGAACAAGGCACTCTGGGATGGCACACTTGGGTTATTTTTTAAAAAAATACATTTCTAGGCAGATATAACATCAAGCTATGTTTCCCCATTTAACAAAAACTGAGAACCATCTGGTGGGGGGACCCATTTAACAAAAACTGGGAACCATCCAGAGGAGGAGAACCCGTCTACCTCCAATTTTAGCCGAGCTATATTTCATCCAATCCCTCATCCAAGGAATATATCATACTAAATTTCACAATGAAGAGGCAATTTTTTTCCATTTTATAAGGGATAGATTTTATTTATTTATTTATCTATCTATCTATTATTTATTTATTTATTGGTCATTTTAACAGTGAATGCCTCCTGCCTCAACCGCAGAGCACTTTCTGTGGCTCTATCATACACTAAGAGGCCAGTTCAATTGCCTGTTGCATTCCTCTCATTACCTTCCATCCACATGCTTCTGTGTGCATGAGATTCGTGCTGCTAGCCCTCTTCTCCCTTGGCAGCCCTCCTGCAGGTAAGGGACCAACTGGATCAGCCTTCAATTGAATTGTGTGTAAATATGCCTCACCTCTTTGAATGCGTATATGGCTCTATGTCACTGTGAGACAGAATGTAAATCTCTGCCACACTTGTAAGCAAGGGCATACATTTGAAAATAGGTGTGTGATAGAATGACAGAAAATAGGCAAAAGGGCATTGCAGAAAACTACTGGGACCAATTGCATTAAGCTGAGAATAGGTTAGAACAAGCAACATATTGAAGACTTCTTTGAAAAATAAAAGAATCCTCTTATGATGAGAACTGGGAAATATGAGTCTAAGCAAGAGCAAGTTAAAAGTATAATTAGCAGCGCTACAATGAAATGCAGAACATGACGTTGCAGAGAATAGTTCAGTAAACAATAAGGTATTTGTCAAATATATTTGCAGAAGACAAAGTAAAAGAGGAAATTTGTTCACACAAAAAATAGAGCAGGGAATTGGAAACTGGAAGATCCAGAAATAGCAGATTTCTTTCTGTGTTCACCAGTATTTTATTGGCATGTGACCCATATAGTTAAAGGGGACTACTAATGGATCATCTGGTCCAACACACTGTTTGGTAAATTGCTTTGAAGATCTGGCATTAAAACTGAAAGCTCCCTGTGGTTTGCTATGCCAGCCTACAAAGGAATAAATATGTGCTGTTTTACAGTTTGCTCTTCGCTTTTTAATTGTTGTGTGACAGTGCCATATATTTATGTGCGACTGAACTTTTGATCGCTTATGATTTTAAGTGCCCAATCATGTGGCCTACTGCTCAGTGGCAGTAGAGAGACAGGATGTTCAGCTAGCACATTCCCACTGCCAGGTCAGCAGCACACTTTCCACTCAACTCCTATTCATGCCACATCCTTTTAAAGTGGCCCAGTTCTCCTAGCACAAGGGGTGAGGCAGAAATTCATTTGGTTTGTATTTTAATGCAAACTTACCCAGTTCACCCTTTCAAACCACTATATCAATTGAAACCCAGTTGTCCTTCAAAAATTCACACTAGTCCAAATTTTGCAATGGAGTTCCCCAATAAAACTGCATACCATTTTTTTTTATTAGGGAGGACGCATATTCGTGAAAACAGCATTAAAATGCATTATATTAGGGGAATTACTTGCAAAGATGGACAAAATCGTGTACAAAATGTATAAATTAGAATAAATTCACATAAAAATACAGTTTTCATTCAAACTTTTAAAATAAAAATTCTCAATTTTCATCACTAACCGAACTGAAGATCAGAAAAAAATAAGAAGCAGAGAAACTGAAATTTAGAGATTTGTCTATCCATACCAAGCACTGATATAGCTGAGTGCTGGCCCCAAAAAAGCTGCCACAAGAGGGCCTTTGTTTCTTTTTTGATATATTCACGCATTCCATTTTTCTCATGTTTTCTCATGCCACCCTCCTGTTTGAAGACCGTCATCTGAGAGCCAGGATTGGCTGCAGCTCCCTGTTGAGTGAATGCCAAGTAGCAAATGTGGGTCTGCTGTAGCTATGCAGTGTTTGTTCCATGTTTTTGAGGCCCCTTGGGCAAGACACCCACAACAGGCCCCCTTTCTTAGTGAACCTGTCCCCTCAGTGGCATTATCTCCAACTGCTATCAATCTTTATTCTCTTTCTTAGCATTGATACCACTTGGTTCTCTGACAGGTAGGTACCAGTGAGCCATGGCTTCTGCTCCTTTTCTTCCTCATCACCACCATTGTCTGGGCTAGAGTGAGGGAATGGTCAACAAGAAGGCTGCAATGGTGAAAAGGAAGAGCAGGTCCAGGGACTCCTGTCAGTGGGCCCTTGCTGGAGTGTGGTCCCTTGGCAAGGGCCGGACTATACCTACCCGTAATTATATCGCTGTAGCTATGTAATGTGAAACAGTCCTGAAAAGCATATGGCATCAGCTAGACAGATTTGCCCCACTTGTGGTAACTGAATATCCCTTTAGCGGTTACAGTGTGATAACTAGAGCAGCTAAATAAGGAGAGGAGGCTGGATTAATGTCAACTTGAAAAGAATAAAACTACAATTGTCTAGTAATAGCTTTTAGAAAAATTGAAATAATAAAAACGCCATGTTGCTCCTAGCACCTTTGCTTTAAGTTTTGTATTATCAAATTTCTATTTTAACATAACAACACTTCCACTATATACTTTTTCAATCACTGAAAGTTGTTATGAATATTTGCAGATTTAACACACTCATCAACACTGGTTGAAAGTAAATGATTACCTGCATCAGCAAGCTTGTGTTATACTGTGTTTTCTACAAAGATAGCCACATACTGGTCTGATCATGATAAAATGTAGTTTGGTGGCCAAAGAATTAGAAATTCAGCATCTGTCTAAAAATCACAGCATGCTATTTCTACAAGCCTAAAATGGTCGTGTTATAAAAGTTGTGCACCACTGAAAAATTAATACTTGAAAGGGAATTCCATAGCAGAATTACATGCTGTAAATAGCACTATAGCATTCTATTTGCCCTACCACTGCAAATGCATTTAGTAGATTGCGTTCCACTTGCTCATTTAGTAATTCTTGAGTTCAGCTGTATTTGATTCCAAAATCTGAAACATAGATATTTGCAATTTCATGTGCAGAAAACATACTATAAATTGGTTTTCTTCATAATGGAATAGAATATTAGATTGTATAGTTACCTGCTGAGTACTACACACTTGTTTTGTAATGCTGTTTTATGGGTAAGAGATTGAAACCGAACATGTGCTTTCAATTCTATACCTTGACATTGTTGATCTGGTTTTATTGATTTCTCTCATCTGGCCAAATTTAGCAGTCTCTGTATATTTTAGAAATGATTATATAGTGGAATATGGCAGTGAAGGAGTGTTGATTATGCGTGGTTCATCCAACGAGTATTAGCTTTTCTACAGACTTGGGGAAAATGGTTGGCTGAGCATTACTGTTGTTCATGATTCAGAGAGAAGTTCTCTTTGTATAGGGTAAAAGCAGAATAATCAGGGATTATAGATTAGGTGTCCGTGTCCGAGCTTTACTGAAGGTAGTGATTTTCTCAATATTTGTTTCAGTTCCAGGTATTCTATGTTATACCAGCGTTTTGCCCATGCATACTTTCAAAAATATTTTGCATTTTGTGCTTCCCATAAAAAATTGTTGATCTGAACATTTTATGCAGGTGTCTTGTAACTTTGAAAGCTGTCCTTTGCCAAATGCCTTGATTTCTCTCTGTCTCTGTCTCTCTCTCTTCTTTCCTATGATAATTTCTCTTCTAGGCTATTGAGCTTTGTGTAGTGACATTGTAAGTGGGATGTACTTCTTCACATCAGTGGCTTGTTAATGCCATTCATTAATCTAGAACCATGTGCTTATTCAGAGATGGTTAGATATTCCATATTTTCATAGAGTTGGGTGGGGTGACAGCTTACTTTACAGCTTTTGAAACCAGAACTCAGTGGTTGTCATGTCATTTTTAATCCTGATAAAATAGCAGAGGTTCCGTATGAACTTGCAGCCTGGGGATGTGGCAAGAGGATCACACTGAAACATTCAGAAAAGAGAGTTTACTCATCCATTTCCTACATGCAGTACAGACAAGGAAATGTGTTCATTTGTAACAGTTGTGTAGTGATTTGTTTTGCGCAGGTGTTCCAGTGAATGTCTTCAGTAGAGCTCAAGCACAGAGATTTGGTCAATCAACCAAGTGTCTGCTGACAATCCTGGACACACATTGTGGATATCTGAAAACTCAGAGATACACCAGTGCACTTTTTGATGGTCATCTAAATGTATTTGTCAAGATTCGCCCAAGTCTGTCTGAAGGATTAGAGAAGTGATATCTATTTTGGAGCATTCAAAGAATTCACCTGGGACTGTTAGCATGACATTCACCAAATTTTGAAATATGTGCAGTAATACACACACACACACACACACACATTTATATTTGCAGTGATTATTATATTGTGGAATCATCCAGAAACTCTAAAGAAGACTGAAGTCTTAGACTCAAACTACCCATGATGCTAATTACATGGGAGGGCGGTAGCTCAGTGGTAAAGCACATGGTTTGCATGCAGAAAGTTCACATCGCTGATAACTCCAGGTTTCTGGCAAAGAATCTTGTCTGAAACACTGCAGGGATGCTGCCAATTAACGTAGATAGTATCTAGATAATGAATGGTCTGGCTCGGTATAACGCAACTTCTTATGTTTTTAAAGCAAGCAATCAGACCTCAGTCCCTAGTGAGAGGGACTCTTTGAGGTTCATCAGACAAGCATTTTATTGCACGCTCGCTACTGCCACTCATGGTTTTTTGCACATCCTTCAGACAATGCCATCTGCCTCCTGTGCGCCTCCCGCTCCTTCTTGCCTTCTTCCCATGACAAAATAGACCCCCCAAAAATATCTGACATTGTTTTTGGAGACAAAATGTCCTGCCATTTCCTTCTGTGTGCTGGAAAAGCAGTGTGATAGACACGACCCCTGAATGGGCCAAATGGTCTTTGTTTACTTCCTCTTTCTTCTCCGGAAAGAAATAGAAAATATTGTGGGACAGGAGTGGGGACAGAGAAGTGCCAGTAGGGAACTGTGATTTCCCCCCGTCTGATGGAGATTTTTGTGCTAATTTTCCATCTCTAAATTGCCCCCAAAGCTGCTTTTAGCTTCCTGGATGAAAAGGAAATGGGTATCCATTTCTTTCCCCCATTGAACTAAAAGTAAATTGACTTTATTTGGAAGTGGAAAATTGGTGAAGATGAAAAGGTTAAGATGTTTCCCCACCCCTCCTACATACTAGTCTCCTGCTGAAGACTCTCTGGGTGACTGCTCTAAGTAAAGTAAAGTGAAATTAAACAGGGGGAGATTACATGGGATTAATGTAATATGTAATTTGAGCCTTAATGTGGTACTTCACAGAGAATAAACAGATAGCAAGCTGATTCTTAAGTGCACATCCTTTGAAACAACATCTTCATGTCAAAAAATGTTTCAAACGTGGGTGTCAGATTCAGTTTATTTTCATGGGTAGTGGGAAAAAACACCATTGCTACAACAAACCAATGAGATCTGAGGTATATATATGTTCATATATTGTTATTTCCCGCCTCGATCTGGATGGAGAGGCGGGTTAGAAATAAAATAAATAAATAATAAAAAAAATAAGAGCATCACCGTGGCAAGTATCCCCTACCTAATCATGTCATTTGACAAAACTCATCATGTGTATCAAGGCCATCAGAAGGTGAGCTTCTCTGCCCCACATTAATTTTTATTTAGTTAGTTTATGACACCATGTATATGCTGTTTTTCAATAAGGCTTCCAAGGCAGTTTACAATAAAACAGTATAAAAATGGAACAAAATATTTCTGTTCTCAAATGCATGACAGAATATTAAAGAATATGAGAGCCAGTGGGGTGTGTTTAAAGTGTTGTACTGAGACTGGGGAGACCATGAAGCTCACTGGGTGACTATGGGCCAGTCGCTGACTCCCAGCCTAACTTGCCTCATGGAGTTGTTGTGAGCATAACATGGAGTGGAGGAGGATCATGTACACCACCTTGGGCTCTTTGGAGGAAAGGTGGGATATAAATATAACAAATAAGTATTTGGAGTGACATTTTCATTGTAACCATTATTTTGTTCTAATAATATCTATATACATTCCAGTGCTTCTACTGTACCTAATGAACATTATTGAATTCTGAGATTTAAAAAAATATATTTATTGTAATTCCAGATGGAAAGATAGAGAGCTGTGTTAATTCTACTCAGTCTGTTCTGGATCTCCTTTCCACCCACAAAAAGATGAGGAAATAATTCAGTTGTACCGTTGTACTGTTTATTTGTATAAATAAGGATAACAAAATATTATTATACTTAGCTTCCTTTTCTGGAAAACTGGGCAGGGCTCAAATATTTATTATTAACCTATTATTATTATTATTATTATTATTATTATTATTATTTAATACATCCCCATCCTTGAGGCCCTTTTTGTTTTATGTACATTTTCCCTCACTTGTGTATCTTCTGTTTCTTTGTTTTAATTTTCCTTTACCATAGAAAACAACCATTTCTGGGTAATAAACAGTCAACGATATCGGCCATGTTGTTTTAAACTACCTGTATAAATATGAAATCTATGTGGCCTGATCTATATAATTATCAAATCCAGTACATGGGATATGTAGGTGCTCAGCTTCTCTGAATTTGAGGCTATATATAAAGATATTTGGTAAACTACAAACAAGTGATGGTATATTTTCTCTTACAAATTGTTTGCTTAGATAGAACCATTGAGCCAGATGTTCAGTTGAGCTGTACAATTGGTGTGTTTAATGGAGCTTCACCAATTTGCATCAGTTGAGAATTATCCCAGGAAGCTCTGGCATTCAGGTACATTTGATTCCAAGAAATACAGAAGTATTCTGGGAAGTTTCAAGCCTCTTGGCAACCTCTGACAGAAAAGGGTATATGTTTCAGTGCAAACAATATGGGTGGATTATTAAGCACTTAAAAGAGATCACTTTAGAAGGCTAGCATTAAGAAAGCTAGCTCATATTCAAATGAGTATCAGTTCACATTTTAAGGTGTTATGTACGCACTTATAATAAAAGGCAGGCAAAAAATAGCATTTGGAGAATTTCATATTATAAATCATAATTGCACTCACTTAGAAATCTGCTTTGCTATTGATACATGTGCACAACTTTCATTAACTCTGATAGTTTCATTTATTGATGGCAGAGTAGATTGCTGCACTGAGTGCTGCTCTATTACCCTCCCCACTGTGATGATAGCAGTGTTGTATTGCTGTGATAATAGATGCAGCCTTATTACTAAGCTAAGACTCTTTGAGCCAGCAGCATGTTTGTGGCAAGGGAGAGGTGGTGATGGGGAAGAGCTGTGGCTTAGGGGTAGAGCACATGGTTTGCATGCAAAAAGTTCCAAGTCCTGTCCCTGGCATCTCCCAGTAGGACTGGGAAAGACCCCGATCTGAAATCTGGGAGAACTGCTGCAAGTCTCTGTAGACAGTACCGAGCACCAGTGGTTTGATTTAGTATAAGGCTGCTTCCTATGTGCCTCTGATAGAGAAGGACATGTTATATACTACATTGGGACAGGAGGGTGCACCCATTTGGGGACTGCGCCTAGACTGGAAGAATCTTTCGTTGAAAACCTTAGAGAATGCAGCCTATTCTTTAAAGCTAGCTATATATCTTACACTCCTGCTTTAGCACTTGCACTACAACTCATGCTTTCCTCCTATAGTGTTCCCAAACTCATTAGAAGACAGGCCCAAACTTTATTCAAGTATGGATTCAGCTCATAGTTTCTTATCTTCACCCATATAAGAGGGCCTTTTCTGCTATGGCACCCCAGTTGCGGAATGAGCTTCCTAGAGAGGCTGGCATCCATGTTGTGCTCTTTTCAGCACCAGACGTTTTAGTGTTTCACTCGTTCAACTCTGTTGTTTTAAATCTGCTACTGTATTTTAAATCTCTGCATTACTGCTAAGCCTTATTCTGCTTGTACTTTTATACTGTAGTTTAAAGCTTTTATAATTGACTAGCTGATGTGCCCGGCATTGCTCGGGTCCCTGGATAATGTTTATAACATTTATTTGAAAAATAATAAATTTCTCTGCAACTTATTCATCTTTAGGTTGGTTGGTTTTTTTAGTTTGGTTGAGTTAGTAAATTGTCTTGTTAGAATCAATGGAAAATTGCGTTAATGAGAACTGCATTTTAAATTAGAGCTTTGTGATAAACCACATTTTTTGTTTTACCTGAAATGCTTACACCTTCCACCGTGCTTTGGCCGGAGCAGCCGTCTAAATTTCAAAAACAATCAGGACACACAACACCCTTTCTACCAGCTAAAAAAATCAAATCTAAAAATAAGTTTTCAAAATATACCCGACATTGCCCAGATATCCAAATAACATATAGTAGGGAAGCGTATCTCAGTAGACGCAGGGAACTGTTGTATGCATGTGCTCTGAAGTTATTATTATGAAAAAAGGAAAGCAGCCAGAACATAGGCCAGTCCTAGGCCTGTGAGGTAACTTTAAAACAAATTAAATTCATTTCTCCCCCCCCCCCCTCAACGCATGGCCAGGGCTGCCTTGACACTGTCACCATGATTTTCCTTGTCCCCCCACAGAAAACAAAAACTACAACTCCCAGCATGCATTTTGCTGTGGTGCCCTCCCGACTTGCACAATGGGAGTCCTGCTACTGAAGCTCATGGGAAGTGAAGTCTGGCTGAGCCATTCCAGACTACACTGAGGGAGCTGGCTGGCTGACTCACAGGTAGCTTGGCCGGCTGACTCACAGGTAGCTTGGCCGTTGCCATTGGCGACAGGCCCAGAGCTGTGACCTCCTGCCCTTCTGCTCCCAATAGTGCCTAGTAACCAAGGCAGCCAGACCAAGCACTCTCTCTTCAGGTCCAGGATGGTGAGCTACTTCCAGATGATGGCCGCCAAAACCCCTCCCGGCCAAGGCATGCTGGGAGTTGTAGATGCAAGCCTAGCTCTCTGAATAATGTTAATCTTTGAATACATCTGAGGTGTCATGGGAGAGCGGGCCTTCTTAGTTGTGGCACCCTTCTTCAGGATTTCTTTTTTCCAGGTGGGCTGGCCCTGTGACTGCATTAATGGCTTTTAAGTACCAAGTGATTTTTTAAAAAATATATATTTTCCAGGGCCTTTTAACTTAATGAGATTTTTTATGCTGCGGATTTTCCCCCTGTTATAAACTAAGCCACAACATTCTAAGACTGATGCAAGAATTACTGAATAAAGTTTATGATTTTCATGTAAAAGCCTGATTTTACTATTGAAACAGAAGAGTGAATGGAGGAGGCTAGAATGTAATGGGGGTGAATGACAGTTGGGGAAAGTCAGTTAGAAGGAAAACAAAGACAGTTATTGAGAGGTCAGGAAAGTAGGGACTGAGTTAGGACTGAGAGATAGTAACCTGGTTTGCTAATCCCTACTTTATTTAAAATCAGCCACTCTACATACCAGTACTACACCTCCCAGCATGCCTGGCAGCCCACAAGTGCCCACATCCTCTGAGATGTCCTCTTGTTGCCGTTGCTGCTCCTCGATAGCGCGTGAAGGAGTAGCATCACCAAGGAGGGGGTGTAAGCAACTGTCAGTGGACATGCCCAGCTCCAGCCAATCCTGCTTGGATTGCTTCGTCTTGCACTTCTCACCCACCAAATGCTCCATCTGGAGCCTGTACTGAAAGGCCAGTACTGGGCCGGACACTTCCCCCCTTTGTTGGGTCTGTTTATGGGCATGTACAGAGTGCCTCCCCTTCCTCACTCCCTTTTAAGGGCAAAAAGTTGTGCGCTTGCTTCCCCCAGATTCTGAGAAAACAGCAATGTTAGGGTGAAGTGCCTTTGAGCATGTTTGCCCCCTCAAAGCCACGCTATTGAATCTAGCCACAATTTTAAAACCACGCAGAGGGTGGGAGGAGGCATTTATGTGGGTTGTTTTCTTTTATGTGGAATTGGGTTGACTGTTCGACACCAACCTTAGGAGTCGGGGTTGCAAAAGACATGCAGCAGCCACCCACCTATGCACTCACAATGGCTGCCAAAGGCCAGTAAGTCTGGCCTCCTGTCCAAAGCATGCTGGGAGTTGTAGACGTAAACCTAGGGTTTTATTAAATTCTTTAAAAATACTTAAACCCCAAAAGTCATGTTTTTAGTTTTTTTCTGGTACATTGTACAGCCAGACCTATCATTGTGTCACCGTGTCAAGTTTCTAACTCGTCTGGAAGTGGGTAAACATTTCCGGACATACATGTCACACTCATACTTTCTGCTTTATAGGTAGAGATACTGTATTTTATATGGTATTTTGTGGTTTTCATTTTTGTGAACTGCCCAGAGAGTTTCAACTATTGGGCGGTATAGAGCATCATCAACCAAGTGTTTTATTGCCCGCTTGTTGCTGGGCACTCACAGATTTTCGTGGGTCCCTCTCATGATGTTGTCTGCCTCCCATGCGCCTCCCACCCCTTCTAGCCATCTCCACATGACAAAAAAATACTCCAGTACGTCTGACTTATTTTTTGAGACGGAAGTTGCCACTATCTTCTGCTGTGTGCAGGTGAAGCAGTCAGTCAAAACGGCCCACTGAATGGGCCATGTGCATGTTGTTTACTTCCTCTTTCGAAAGGAAGTAAACACGCGGGCAGAGAAGTGACAGTAAGGAAACACGATTTCCCCCTGTGTGATGATGCTCATAGAAATGTAATAAATAAAGAAAATAACCCCCCTATTTTCAAACTGTGAACCCACTAGCACAGTCTTCCCCAACCTGGTGCCCTCCAGATGTTTTGGACTTCAAATCCTACATTCTTGCCCATTGGCCATGTGGGATAGGACCGATGGGAGTTGAAGTCTGAAACATCTGGAGGTTACCAGGTTGAGGAAGGCAGCTATACTCTGAATTCCTGGTAGACCGTAGGCCCATCTTAGTGCTATCCTCTCCCCAATTCGAGATCTTGGTAGTAGGTTTATCCTGTGTCTATTTATAGTTTTATTGTATTCATTGGGTCTCAGGGCAGATAATGAAGAGTTAAATAACAATAAACATTAAGAGGAGTGAAGATGAAAAACTAAAAATTAAGAACCCAATAGTAGATACATCTTCTCACAATCTAAACCTGAAATAAGAAAGACATTAAAAAGAATGCTAGACAACACATGCATATATTTAAAAACAAAACAAAAACTTGACCTTTCTGCGAACTTGGGTAGAAGGAATTTGAGTAGGAAAAATTTGGCAGAGAAAGGGTTAGCCATATTTTCCTGAAGCTGTTACACTTCAGTCAAATTCAACTTAAAAACAAACCTGTAACTGCATGTCCTGTATTAATAATTGTTTTTAAAAAGAACTATCCTAGCATCATGAGTACCATTAACAGAAATACAATGAGTAAACATAGGGAAATTACCATCCCTGTATATCAAGGCTGAGGAATGTCAGGCTGATGACCAAATCCGAGCCTCCAAGCCTCTCAGTCCTGACTTTCGAGTTCTCACGGGCCCCATGCTGAGTTATTTCTATTATTTACCCCATCCTGCCCTGGCCCATATCTACAAAGCAGATGGTAGGAACATGACAAATTAGATATTAAGCTTAAAGCTACTTAAACATAACTGCCAAATTCTCTTAATATGTCACAGCAATTTCTACTAAGATAGGGTATTGATGACTCCAGTAACTGTAGTTTTTTCTCCAAATTAAACACATATGTGGTGAATCTCAAAGATGTTAAAAATCAATGTTTTCCAATGTTTTATATACAAGTGTATTATCTAATATTTTATGTATTATCTAGTATTTCATTAATGGATGTTTTCATTGAATTTCATTGTTTTGTACTGTTGCTTTTATCTTGTATGCCAGCTTGCAGGGGGGCACCCGTTAAGGAGACCTAACAAGGGTTTTTAATAAGTAAATAAATGTGCTTATTATTGCAGGTGTAGACTGCGAGAAGATGTATTTCTCTCCATAGAAAAGCAGCCCATTGATTTTTAATAGGTTGCTGTCAGTGATCTTGGACTGTTGCACGAGTCTGCTATCTGCAGAATTTTGCAGCTCAGCAGTAACTCTAAATGACTATGGTATTTATTTATTCTTGTTATTTGTAAGCATGGTTACTTTTTTGCCAGTCACTTTCAATAGCAAAGAATGTGCTATTTCCTTTTCAAGGACCAGTATGTTGGATGTTATCACTGATTTATAAATGGAGCAAATGAATGCTTGAATTTTTCCAATTGATATTCTGATTTTAAAACAATCTGAATCATGTTAATTATCTGAGCCTTTGCCAGGATTTCCCCAGAAGAGCTTTATACAGTATGCTAAGGAATATGATCTGTTGTCTGCACTAATGGACTTTTGGGGAACTTTCCACCCCTGTAATTTGTAGGCCTTGATATTACTGGTATTTTCAATAAAAAGGATCCGGCAGTAGGTGATGTGGAAGATCCTCTGTAGGTGATCTGAGATCTGGGAGAGCCACTACTAGTAAGAGTGGGCAATTTTGGGCTAGATGTACAAATCATCTGACCTCATCTAAGGCAATGACATAACTAGTTATGTCTTGTTTGTATTTTGGGGTATGGTTTCTTTGCCTTTTCAGTGTTGTGAATCATTATTATTATTATTAATAATAATAATAATAATAGTAATAATAATACTTATATACCACTGAATATAATAAAAGTTCTAAGCGGTTTACATATAAATAATAAAAATCACATTTAAATACATTATGAAAAACAATTTCAACTACAATAATAGAAAGCAATACAAGGAAAGTAAGATGAACCAACATACAATGAATCACAAGCCAGAGAAAGCTTGGGTGAAAACGTGTGTTTTCAGGAGCGGTTTAAAGCATACTACATTTCCTGCCTCCCAAACTGCATGGGAGAGGGTGTTCCAGATGATGGGTGCCACTGTCGAGATATTACATGGCAATATTCTGTTGGTCACAGAACGACCAGAAGGCCTCCTCTGAGGATCTTGAAGGTCAGATGGGTATATATAGGGGGAGGCGATCTGTTTTTAAATAAATAAATAATAAATAAGGTATCCTGTTCCCAAGTTGTTTTGGTATTCTATGTCAACAGTATAACCTTGAACATGGCTTGGAGCTAATAGTAAGAAAAGTGTAATGTGAATATGGCTAGGTGTCTTACTAAGCACCCTAGTTGCTGTACTCCGCACTAGCTGCAACTTCTGACCCAGGTGCAAGGGCAGCCCCACATAGAGTGCACTATTGTAATCCAATTGTGAGGTTACTGGGACATGAACCACAGTGGTTAGGCTATCCCTGTTCAGGGACAGACACACCAACTAGTTGGTTATGGGCACTCCGAGTCACTGAGGTCATGTGGCCTCCACTGACCAAGATAGATGCAGGAAGACCCTGAAACTACAAGGGAAGCACTCAGGTCACCTGGCCTCCACTGACCAAGATGGATGCAGGAGGACCCCTAGTCCGCAACAAGTAAACAACCCAGTTCATGGACCTGGGAACTACCCATACATAGGGTCTCTGTCTCTGACTCAGACATTATAGAGAAATAGACCAAATCTCCTAACGACCACTTCATATAGAAGCTGAAGAACACTGGAGACAAAATATTGCTCTGTGGCACCTCATAGTTCAACTTATTTATTATTAAATAAATAAATAAATTCAACTTCCAGGGAGTCAAGGCACAGTCATCTGTAGTTATTCTCTGGAACTAGGGATGGGCAGACCCATTGCCATCCATAACGCTTGCTGCTTGCATGGTCCATTCATACCTGTAATTTTGCAAAAATGACTGCTTTACATCTGCCATAAAAGGCTTTTTACAAAACAACCTGAACTGCCATTATTGTTTTTGCAAAATGGCAGCTCGCTGGAGGGTCAGGTGGCCATATGCCACTCACAAGGCTCTTGCAGACCACTCGGCAGCTCCTCCAGGGAGCTGAACAGGGTCTGATAAACACTGCAGACTGGAGTCCAGGAAGCTGAGCGGGGGGTGGGGGAAGTCTGCTGGATTCCAGCCCCCCTTGAACTTTTGCAACATCCTAGTCTGGAACCAGACCTGTAAGAGCAAAACCATTGTAAAACAGTGCCACTAACGCCAACTCACAGAGACAGTCCAGAAGGATATTTTGGCCAATGGTATCAAAAGCTGCTGAGAGATCGAGAAGAAGTAATACGGTTGCACTCCCCCTGTCCCTCTCTCCAAGAAGGACATCCATCAGGGTTACCAAGGCAATTATGTCCTGAACCTAGAATTGAATCCAAATGGAAATTTATATTCCACCTCTTTTCCTCTTGCAAGGACCCCAAAGCAGCTTACATGGTACACTTCCTCTCTGTTTTATCCTCAAACAACCCTGTGAGATAGTTTAGGCTGAGAGTCAGTGACTGGCCCAAAGTCACACTTCATGGCTGAGTAGGGACTAGAACCATGATCTCCCAAATCCAAGTCCAACACTCTAACCACTACACTATACTGGCTCTAATCTTTCTAATGATTTTGTGAACATACAAAGTTACTAATTTTGCCCTTTCAGGTTCCTAGGTCAGATCTACACCAAGTACGATATAGCGTTATGAAAGTGATATATAAAAGGCAGGACCCACACCAAGCAGGATATAGTGATATATGGTATATGTCAATGGGCCCCAACAGTTGTCAGTGCACTTCAATACCGCTATAAAGCAGCAGTGTGGCTCCTGCCTTTTATATACCGCTTTCATACTGCTTTCATACAGCTATATCCTGCTTGGTGTAGATCTGGCCCGAGAATATTTGGGGTGGCAAAGGATTTCTGCTGCCACCAATTGTGTTCCTGGTTCAGCCCATTCTCTCCTCTTTTTATTTGGCTGAAGCATGATGTTTCCTCTGTATGAACATATAATGAGTTTTCAGTAAAAGGAATTTATTGTATCCATCTGAAGAGGAGGAAGCATGCCTCATGCTTTATTGTAGCCGCCAAATACATATCAATATCCTCTGGGGGGAAAAAACCCTAAAGCCAAATATTGGCAATCTTTACTTGAGCTCCCATGTTGATAGCGCTGCATCAGTAAACCCATTCTCTTCAGTAGGTACTGAAGTGACCGACAACACTGAAGATCAGGCTGTCAGGCAGAATGATCATTAAAAACTTAGCAAAGAATTCATATGAGAGATGGGTCCCTGGAGAAATGACTTTCATGCCACTGAAATGTTATAATTAATTACAAGGCAAAGTCTCCAAAATATTCCCATGTGAAAGATGATAAAAAGTGTACAGTAAAAAATAAGTGTTTTATGCTGGAGTTAAGATACACAGCTTGGCACAGTTCTGTATGCCATTGCTTATGGTGTTTCAACAAATGTGTGTAGCTTTTCAAAGAGCATTTCCCATATGGATAAGAAAGTATTTCCTTTTAATCAGATCTAGTTTTGGATTCTTCAAATGGATCTTATTTTTAACTATTTTTGACACACTGTTTTGAGACCTGTTCAAGATCTCACACATTCTTCCAACACAGCAACGAATAAGTATTGTGGACTGTAGCTGTATAATTCCCCCCCCCCCCCCAATAGATAGCTGCTTTAGGCTCCAACATCCAGTTGGTAGAGAGTGATGAGAAGACAGCTGGAACCCTATATTATAGATTTAGAAAAATGATGACAGGGCTGGAGCAAGACCTCTATGAGGAAAGCTTACAATGTTTGGGGTTCTTTAGCTTAGAAAAAAATGAGTAAAGAGGGGCATGATATAGGTGTATAAAATTAGACATTGTGTACAGACAGCAGATAGGAAAAGGTTTGTTCTCCATCTCTCACGTCACAGTCATCTAAGCAAGTTGAATGATTGGAGATTCAGGACAGAAAAAAAGAAGTACCTCTTCACACAGCACATAGTTCAACTGTGGAACTCGTTACCGCAAGGCGTAGTAGTAGCTGCCAACTTGGATAAGTTTAAAAGAGGAGTAGACGGATTTATAGAGGATAAAGTTATCAGTGGGTACTCATCATTAAGGATATATGTTACCTCAAGTAGCAGAAGCACTATGCCTCTGAATATCAGTTTCTGGGGAATGGGTGGGATATTGCTGATCTGGTTGGAACAGAATTCTGGACTAGTTCTGACCCACCATGGTTGTTCTTGTGTTAACAAATTCATCCCTAGCTGAACTGTCATCTCTGTCACTAGGTGTTCTTAGTCAAGTGACCAAGCCCCTTCCTGATGTTCAGCTCTGCACATTGAATGAATTCACATTGGGAAATTGGCAGACTGTGTCCCCACTAGTGCATTCCAAATTATATTGATAGAGCTCTCTATTTGTTCACATGTGTAGGAAGGTGCTCCATTCAGGTGTCCAGTTAATGTGTAGAGAGGTGGAGGCTTCCTGCATACTGAAGACCTGAAAATGGGTGCTTTCTGAGCCTGTGTCTGCAGTATGGACATAATACTGAGCTGTCTTAGAAGTTGGTTGCAAGAATTACAACAATATGTGTATGTTAACAGTTTTGAATATTCTAGAGTTCACCATCATCTCATCGTCTCATTTACTGCATTTTATACCACCCAATAGCCAAAGCTATAATATGTCAGCCCAGGTAAGGAGTGTGCTGGGCAGCAGGGTGTGTAGTATAGCAGCAGAACCCCCAATCTGTCTCCCTAGCTCAATACAAGATGCAAATATTCTAGACTAGTAGTTAGATGGACAGGGAGCCTGGAGAGAGAACTAAAATTCCTATAGATTATGGCAACACCCACCCTCCCTGGCCTTCAGAGTTGCCCTGTTGCAGAACTCCACTGCTTAGTTTCCTACATTGTGATCACTGTTTATTCCTATCTTCTTCAAAAATCACCTTTTCCTTGATGCCTTTGGTCCCTGCATCTGCTAACTAGTCTTAAGTACATGCAACTGAAATAATTGCATATTCATCTTCTTTATACACCTGCCTCAATTTCTCATTTCTCCGTTGTCTCCCATGTGTCTTGTTTTCTAGATCACAAGTCCCTCGGGATTGGGACCTGTCTTCTCATTCCTTGTAAAGTGTCACGTACATGGATGACACTGTAAAATTAAATAAATAATGCTGTCTGTTTTTACCAATCTATCCATGACGGTCTGTCTTCTTATAACTATGACTGCTATGTTTTCTTAGAAGCCTTTCATCAGGTATTTTCTCAAAAATGTTTTAAAAGCCTCATTATATTCATAAATCACTGTGTTTGAGAGGTCTCAATTGAGATATTGAACCACAATGCATTTTTATCTCTGCCTCCCCCCACCAATACTTGAGGAGTGGGCTTGTAGAATCGTGCTCAAAAACGCATAGCAGAAACATTGTGATATTTCAGTTTCCCAAGGGTGATATCACAATATATTGTGTTTTGCATCATTGCTGCCCTCCGTGAAAGTGATTGCAGGATTTGAACTGTTGAAGTGCATCATTTTGTTCTGAATGTACACACTAGTTGTCTTCATTTGTATATCTCAGGATTCAAGACACGTATTATACTATATTTACATTCTCCCCTTCTGAAATAGAAGTAGATGAACTTAAATGCAGTTCTGTGTCCTGAACCAGGAAGCAGGGATGCAGATTCTCCCAGGCTCTTCTGCAGCCAGGGATAAATCTTCACTGGACTTTATCAGTGAAAAAGCTAACAACTCAGAGTCTGTGGGAACTCAGCAATTCTCAGAGGTGGGAGGGACTTCAGAGTTGACCGATCCTAGAGTCCACTGCAGATTCAGATGGGCGGAGCTAAAAGGAGACGAGGAGCAAAAGGTTTCTTCAGAGGAATCCTCCCGGTAGTTAAGGAGCTCAGGGGAAAAAACTTCCCTTTTGTTGAAAGGACAGTTGTCTCACTTAGTTATCCAAATTTTAGTGTAAGGGAAAGTTCCTAGTTTTTAAACTCTCTTCAGGTGTGAAGAGATGTTTATTTATTTGGCAGACCTCTTTGTTTTCTCGCACTGCAGCGGGAGGGCTTAGAAACATGCCACATGCCACAGTTCTGATGAATATTGGGACCCCACAGCTGCTTTTTCTAAACAGAGGTGTGAACACTTCTAAGCACATTAGTTAAAAAGGAGCACAACGCCCTGCCCCCACGCCCATGGAGGGAATGCTTACCTTTCACACATTTAGTTTTATGCCTAAAGTGGGCTTCTACACACATAGAATCATAGAATTATAGAACAGTAGATTTGGAAGGTACTTGTAAGGCCATTGAGTCCAACCCCCTGTTCAATGCAGAAATCCATCTTAAAGCATCCCTGACAGATGGTTGTCCAGCTGCCTCTTGAATACCTCTAAGGTGGGAGAGCCCACGACCTCCCTAGGTATTTGGTTCCATTGTTGTACTGCTCTAACAGTCAGGAAGTTTTTCCTGATTTCCAGCCGGAATCTGGCTTCCTTTAACTTGAGCCAATTATTCCACGTCCTGCACTCTGGAATGATAAAGAAGAAATCCTGACCATCCTCTGTGTGATGGTCTTTCAAGTATTTGAAGAGTGCTATTGTGTCTCCCCTCGATCTTCTCTTCTCCAGGCTAAACATGCCCAGTTCTTTCAGTCTGTCCTCACAGGGCTTTGTTTCCAGACCCCTGATCATCCTCGTCGCCCTCCTCTGAACATGCTCCAGCTTGTCTGCATCCTTCTTGAAGAACTAGAAGCAACACTCAAGATGAGGCCTAACCAGTGTTGAATAGAGGGGAACCAGTACCTCACGCGATTTGGAAGCTATACTTCTGTTAATGCAGCCCAAAATAGCATTTGCTTTTTTTGCAGCCACAGCACACTGTTGGCTCATATTCAGCGTGAGATCTGTAACTATTCCAAGATCCTTCTTGCTTGTAGTATTGCTGAGCCAAGTATCCCCCATCTTGTAACTGTGCATTTGGTTTCTTTTTCCTAGGTGTAGAACTTGGCATTTATCTTTGTTACATTTCATCCTGTTGTTTTCATCCCAGCTCTCCAATCTATCAAGATCACTTTGAAGTTTGTTTCTGTCTTCCAAGGTATTAGCTATCCCACACAATTTTGTGTTGTCTGCAAATTTGGTAAGCATTCCCTGCACCTCCTCATCCAAATCATTAACAAAAATATTGAAGAGCACTGGGCCCAGGACTGAGCCCTGCGGTACCCCACTCGTTACCTCCCCCCAGTGTGAAAAGGTACCATTGATAAGCACTCTTTGAGTCCGATTCTGTAGCCAACTGTGGATCCACCTAATAGTTGTTCCATCTAGCCCACTTTTCACTAGTTTGTTAATGAGAATGTCATGGGGCACTTTGTCAAAAGCTTTGTTGAAGTCAAGATATATTATGTCCACAGCATTCCCACAGTCCACAAGGGAGGTTACCCAATCAAAAAATGAGATCAGATTAGTCTGACAGGATTTGTTCTTGATAAATCCATGCTGGCTTCTAGCCATCACTGCATTGTTTTCAAGGTGGTTACAGATTGACTTCTTTATAATCTGCTCCAAAAAATTCCCAGGGATTGATGTCGGACTGACTGGTCTGTAGTTCCCAGGTTTCTCCTTTTTGAAGATAGCGACAGCATTAGCCCTCCTCCAGTCCTCAGGCATTTCACCCACCTTCCATGATTTCGCAAAGATAATAGACAGTGGTTCTGAGAGTTCTTCTGCTATTATTACTCTGGGATGCAGTTCATCAGGCCCTGGAGATTTGAACTCGTTCAAAGAAATTAGGTGTTCCTTGACCATTTGTTTATCAATTTCAAATTGTAATCCTGTCCCTTCAGCTTGTATGCATGTAGAAGCCCTCTTTATACCTTGGTGCATTTAGTGTGAATTTCTGAAGCTTTGTGTCATGAGAATGCATGGGACAGGGCTGTGACCCTCCCCCCTCACGTTTTCATTTTGAATTACTGAAGAATTACTGAGTCTGGAACTGCAGGAATTTGGTTTGAAGGAGCTTTTGGAAAGCTTGAATGAGTGATATGATGGCTAGAATTATAGCGTTCCAGCCAGAAGCAGGAGGATTGGACAGCTGGAAAGGTGAACATTTTGTGGCATCTGCTAGCATCTATTATTGTGATAGCTTGTATTGTGATGGCCATTGGCTACAAACAGTAAACAGAAAGCAAGAGAGATTGTCATGATTAGAGTCAGGATATTGAATCTGTTAAGATACTTCAGTGGTCTAATGACAAAAGAATATTCCAGCAGATATGCATACAGTTCTGTAATACAGACATTATCATTATCATTATCATCATCGAGCATTTTCAGATGTGGGGAATCATGTTTCCCTACCATCGCTTTGCCTTCTGCATCTGTCCCACAATTGGGACGAGCAGATTCCTCTTTCTTCACACGGGGAAGGAAGAGGAAGCAAGTAGCCACCATGTGGCCCATTCAGTGGGCATTTTTGTAGTGCAGTTTCTCCTGCACACAGCAGAAAATGGCACCAATTACTGTCAAAGCCAAGAAAAACAGATTTTCCGGATTGTATTTTGTAGCGGAAAAAACAAAAGAAGCGGGAGGCATGCAGGAGGATCATTGTGTCGTTAAAATGACCCGTGAAGATCCATGAGTGGCCAGTCACGAGCATGCGATAAAACACTCTTGCTACTCTGAATCTGAACTCCTCAATGCTTGCATGTGGAGACTTCCACTTTTTATAATTTTGTTGAAAAGCAATGATTAGCACAAAAAGCTGAGATTTACGCACTTTCAGATCCTGCAATTAAAATAAATCTAATATTTCTATGCTATTTACCACTCTGCATTGAAGGAACCTGCAAAAAAAACCCTAATAAAATCCAATGTTTTGTATAAAACAAAATCTTATGTAAAACTGTTGCCTTTGTTTTGTTTGCTATTATTCTTCCATACTGCTGTTAAAAGAAAGGACATGGATTGAAGAGAGGGCCTTCTTTTCCTAGGCAATGTGTTATTGATGAGCTGGCATTTGCCCTGTGGCTTTCCCGGAGGATTGCTTACATCTATTACTCACACACATCGATTGGTTAATTTGATAATTCTATCACCAATCAGCTTGTGTCTGACCTTTTTGCCATGGCAATGATGGCAGAGTCTTCATTTTTACATTGCAGACCTGCTAGATTGACCTTTCTGGGGAGAATGTCAAGACATCCCTTGATCTTAACCTGTCACTAAATTTGTTAGAATTACACTGTCCCTTAACCTTGATCTCGTGTAGTTGTATTCAGGATGCACATTTTGTCTTTTTAAACATTTTAAAATAAAGTGTGTCAGTTCAAAACAGCCAAAACAAAAGACTACAGTCGAGATTAAAATCAGTTTTGCTTCTCTATCTATCTATAATATCTTTTAGGAGATTGCAGCTCCTCGCTGCTTGCATTTGAAATGTTCGCTGCATAACAAATTTCATGAGGGCCAAAGCTATTATCTCCTGGGAGATTTTCCCCTCTTGTTTTTCCTCAGTGAACATAACATTGTACAGTAAAATACCTTAAGTCATTACCTTGGTTATAAGTTCCCATCACAACTGCTGCTTGAATTCTCTTTACTTGAATTGGATTCCTTATTGGAAACAGGCCCTACACAAGCTCTTCTGCTGCCCGAGGCATGAGAGCACATGTGCCATCACCTCACACCCCACCCCCTTCCTGCAGCTGCCTTGTGGCCACTTCCCTTTATCACCTCGCACCTACACCTCTTCCCTCAGCACACGTGCCCCATCCCACTCCTTCCTTCATTGTGCATACCCATCCCTCCCCCTTCCTTCATCGCATGTGGTCTTCCCTCTTCCCCTTCCCTCATTGCACATCCCCTGCTCCTTTACCTCATAGCACCCAACCTTACCCTTACCCTTACCACTGCTGCAGTGTTGGCTCTCTGAGGAGCCACATAAGCAGAAGAAGCGGCTGTTGTAGCTCTTGCAAAAGCCCACCCAGCCTCCCTGGCTGCCATTTGGCTCTCACAGAGAAGATTCTCAACGTGAGCTGGAGGGCAGGTGGCTAAGAGCAACCAACCATCTTCTGTTTAGCTCAGAGGATCCCCTCAAAGCAAAACAGAGGATGGGTTGCCATCTGCCCAAGAGAGCCCCAGCGGCTGCTGTCTCACTACAGCAAATGGCATAGTTGGAAAACGGATAGCAGGGCTTGCCAGAATACCTGCCGGAAGGGGTAGGGGGAACAGCTCAATTCACCACTGTTCCCACCGCGCCACCTGATGCCAGGGGTTTTGAAGCCAGTTTCAATAGGAAAATGAACCAATTGCGTCCTCATTTCTAAAAGAATTTACTTGAAAGTAAGTCCTACTCATTTCAACATGACTTCATTACAGATATCCCCTCTTATTTGAGCATTCATTCTATTGACCTCACTTGTGCTTCTGAGTAAAGTTGCACAGGATCAGTAAATTTTGGGTTTCATCATTCCATTTTTCTAGCTTTCTAAATGCAAATATTTCATTATCTATGTGTACATATTTTAATAGGGGGCTGTCACCAAATTTGCCATTGGCAATCTGAGATCACATTACATTTACCAACAATTCACATGCTTGTCAGAGCACAGAGAATCAATCTGTTCCTTGGAAAAAAACAACAACATTTTATCCCACAGAGTCAGGAGGCTATCAGTCAACAAGCATATAGAATGAATGCTAAACATAGCTCATCAACTTTGGACTTGTTATGGTACTGAAGAACGAAGACACCATAGATGATTATAATAGCAGTAAAGTGTCTTATAATAGATTCTTGTACACCAAACCCTATCAAGCTCTAGTTTGAGACCGAAGTCCTCTGATGCAAACTAAGTGGCTTCTCATTGACCAGAAAGTGTTAGACACCTGTAATTTCCTTGGCTACTTCTCCTCTAAGCAGACATTCTTAATGTGTAAAAAAGTTAGTGTTGTACAGCTTTGTAATGGAACTGATTTTGTTAAAGACTGGGATGAAATGACTAAACTCATTTCACTGGTAATCTTAAGCAAATTCACATCTAAGCCTTTAGAAGTTAAAGGCTAGCATGCTAACAGCCTTGATATCCTCTGTATTCACAGAAAATTAAACTAAAACCAAATCTCAGATGATTTTGTATGGACCAGAACATGCCCTCTTGTTAATTAGGAACTGTGTAAGAAACCTGAGACATTAATAAGAAGATTTGTATTAAAAATTGAAAGATTAAACTGTTATCTCTCTCTTTGATTTCTTGTAACAGAACAATCTTCTGTAGTTTCTATGCCTAATCTTAGGTGAGCTTGTGAAAAGACCTTAGTTAATAAATATTATTTTAAATCAAGGCTTTGAGCAAAAGTGCAGATTGTAAGATCTTTAAAGTTTTATATGATCCTAGCTCATATAGCTCTAGATAGAGGAGGAGGAGGAGGAGGAGGAGGAGGAGGAGGAGGGTGAGAGAAGAAAGACACTGCAATATGCAACAGAAATAGATGTATTACAGTGGGATATTAGTACTATATTTGAAATAAAACAAGTGAGCTGTTTATAGCAGCAGGTTGAAGGCGCAATATATGCAAGCATATCAATGCAACAGTGTGCAGGTGGCAACTCCCAAGTCAGATGAACTGCCATATCCAAGCCCTACTGCCTGGATGGACATAAGAGAGGAACAGCATTTGCTTTGTCCCACTTCTGGGTCTGTCCCTCCTCCCCGAGTGTTTTTTTAACTATCCCATCTTTCCATTGCCAGCAACTGGAGAGACATTATTTAGCCGCTCTAGGCTACCATAAATATCACCATGTGTTGGAGGCATGTCCACACCATGGCTCTGATCTGCTCCTTTTTACCTCTCCCAATGTCAGATCTCTGATGTCAGGGTGGTAAGGGCTGTGGAAGTTTCTGTGAGGGCTGAGAAGGAGTATCTGAAGTAATATCTCCCCCTATGAGGGCAGCCCTCTCTAACCACCCATGGAGACGAAGATCCAAACAATCATATGGCCCCTGGAACACCTTCCCAGAGACCATAGGATTGCAGCCTTAAAAGTCCCTTTCTTGAAATCAGAGTCATGCAGTGCACTTCTATGCTAGTCTACCCAGAAGTACGTTTGATACGTATGTGAAGGATTTCAGTTGAAAATCAGTGTTCCAGTGATTTAAATGTTTACAGTGGTGTTGGTTTGTTCTGTGATATGTATTTATCATGGTGCTTTAGAATTTGCTGTTCATTATTCATCATAGTAATAATATTTGGCACTTATAAAGTGCTTTTTGAGTGTTCAAAAATCAAAATCACATAGATTATTTCAATAATCCTTACATTTGTTTTAAGGTTTCATCTGCTAGTTTCTTATTTTTGAATTTTTTTAAAGAAAATAGTTTCTTTATACTGTGATTCACCACTCAGTCTGATACTTGAATGGGGATATACATTTTAAATAAATAAATAAATAAATAAATATTGCCTTCATATTGCACACAGGGGACTGGGGCTGAGGGATAGTGGCTTACCTAACAGCACCTATTAAAACTGTGGCTGAGATTAGATTTGAATCTGGAGACTTCTCAGCTCACTCACACTCTGTAGACGTAATTTGCTGTTGTAAGTGGCATTTTGTCATTGGGATTTATTGGATTATATTGTTTTTGTATTTATTTTCTGTAAACTTCTTCAAATTTAAAGGGAATATAAATGCTTAGGGACATAAATATTCCAATAAAAACACAGCACTTTAAATACATCACATTTAATAATATTTCATAAATGCTTCAGGAGATAAACGTTCCTTATATCGCAGTTAGATCACTTTTCCTACTACATCCTTTTTGGTTTGACTCTACCCCTTCCTTCTGGGACTATATCGGCATTTTGTATGTGTTTGTGTGTTGTTGCTGTGCATCTTCATTCCTATGCAACCCACATGCATGCACATGTAACAAGCAACCTTGATTTATGGGGACCTTTAACCCGAGCTGTGTTACACACACACACAGGATTTATGCACTGCATTTTTACTCAAATTAGGAATAGCTGCTTCTAAGTTGGGAAACATAGCACACTATAAAACGTAATTCTAATTTGGAGACATGAGCTCACACACTTTCAGTCTCAAAACAAAACTGGGTTTATTAGGATAGAGAACTATACTAGTGAAGAATCATGAGGAACAATGATGGAAGTCAAGGAATCCCAGGTTGATTCTAAAAGCTGAAAAACACCAGGCATGCCCAAGCAAAGAGAACAAATGAAGATTGCCTGAACTTCTCCACAGTTACAGGGTTTCACACAAAAGACTACAAAAGGTTTGATTGTTCAGAGGCTGGACTCAGGATGGGATGAAACAAAGGTAACCAAAGTTTGGTTCTGACTATTGAATAGAAGGTGGAGGGAGGTCCCTTGCCTCATGTTTACATTTCATCCAGCTATAGCTATTCAAGGTATTGCACCACAATACTCGGGGGGGGGGGGAAGAATTCATTAAGAGTACTTGGAGTAGATGGTCTCATGCTCACTGAATGGGTAAGTAGGTGAGGAAGCTTCAGGATTAGATCATTTTATCCTGCCATGGTGTTTAATAAGCCAATTCAAAGGTACCCTTGTGGGTTAATGAGATCAATTCAATTTAATAGGCTTATTCAAACGTACCCTTGGCTGGGTGGTGGCATGACAAATCAGGTATGCATTTGCTTGTGTCCTCTGGTTGGAAGGAAAAACTACCTTAAATTAAATCAAGGCTTAGTTACCCTGTACAGCTCCTAATTATGTAGCATTCCAGAGCCTGCTGGTTGTTCCTGGCAACTATATAAGCCATACCTTTTGGAACAAACATAGATTAAGAACATAAGTAGAGCCATACTGGATGAGACCAAGGGTCCAGCTAATCAAGCATTCTGTTCACACAGCGGCCAACCAGCTGTCAATTCCTGAGTCAAGGTGTTTGGGTTATGACCCATAAATAGCACCTGGGAACTGAGCCAGCATGTCTGAAGCTCCCCTGTAACAACATATGTGTGTGCATGTGTGTGTGTCTGTCACAAACTTAGTTCTCATATTTACATCTCAGCAGCTTCCAGTAAAAAAAGTCCCAACAGTTTGACATTTCCCATGATGAGTCTATCTTGACAGTCTTCATACCACCAGGTCCACAGGATAACATAGTATTACTCAAATCACAGAATCATGCATGTAAGAGGTATTTTAAGCATTGGTAATGAGAATTTAATAAACTAGCAAATAGAATCATAGAATAGTAGAGTTGGAAGGGGCTGGTAAGGCCATCGAGTCCAACCCCTGCACAATGCAGGAATCCACCTTAAAGTATACCTGACAGATGGTTGTCCAGCTGCCTCTTGAATGCCTCTAGTGTGGAAATGTGAGTTTATGGCAGGATGAGTTTATTAATGCAAGTTTATTAGCCTTGTAAATAGTTTGCAGTTACTATATTAATGGCTGCGTAAATCCTCATAGTCACAATGCATATGGTGTATATTGGTCTGGAATATATCTCAGTCAAAACAATAGGCCTTCTAAAAATTGTGTGAAGTTCAGTGTGCATTCAGAGCTCTCACCAAGTAGACTTCCTCATTGGCTACAGTTTCAAGGACAGTCCTGCAGAGATTGATATGCAGAGTGTCTCCTAGAACTGAGTTCAGTGGACAAGCCTTTGTTTCATCATGTGTGCATCAGAGCTCCTATTCGCATGCAAATGTTTGTTAATGAAGTTTATAGGTATATTATTATCAACTCACAACAATATTGAGCGTCAAAAGCAACCACCAGACTGGAAAAAATGTTTAGCAAAAAGCTATATAGCACTAATATATTACACAATGTTTACACAAAGTATGCAGAATAAAAGTTTTCCTAACAAAAATATAAGGCTTTCACAACTGTAAGATCTTGTGGAAAACTTTATATTAACATATGCCAAAATACACAAATTAAATTTAAATTAAATTAAATTGTATTAAGTATTGAGCTTTATAATACAAATACATTATAAAAACAGGATCACAATAATAACACATTTTTGCAAAATAGTGAACAGATGTGACAGGCTTCCTAGTATATGCATGTTTCATATATAAGTTCTTCAGAAAAACCTTCACAAAATTTAAAACGATCAGTCAGGTGCGCAAAAATGATCCAAAAGGAATTATCAAAAGATTTACTCCTACAAGAGCAAGAGCAATTTCACTGAAACAATATAATTGTATTGCAATTATTACAGTCTCACATTGTGAAATACTACCAACTTAGCCCTAATAGCATTGATTACAAATGGTGTTATTCATAGACCTAATTGAAAGGCATTCTCTCCAAACTAACTTCCCCACAGGGTAAACTACCTCTGTAGAAAGAAAAAACAAAAAGTCAGTTCAGAAGGTTATATAATAATATATTATATATTATTATATATTATAATATATTATTATAATATTTTATATATATATATATATATATATAATATTATATATATATATATATATATATATATATATATATATATTATATAATATTCTTAGGAACATGTGAAAAGTGCCTTTCCTTCAAGTAACTATGGGAGCACAGTAATTAGGAGACAGCTACCTGTTGGGGGTCACTGGCCCTCCCAACCTCCCTCTGGCACTGCCTATGGACTGTAGGAATGATACGTACCACCTTAATATGTATGACCAGCCCCTAAAATGCTCTCTTTTTTTAATTGAACAGGCTAACCTGTTTTAAGAGGTAATGGTTATCTGGCTGGAATAAACCGTTAGCTTCCAATCACATTTTTTCTTTCAACTAGAACTGCAAATCCCTAGAAAACGCTGGATAAAACATAATAAGTCGTGATGGAAAGCAATAGCAATTTAAGTTGTTAAATGCCACTTTTGACCAAAGTGGAATTTGTTTTCTACATTCTCCCAAACCTCTAAATGTTTGGTTTTCACATAGTTTGAGTTTTAAATTAGTTAATAAAATCACCCTAACTTGCATGTCAACATTCTTTAAGAAGCTTCTGGGAAGGGAGTGGAGGGAAATCCACAACCTCATTGTAGTCATCTGAGAATTTTATGTCACAATTATTTTCATGTTGAACATACACCATGGTGTATGCATCAAAATAAATTTTGATACAGCCGTGACCTTCAGTAATAATCTGCACCTCAATTGCTCCCATTTCAACAGCCAGGAAAAAGCTGAAGAGTAAATTACATTTGCTACAAGCGATTTTGAAGTGATGCAGGATTTCTTTTCATTGTTAATTTTAGAAGATGTAGAAGGCTTCTGTGATTCTTACTTTGACAATATGTGCAAACATTTTTCAAATTGTTTAGTATTTTAATTTTCAACTTTAGTACATTCATTAGGTTTCACTCTCTGCAAGATGCCTGACCTACAACTGTTTGTTTAATCAAATGAATTAAAACAAAAACACACTTACAGAGCAATCTTAAGGTGTGTGTGTTTGTGGACAGATTCTGTGGCAATAGGACTACTACCTAATGTGGGGACACTGTTTACCTTTTTTCCCTTTCAATAGGTTTCTTTCTCTATTTTCTTTTTTTTATTATTAGCTTTTTTATATTTTATATTTTCCAGATTTAGATTACTAACCAGAATTCATCAGTTGAAACACATCTCACCAGTTTTAAAACAACAGTGTTGGTTTTCAGGCACAATTCAATAGGTTGCTTTCACCTTGGTTCTGCCTTCACACTGACTGAGACCTTGTCTCTTAAAGGGGGCTGGCCTGTTTTAGCAGCCTCAGTCTACAGCAATATGGGAGTGGCTGTGACATACTAGTGTCCTCATGGCCACTGTCTGAAGATGGCAAGGCAACCTCCTCTAGAAACGGGAAATGATCTATGGGTTCCTTCTGGGGTACTGAGTCCTGAATCATTAACTCTGGAGCCCCTTCTTTAGAGGACAAGGAATCTGAAGACAGAGAGACAGAGTCCTGGGCCAGATCTACACCAAGCAGGATATAGCACTATGAAAGTGGTACGAAAGTGGTGTATAAGAGGTAGGAGCCACACCAAGCAGGATATAGCACTATGAAAGCAGTATATGGTATGTGTCTATGGGCCCCAACAGTAGTCAGTGCACTTCAATAACGTTATAAAGCAGTATTGTGGCTCCTGCCTTTTATATACCGCTTTCATACCACTTTCATAGTGCTATATCCTGCTTGGTGTAGATTGGCCCCTGGTTCATGACAGCATTGTTGTCTGGATACCTGAGCCTTATCAGCCTTCTCCTAAGACACAGGGGCCATATTTGGACAATTGCAAGGATGAAAGAGCCCCCCCCCACCGCTATGCTGATCACACAACTGTGATTTGCATAATTATCCACAATGAAGCATGGGTTGCCATGTTACCCTACCCAGCATGAGTTGTAGGGTGCAGTGTGCAGGGTTTGGATGACACAGCAACCTGCAGTGCATTGCAGGGAGGGATGGTGGGACTCACCTCCACCTGTTTTCAGTGGCTACTTGATGAGCCACTGCCCGCTCCAGCCCACAGCACCGCACAAGCTTCTCATGGCCTCGCCGAGTGGCTGACAAAGCCGCCCACCTTGCCCACAGCTCCCTTGCAAGCTGCCTCGTCAGGTACTCACCAAGCTGTGAGGTGATCGAGGAGCCTGCCCATGAGCACACCGCAGCTTGGCAAACGTGGTCTGGGGTTCTGGATGTAGGGGAGTCCACTGGGCTCCTGGATCTACTCAGTTGCTCAGGACATCCCTAATCACAGGTAATGATGTAAATTGCATAATCAGTGGCATGATCAGCACGCATGGGGTGGGGAAAAAACCCACGATAGGTTCCTTTGCCCCTATGATTGTCTGAACCTGATTTGGACAATCAGTGATAGGCTTCACACAGCGTGATAACTCACAGTCAAGTTTGAGTATGGATCGAGTGTGGATTGCTGTCGAATCATGAAAAGTGTTGAAAAGTGGGTTATCCATGGGTTGTGTTAAAGGGATGGTGTCCACCATATATAAGATACTATTGTTTTCTGATGAAAGCAACAGCGATGGTCTTAAGTGCTGGTGGGAGGCAAATTTAAACACTTCTATTGACACTGTTTGGTCTAACATGTGGGTGAGACCACCATTTAAATCTATATTTGCTAACACAAAGGAAATGTCTCTGAAGCTATTACATGGTCGATACCTGACTCCTAGAAAATTGGCATACATTAAATCTGGCTCCTCTCCCATGTGCTGGAGGGGATGCCAAGTGATTGACGTGTACCAGCACATGTGGTGGGAATGTGCTGAGACTCAAAAATTCTGGACTGCGGTGTTTTCTGAGATTACCCAGATAGTGAAAACTGAAGTGCATATGGATTCAGAACTGGGTGTATTGAACTTTATTGAAGCAAATATGAATTTGAAGCATAAAGAGCTGGTATCGCATCTTTTGTTTGCTGCCAGGAAAGTAATAGTGTTGCATTGGAAGGATTTCAAATTTACAGACTTGAATGAATGGTGTGAAGTGGTGTGGAAGACAGCAATAATGGGAAAATTGTTGTATAAATTACAGGTCATGAGAAGTCAATGAAAGTATGATTCCTTTGTGGCTGTTTGGTTACTGTTTATTGAATATACTAATATGGCAGAACATGGTCGGACAGTACCTGTACATTATAAATCATTATGGTTGTTGTAAATGTTTTGATATTGTTTATTTTCAAAAGTTGATTATGCTTCCAGAAAGATTTTGTATTCTCTTACTTTGTAACTCGATCTAGGGGTGGGAGGGAAGGATGGGAAGTATTGTATAATATTGTATTTTGTAAAACACAATAAAAATTAAAATACCAAGAAAGAAAACGAAAGAAGAAAAGTGGGTTATCCTGTTGTTTGAAACCAGCGTCACGAACAAACCATGGTTTGTTAACCATGAAAAACCCATAGTTCTCAACCCAACACCAAAACATGGGTTCTCTTCATGGATTGTTTGTAGTTAACAAACCATGGTTTGTTAGCGGGGCTGGATTGTGACAACATGATAACCCATGTTTCAACAACAATCCATGGTTCAACGACAACTCACACTCAACCCATGTCATGCTCAACCTTGAGGCTGGGTTACTGTGTTGTACGAGCCTAGTCAGTGTGTCTCTCTGTTTATATGCAAGTTATAAAGTGTAGCTCTTCATTTTCAATTGCTGAATTTACAAAATGTCTATCCATACTGCACTCTATACTGGTGCAGCATTTCACCACAGCTGTGTTTCTTCACAGAGGAAAGTTGTCATTTCTTTTCCTTTTCATAGCTTTCAAGATGACAACAACCTCTGTAATTTGGAAGCATACTTCAGATTTTCTTCTAATTTTTCCTTTCCTTTTCTTGTCCCATCCTATCCCTATTTTGATGGTGTAACCTAACCATATCAAATGATAATTATTTTCTGTTCTACAAGCTTTCAATTGCCCAGTTCAGCTATCAGATCCTATCAATGACCTCTGAACAGGGACTGCTCAGAATGCCTCTTAAATATTTCAGTTGCACTAGCTTGCTTATTAATTTATTTTTAAATCTTGGTTATTACCATAGTATTACTTTTCATGCAGATAGAAAGCCATCACACTGCTGTAATATATAGTAATTCACACAATAAAAACGGAATACAAATTCAATTGGTAATACATCAAGAAAAAACGTCATTTTGGAAGCCGCAGTGATTACTTGAAATAATCCAGCTGGACAATGATGAAAATTTCAGGCCTATCGAAAGGTTGCCAAAAGTATAAGTTTAAGTTCTCTGCCAAGTTCTGGAGATATGTGTTGCCTAAGTGTCTGTTACTGGACAGATTTCTTGGTTCGTCTTTCCTGTGTCATGCAGACACTTAAAAATAATAGTAAATTAAGCTCTTTTCCCCCCTTCAAACCAAAACTGAATAACCATCTGCTTGTGAAAAAAAAATTGTACCGATCTTCTATTTATTTCAAAGAGAAAAGACTTCCTTAATTTATATTAATCAAACCTAATTCATCTCGGGCTTAAGTTAGCCATCTATTTTGTTTGTTGCTTCAAATGCTGAGATAGATACTGTCCATTAAATATATGAACCCACTATTGATCTTGACTATTTTTTTCCTGAATAGCAGCCCACCCCTACAGCCTGTGCCCCACCACTTGAACTGTTTTTTGAAACCAGTTTACAGTGCTGTTTTAAAGTCCCAACAGGCACATCCACCTACAGGATTTTTTTGTATTTTAATATGAAAAAAGTCTGTCAAACTATTTGTCCTTTCATTTTGAACATATTTCTTTATATTGTCTTTTAATTCTGAACATATTTTTTCTTCTTAGTGTGAACTGACATGATTATGGATAGCTTTACTATTAAGTAACCATTAAATTGCCAGGGGCTGAATTTCTCAGCTATCTGAAGGTTAGTTCTTACTCCTATTAACTATTCTCAAGGGCTATGAAGGGGTGGAAATTGTGCCAGTGTTGAGATGAGGTAAGGCTAATGTCAAAGTACAATGAATGTGTAAAATTGCATCATGTAAATCTAAGAACTTACACAGCTGGCCTTTTGCTGTACTGAAAAGAGCAGATAATTCTAGGGTAAGCTTACTGTACCAGAAAGGTTAAGGCAAACTGAAGTCCATTGAATGAAAACTCTATTGTTGAGCTAATTCTATTTTTCTTGGTGAGATTCAGTGGACTTCTGAAGCATGTTGGGTTTCTTACTTCAAAGGCTAAAAGAAAGAGAAAGCAATCCTATGTCCCTAGATAGTGTTGTGGGGACATAGGATTATTCAGTTTCCTGGCTCCGAGGTTGAAGACAGGACTCCAACCTCACATCCAAGAAACTGCAGTCCCTGCCCCCTCTCCCACCCTTTCCCACCCTCTGCAAACATGAGTTTGTAGAGGGGTAAAAAGGGGCATGCCGGTGGGTGGGGAGACTGGAAATGCGGAGATATAAGCTATCTGCATCTGTCCCCAGCCTCCTTCCCTTCCCCTCCCCCTCCCTGAAGCCTCCACTAAACATATAGGAGGATCTGATGGGATTGTGCCTGAAGTTACAAAAAGAAGGCTGTAGGTATCTCCCTAAGAATGTAAATGTGCTTTTCAAATTGAACAATATCACTGTGTTTTCTTCTTGGGACTTGCATTAAGAGAAATCTCTAGGGCTGAGAGATATGACTGTGTAAACATCAGCCTTATGAAGTAGCTCCACATTTGCCTCTTTCTGGGATGGGTAAAAAAAACTCTAAACATTTCAGGCCTTAATTCACTCATGATCTTACCAGGAGGCTTTATATTCTTAAACTCATATTCTCTAATTTATTTGTAATGCACAACATACTTTCTTTCTTTCTTTACTGTATTTTTAGAGCCATCCCATAAAATACTTATAGTGGTGTCCCATTAACAAGAAGACCATAAGACCATAAGAAGTGCTGTGCTGGATCAGGCCCAGGTTCCATCTAGTCCAGCATTCTGTTCACACAGTGACCAAACAACTGCTGATTGGGAATCCCACAAACAGGACATGGGTGCAACAGCACCCTCCACCCAGCAACTGTTGTGCATAGGCTTACTGCCTCTGATAGTGGAGGTAGAATGTAGCCGTCAGGACTAGTAGCCATTGATAGTCTTATCGTCCAATAATTTATTTAACCCCCTTTTAAAGCAGATAGTAGGAATAAATGGACATGTCTCACAATAAAGGGATGTAAGAAGTGAGATTTAATGTGTTCAGAAATGGTCTGGTGTTAGAGATTAGCATTGAGGTGGCCACATTTGCAGATGACACCAAATGATTAAGATCGTTTGCAAAGGACTCCAAAACTTCTCTCCGAAGCTGGGAAATGGCCATTAAAATGGCAGATATGCTTCAATGTTAGGGATGTGAGAGAATTTTATTTCAGTTAGGTTTTGATAAGAATTTATCAACATTTGCAAAGTTTTTCATATTTGGGATGGAAAGAACTTGAGATTTTTTTTAAAAAAAACCCAAGCATTGGAAAAGTGAAAAGGACAGATTCGCCCATACCTATTCAATATAATTAAGAGTAAAGTTATGTTTTGTCTATTGCTGCAAAACATCCTAACTTCACATATACAAAGATGGGTTCTGAGCTGGCTATGACTGGCCAAAAAAGAGATATTGTAGTTTTGATGCATACTTAGCTTGATGAAAATATTGACACAGTGTATGGCTGCTGGGAAACAAGCAATTCAATGTTGGAGAACATTAGGAAATGAATAAAAGAAAACTGCTAATATCATTACAAATATGTGGTGTGACCACATTCAGAATAATGTGTATACAGTTCTGGTCACCATACCTGAAAAAGCATATTGTAGAGGTATTTAGTGTAGAAAAAGGGCAAGTAAAGGTGGACATGATAGAGGTGTATAAAAATGTGCATGGTGTGGAGAAGTGGATAAGGTACAGCTTTTATCCTTCTATCTTAATAAAACCCAGGGTCATTGAATTAAGCATAGAGTTCATCCAACTGAGAAGAAGTTTCCCAATTTAGGGAATTGGACAGATTAATAGAGGATTCATTAAACAAAAAACCTACGGTTTACAAAAACAACGTTAAGGCTCCACAGTTTCCAATCAAGCATCAAAAAGCAGGGAAATTGGGAGTTAAGGCTCCCAAGCCTTAACACCACATCCTCCCTAAGGAGGCAGAAAGTGCAAGTGAAATTCTCATTCTCCCAAAGCAGATAAACCATGAGGACAGGGTGGAGAATATGATATGCAGAGGTGACTGTGGGGTTGTGGAAAACTGATCACGAACAACTTAGGGCCACCTACTTCTCTTTTTTTGTTTAGAGCAGCCTAATACAAATGTATTAGGAAGTGTGAAAAGTGAGTGTATTGCATAATTTGTGACAGACTTTACACGTAGTTTATGATATATATAGTAAGTAAAGAACAAACACAAGGATGTCTTTCTGTGTGTATATATGAAAGAGGCAGGCACACAGACATAGATAGACAGTGGGCCAGGCCTAAATTTCCAACCTAACCTATCTTACAGGGTTGTTGTGAGGGTAAAAGTAGCACATGCCACACACCCAAACATTACCAAACATCTGTTTTACATTTCTGTGAAAGTGAGCAGCAGAAGAAACTCACTAGATGGTTTTGGGCCAGTCATAGACTCTTAGCCTAACCTACCTCATGGGTTTTTGTGGGGGAAGATATGGCACTTGAAAGAATGATCAGTCTAGGGCTTTCCCCTTCCTCCTTACTAGAGAAGCTTCTTTGCAACTGATCAACTAAATGGAGTCTGAACATCCTCTTATATCACTACATCTGACCCAGTACCAAGAATAGCCATGTGGGTGTTTAGAAATATTGCTCAATTTAATTTTAATCTATCCAAGTTTGGATTTTTATTTTTATTTTTATTTTGCTCTAAAAATAGCCTGTGATCAATGAATCCTATATTAAGCCTGTCAAAGATGTTGGTACTGGAGATAACAATACACAATAGTTTGTTCAACCTGATAAAAAAATATTAGAAAAGCTAAGAGAATTCAGAATGTCACTGACTCTTCTGCCCTACAGGGTTGTTGTGCTGATAAAATGGAGGAGGATTGTGTAAGTCATCTTAGGTTCCTTGCAAGAGAAAAAAAAGGCAGGATATAAATGTAACACTAATAAACGTATTACTACTTCTACTAATTATTATTATTATTAATTATAATAACAATGAAGGAATAATTCTTTAAAAATCAAATACATGGATTTTTTAAAAAAGAAAAAAAGAAAAAGAGGGGGGAGCTTAACCCCTTCTCTTACGAAAAGCCTTGGTCCCTAAATATACACAGAGCTCTCAAAGAGAAGTACAACCAAATCCACACACCCCTTCAAGCTAGTGTATGGAGAATGAGACTCATTGCACTCAGTTAGGCTGACCATATGAAAAGGGGCTCATGTAACTTTAAGAGTTGTAGAGAAAAGGGAATTTCAGCCAGTGTCATTTGTATGCAATTAGTTCCTGGTGAAATTCCCCCTTCATCTCAACAGTTAAAGGTGCAGGCACTATACTAGAGTGACCATATACAAAAGAAGGCAGGACCCCTGCAACTTTAACTGCTGTGATGAAGAGGGGATTTCACCAGGAACTAATTGCATACAAATGGCACTGGCTGAAATTCCCTTTTCTCTACAACTCTTAAAGTTACATGAGCCCTGTCCTTCTTTTCATATGGTCAGCCTACACTCAGTGGAACTTACTTCTGAGCAGACATGCCTTGGATTGAATTGATATGAAAATTAATGATCAGCAGCCATAATCAAATGAACATACACACATGCAAAGCATGCAAGCAAGTTATTAATTGTAGAGTTATAGTGCTGTAAAGGAGAGGGAATTCTCACTCACATCTCTCCCTCTCCGCCTTCCAAGGTTCCAGACTGTTTTTTTTAAATAAAGGCTACAATCTTCTACACACTTACCTGGGAGTAAGACCATTGCATTCAGTCAATGGAACTTACTTCTGAGAAGAGACTACAGCTAGGGTGACCATATGAAAAGGAGGACAGGGCTCCTGTATCTTTAACAGTTGCAAAGGACAGGGAATTTCAGCAGGTGTCATTTGTATGCATACAGAACCTGGTGAAATTCCCTCTTCATCACAACAGTTAAAGCTGCAGAGGCCCTGTCCTCTTGACCATGTACAAAAGAGGTCAGGGCTTCTGCAGCTTTAACTTTGTGATGATGAGGAAATTCCACCAGGTGTTGCATATATACAAATGACACCTGCAGGAATTCCCTGTCCTTTGCAACTGTTAAAGATACAGGAGCCCTGTCCTCCTTTTCATATGGTCACCCTACTACAGCACTGTCTTTGCTAGAGGAAGCAGCCATTGTAGCTGATGCAGGAGGTGGGGGGAGAGACTTTACTGAACGTGTGCCATAATCAAAATGGCCACCGGATTTCTTAAAGAGGCACAGTTTAAATTTAATAAAATCCACTTAAGCGAATTTTCAAAAAGAAAAGCAGTTCCACCTACACTACAACGGGAGGAAGTAGGCCCTGCCATTGGACTAATGAATAAGGCTCCCTGAAGGTAAGGACAGCTGCGCAAAAATAGTCGCAACCCCTGAGTTCAATTTTCGGTTTCGGATTCAGGGGATTCTTTAATCTTTTTACTTTAAACTGCTCTCCTTCCCTCAGTCTTTCACCAATCTTCTTGAAATTTTCAGGTAATGTAAAACAAACATTTCTTTCTGGCACCTGTAAATTTCAGATGAGATTAGTGAAACATTTTCGATTTTATTGCTGTTAGAATGACCCCTCCCCAATTATCACTTTAACATGGTGGAACGTGTTTTTTACTGACGGCCCTTAACAAGGGAGGCACTGCTGTGCCTCCCTTAATAAGATTATTTATGGCTACTAGGGGCTGTCTATACACCTTCAAAACCCAGCAGTTCCTGTGAATTGGCTCTGTGTCAGTTATTTATTTACTGCATTTCTATACTGCTCGACTTCTGCAATGCGCTGTACATAGGGCTACCTGTGTGCCTAGTCCGGAAACTTCAATTAGTTCAAAATATGGCAGCCAGGTTGGTCACCGGTACATCTAGGGGTGACCACATTACACCAGTTTTAAAATCTCTTCACTGGCTGCCAATCAGTTTCCGGGCGAAGTACAAAGTGTTGGTTATTACCTTTAAAGCCCTACATGGTTTGGGTCCAGGTTACCTACGGGATCGCCTTCTCCCATACAATCCGCCCCGCACGCTCAGGTCCTCTGGGAAGAATTTATTACAGTCAACAAGAACTAGACTGACAACCGTTACCCAGAGGACCTTCTCTTCTGCCGCTCCCAGATTGTGGAATGACCTGCCGGGAGAGATTCGCCAACTTACTAGTCTTCAGGAATTTAAAAGATCTATAAAGACTGATCTCTTCCGGCAGGCCTACCTAGATGAATTTTAAAGTGTTTTATTGGTGTTTTATTGGTGTTTTAATGATGTACTGGTTTTATCTGCTTTTAATCAGTTTTTGTATTTTGTGTTTGGTGTTGTTCCCCGCCTCGATCCGTTGGGAGAGGCGGGTGATAAATAAATATATTATTATTATTATTATTATTATTATTATTATTATTATACCACCCAATAGCCAGAGCTTTCTGGCCAGTTTACAAAAATTAAAACTATAAAAACCATTGAAAATACAAAACGACAGTATAAAAGTACAACCAGGATAAAAACTGAGCAGCCATGCAGAAATTAATACAGATCTAAAATACAAATTTAAACAGCAAGCTTAAAAATCAAACTGAAGAACTGTAAAAATACTGTGAGAATAAAAAGGTCTTCACGTGGTGTCTAAAGGAGTATAATGTAGATGTCAGGCAAAGCTCTCTGGGGAGCTCATTCCACAGCCGGGGTGCCACAGCAGAGAAGGTCCTCCTCCTAGTAGCCACCTGCCTCACTTCCTTTGGCAGGGGTTTATGGGGAAGGACTACTGAGGATGATCTTAGGGGCAGGGCAGGAACATATGGGAGGAGGCGTTCTTTCAGATAACCTGGTCCCAAGCCTTTTAGGGCTTTGAATGTCAATACCAGCACTATGAATCGGGCGCGGACCTGAACCGGCAGCAGTAAAACTGAAATAGGACTGGCATAATGTGGTCTCATTGGCCAATCCCCATTAACAGTCTGGCTGCCATGTTTTGTACCAGCTGAAGTTTCTGGACCATTTTCAAAGGCAGCCCCACGTATAATGCATTGCAGTAGTCCAAACGAGAGGTTATCATAGCGTGAATAACTGTAGCTAGGTTATCTCTGTCCAGATAAGGGCGCAGTTGGTATATCAACCTAAGCTGAAAAAAGGTGCTCCTTGCCACTGAGTTCATCTGTGCCTCATGTTACAGTTCTGGATCCAGAAGCACCCCCAAATTATGAAAACGATCCTTTAGGGGGAGTGCAACCCCATCCAGAATAGGGTGAACATCACCTAGCCGGACAGACGAACCACCCACAAACAATACCTCTGTCTTGTCTGGATTGAGTCTCAGTTTGTTGGCCTTCATCCAGTCCATTACCATGCCCAGGCACTGATTCAAAACAGCCACTGCCTCACCTGAGTTTGTTGAAAAGGAGAGGTAGAGCTGGGTGTCATCCGGATATTGATGACACCTCAGTCCACATCTCCGGATAACCCCTCCCAGAGGTTTCATGTAGATGTAGAACAGCATAGGGGATAAAATAGAACCCTGTGGAACCCCATGGCCAAGGTGCCATGGCACATAGCAATAATCCCCCAGTGCCAACTTCTGGAAAGGGCCATCCAAGTAGGAGCAGAACCACTGCAACACAGTGCCTCCAACTCCCAGCCCAGACAACCTATCCAGAAGGATACCACAGTCAATGGTATCGAAAGCCGCTGAGAGGTCGAAGAGAATTAACAGGGTCGCGCACCCCCTGTCCCTCTCCCAGCAATGGTCATCCCACAGGGCGACCAAGGCAGTTTCTGTTCCAAAACCAGGCCTGAAGCCCGATTGAAATGGATCTAGATAATCTGTTTCATTCAAGAGTGCCTGGAGGTGTCCTGCAACAACCTGCTCAAGCACTTTGTCCAGGAATGGGATGTTAGCCAACGCAACCACTGATTTGCAGCCACCATGGGGCTTTTCCCTGAAGCTGTGGTGTAAAAAGTCATGGACTTATCCCAACTTTTTCCTTGGGAGTGAGGTCACCATGGCTCTTCCGCAGTGTGACCTTGCTCCGGTGTCGATACAGGGAGCGTTTCAGGGGGATGGTAACCCTGATTGCTTGCTGGATGCCAGGAAGAGTGCGGGGACAGGCTCCAGTAGCGAGAAACCCTGCGCTCCCTGCTGATGTGGGGATTTCCTGCCTCCGCCCTGCAGCAGCGATAACATGGGGTTTCAGTGGCAAGGAGCAGCAAAGCAGTTCCGTGAAGGCAGGGTCCTAGTCATGATGGCTACACACTGCTTCCAGGATCACAGACAGCATGCCTCTGAATACCAGTTGCTGGAAGTCTCCTGCTTGTGGGGTTTCTCAGAGGCATCTCATTGGCCACTATGGAGAACAGGATCTTGACTACATAGGCCTTTTGTCTAATCAGCAGGCCTTTTCTTACATTAACACAATTCTCTGGGCGAATCACAAAACAAATATTGAAGGCTGCAGCAGTGCTATAGGAATATTAGAGAGAGGGGGATTGAAAAAACCTTGCATAGCTTATTCCTTCCTTCAAGAGCAACTGTACAGTGCTAGGATGTTGCTTTACTGATTATCAAGATCTCTCTTCTCTTCTTCTTCTTCTTCTTCTTCTTCTTCTTCTTCTTCTTCTTCTTCTCTTTTTGTTGTTTGTGACATTTCCGAAATCTTGTTCTCATGTTGTCTTGTACAGGAGAGGGAAACAAAATAAAGTCCAGGATTACCAATATATTTTGAAATACCTAAAACAGTATTGGGAAATGTGTGATCCTGAGGAAGTTGTTGGACTGCAACTCCCATTAACCCTAGCCAGCATAGCCAATGATGAGGAATGATGGGAGATGTATTCCAACAACATCTAGAGGGCCACACATTCCCGATCCCTGATCTAAAGCCACAGTATTCAAACTGTGTTCCAGGGAACTTTGGGGTTCCATAGAAGCTTATTAGGGGATTCTTCAATGAGAAGACCACCAATGTGGAAAAGTTTCCCCAAAAGACAGTCTGCCCACCACTATCAATCGTAGCCTGCATTGTACAGCACAGGGAGTGTTGGCTGTGTTCCAGAGCATACTCTCAGTTCACATCCCAAGGAGTAATGGTGCAGCCAATCAGGCCTGCCTAGTTTCCCACATGAACTGAATATGTGCCCTAGAGTATTCTGAGGAATTTTTTGTAATGTGTATCTTTTCCTTGGTGAGATTGTGTGATGAGGATGGGATTGATTTTAAGTAAAGGAGACCAAGAAAATATGGGCTGGATCCCAACAAATTCATGCTTTGAGTAGACCAATGAAATCAATAGGACAAGTTAGTCATGACTAAAGTCTCATTGATTTCAGTGGGTCTATGCCAAAGCATGAATCCAAATTAATGGGGCCCATTGTTCCTTTATTTTTGTTCATTTTAAAATGGTTAATAACCTACCAATTTCTTGTTATAAATCTACGTACTATTTAAGATTTTTTTTACGTTTGCTTCTTTCAGCTTTTAGTTAACCTTCTCCTCATGACTAGAAATACTCTTTTATTGGAAACTGCTATACCAGTGAGGTAAAGATGCGAAAGCAGGGGCACACGACCTATGGGGGCTGCATGCACGTCACTGGCCTTTACTCAACCCCCCATGGGTTCCCTGACACTGCCACCAAATTCCCACTTGCCTGTACTCTCCACTCCCTTTCCCAGAGATCCTCGTCCCCTCTGCTAGCAGTGAGGAAAAATAAGCATGGGGGGAAGGCAAAGCACACTTTCTGGGGCCTCCGGAAAGTGCACAATTCCCCTGACCACACTAATAGCATGCTATTCTTCCCCCAGCGCCAATCGGGGCCTTACAAGCCCTCTTAATGCAAGGTAAAGAGGGCCTTTTAGGCCTTGATTGGCGTGGGGGGAACTGCATCCCCCCCTGCTGATGGGTGTCTTGAAGGCCCTGTTAATAGGGCCTTTAAGGCCCCCATTGGCACAGGATTGTGGGGGAGAAAGAAGCACAATTTCCTCAACCCTGGGGAAATTGCATACTTTCTCCCTCCACTAGAGTTGTGTTAATGGAAGCTGCCAATAACGCAGCTGGGGGAAAGGACAAAGGGGGTGCAGGTCAAGGCAGAACCGCACCTGACTGCTCTCAAAAGCTTGAGAGCAGTCGGCCGTGTGTCTGTCTGGCACTGGGTACGTCCGCCTGGGCCTGTGAGGGCCAAACACAGTGGGTCTGCTGCCCTCGTGGGCCCAGGTGGAGTTTTGCCCCAATGCTACGTCAGAGTGATATCCAGGGTTGTTGGTGTCACTGCGTATATCTAAGATTGCTAAATAGTTTACAAAATTTGGCAGCAGTATTGATATAAGCAACGAAATGAAAATTTAACTAAAATGCTCTCATGAAAGATTATTTCTGTTCACTCTATGTAAATCAGTAAGTAAATCCTGAATGTAGTTAGGTAGCATGCAAACAACAGCAATGTGACGCTCTTACTTTTTATTCATTTTCATCTTTATTTTCCGAGGGGCTCTGATTAAAACAGTCCATGCTTCGCAGCAGTTTCTAATTGCTCCTATTCCCATATTCCATGTTCTCCGTGGTTTCAATAACTTTGCTTGGTTCATTTCTAATGCAAAATTTCCTTCTGTTTGCTGCTTCTGTTTTATTTGTTTGTGGCCAATGAAACAGCATTTACTGTCGTTTTCAAGGTGCTTCTGTATTCCTGAGATATCTGTGCGGCACTTAACCTACATTAGACCTAAGAGGTCTGAGGGTTCTTCAGAAGACAAAGAATTTCATGATACTGTCCTCGAGGATGTGTCAAGGGCAAAACAGACAAAAGACGGATGTCTCCTTTAACAGCTTGATAAGTATCTCAGGATATTCAGCAGGAATCACTACAGTTCTACAAAGTACTATATTTTCATTCAGCATAATATGGCTGAATACGTGTGCTATATATGACAATGGTGAAGACTTATCTGTGCCCCCAGGGCTAAGTGCTATAACACTTTTCAAGTGGTAGGCTTGATGGAAGGGATAATTGAGAGATGCTGATGTGCTAAAATGCAACATTAAATATGTTGAGGAATTAAACATGGGTCTGTATTTATGTTGATTTTATTTTATGTTTCAAAGGCGTATTTATTTACAGCAGCAAATTCTCTTGTAAAAGTAAGCTAAATCATTCTTGTATTGACCATTTTTTCATGTTTTTCTATTGAGGCCCCTTCCCAACAGAGTTCCTTATTGAATTGTATTTCTATGAGGGTATTGTAGGTTAGCAGCACATTTTATAGTACACAAAAGATGTGCCTTCTGAATTTTCAATGCCTTTCATATTGTTCCCCATAGAAAAAACATCTCTGAAATACTGAATAAATCAAAATAGAAACATTTGGCTCTTGACTTGCTGCCAACATTATTTTTCTCTAACTTAACATTTGTTGGAGTAGCCTGTCTAGCCTACCTTTATCTATTTGATTAATATATACGAAAAGGCCTTTTGAAACCCTGTGTTGCATTTTTGGCTAAAAAGCAAAGGAATTCACACTCCATTTATCTTTAAAATGAAAGCATATTAGTGCAGGATTTAAAGCAATCGAGATACACATATGTACACACACTAAACTTAAATGCTGTTTTCTGTGATTCAGGGACTCTGCTTGACAGTGTCTTAGAATCAAATCTATAAGCCTGTAGCATGTAATTGTTTAAATAAGGATTTCAGCTGAAACTGGTATGACACTGACTAGCAGATTTTGTTCAGATATTTGTAGAATTTAAGTGATGTGGAAAGCTGTATATTAACCCGATTTGAATCAGGTTCCAGTTATTTTTATATCCTATCCTTGAAGTATTCATTCTTTGAAATGGTATATATACAATGTGCTGCTCAATTTGATGCAGTTAGATAGGTGCATCCCTGAAAGTGAGAAATTTTGCTGCCAAAGCATAAGGCTTGTTCAGCCAGCAGATAAGTGCTTAGGCTGGGGTATATAACTGCTTTACCAGTGCAACATTTCAGAATATGACAGCATGTGCCAGTGTTTCAGTAACCATATTGAATGACAGTACAAATGTTTACAATTGAGGTGTAAAAGATTTCTGTAGAATAACTGGTCTGTAATGGGGAATACACACATTTGTTTGGCAGAATTTTGAATTTTGTAAGTAATATTTCCACCCTTGATTATCGTTTATTATGCCTAGTAATAGCAAGGAAGAGAAAAGAAGCATCAGCAGGGGGTCAGTTTGGTCAGGAGGAATGGGCATGGCACTGGGAATGTGTCCAGATTTCTTGGCAGACTATAGAATGTAGTATCACCTTCATTCACGCATGGACAGGAGGGATGGAAGCTCAGTGGTAGAGCACTTGGTTTGCAAACGGAAGGTCTCAGGTTCTATCCCTGGCATGTCCACATAGGGCTAGGAAGGAATCCTGCCTCAAACCCTTAAGAGCCGCTACCAGTCAGTAGCTACAATATTGGGCTGGATGGACAAACAATATTGGGCTAGATGGACGGACAATATTGGGCTAGATGGACCCAATAGGCTGACTCAATATAAGGCTGCTTCCTATGTTCCTATGGCAGGAACCTTCTCATGTCCACCCTGGAAGATTTAGGGGAGGACACTGCCAGAACCTTGGCTCAAGTTTGAGTGCCTTTTCCCAGACATAATAGTCCAGCCCTAATTGATTAAACTGTTGTGGGTTATTAAAGTCCAAATTTGGTTAAGTTTAGCAATTCAGAATGCAAGTTGTGTCACCAGTGAACCTCACAGCAGAAATTTCCTCTAGGAAACAGTGGATGTGCAAACTGTGTTACTGGGAAGGCCCAAAAGCTATGTCTCTTTCTCTCCACCGCAAAGGAGGTGTGACAAGCAGCAGTCACTCTTTGCCTTGCAACAGGGGCAGTCATCCCCTGGACTCTCCCATAGGCTGCACTCCTGGTGGTGCCCCACCACCACCAAATCAGCTATTTGCTGCCCAATTTCAACAGCTTTCCACTGGGTCAAGAGTGAAATTCAGAGCAGGCAATCAGGAATAAGAGAAGGCAGAATTGCAGAAGATACAGACCTAAAGCATCTGTTGGAACATTTTGCTTTTCCATAATGGACAGGGGGATAGCTTAATATCCATAAGCCTCAAGAGCCAATGCAGAGTTAATACTGTGATATTGCTTAAATGTGGTTGAGTTAATACTGTGATATTGCTTAAATGTGCCTCTCTCCTTTTTTTCCTTTTGGAGTGTGAATTCCTCCCATTGCCAGGCCTAGGGATGAGGGAGAAAGTCAGTTGGTTTGCATTTTAATACAAATTGTCCCAATTCACACTTTCTGAACTAATGCCCAAATCATAATACAATTATACTTTAGTTTTTGCACTTGTCTGAATTTTATGATTCAGTTCTCCATAAAAAAAAGTGTACAAACCTGCATACATTAGAGAAAGTAGTATTCAGAATGACATATATTTGGGGAGATGGCTAGCAAATATAATATAGGGGCGAAATGCATACAAAAAAGTTTATACATTTTCATGCATGCAAAAACACACATGGAAATACAAACAGATTTTCATGTGGAATTAAAAAGAAACATTTGCAAACTGATGCAGAAATGTTCTATTATTTTTAGACCAGAATGGTATGAAAATTTTTGAACTCTTAGGCAGAAATTCACATAAATTAACATTATCACCATCTCATAACCACCTTTACTTGTCTGTCTTTTTAAAATGTATTTCTCAAAAAGAAAAGAAAAATGTTTCTTATATAGTGATCATATCGTTTACATATTTATTTACTCAGACATCAGTTCCACAAAATTCAATGAAACTTCTAGTAAGTATACTTAGGATTGCAGCCTCACGGTGCAATCCTATGCATGTTTACTCTGACATAAGTCCCACTATGTTCAATGGGTCTTACTCTCAGGTAAGTGAGCATAGGGTTGCAGCCTTAGGATGTTAGGATTACGTGTAATGAAGTGCTATTACCTTGTAATATTGTTAGAGTTGCCCAGACTTTACAACACATATCCTTTACATATCTTTCCAAGCTGAAATGGTAAAATATAATGAAGGAGGCCTTTGGTGAATTAAACAGCTTGTTAGTCATGAAGAATCAGTGGACTGAGTTCTCCAGAGGTTCAGTGTACAAGGTAGTAGCAATGAGAACAGAACAGAAGAACTCCTGATTGCTGAATATATATGAAAATATTCTTCAAATTTAATATCAGAAATGGCTTCACTTTGGCAGGTTACAAATTTATTAATGTTACCTTCAATGATCCTGGTCAGAATACAACCACAACAATAATTAAGGATATTCAGAATGAATAGCTAAAATGTGTGGTATGGTATAAGCTGAAATACGTTGAGCTCCATCACACCAGGAATTTATTGCACTCTCGCCGTGCCTGGTATGTGATTTTGTAGCACAGTACTTGCATGATGTCGTCCCTGTCCTGCGCTCATCTCGCCTCTTCCTCTCCCTTTTCCATCTTATTTTGGAGTGGGGAAAGTCCGTTTTTCCCCTCTGTGCACAATAGAGCTGCTCTTCCCTCCCGTGTATTGCTGTCCTTGCGCTATATCGAACCATCCCATTTTTTTGTTGGGGGGGTGTGGGTTGAAGGGCAGTCTTGCTGTCAAAAGAGGAGGGTGGGGGCAGTTCTCCGCTCAACTGCTCAACCATGAAGGGGGAGGGAGAGAGGGCACCCGAACACTCTGCGGACAAGGCGAGCATGCCCGGGACTCAGTCCCATTCAACTCTATGGTTCTTACTCCTGAGTAGGCATGCCTAGGTTTCCTGACTAGAGCACTGACAGCTTCCCCTTGCCATGCCAATATTGACCATAAACTTCTCCAAAAATGAATTGTAATACGTTCTCTTCACTTATATTGTTTAATATGATCTTAGGGGAAAGCACAGTGTGTTGTTTTACTGTAACTGCACAGTTTCAGGCTGCTGTACTATTGTATTTGTGCAGAAATAAAAAACACCAAAAATATTTAAAAATTAACTGCAGGGGGAAGGAGAACCTAGGGGGCAGGGGGAGATTTCAGTAGTGATACAGGTGAAAAGATACATGAGCGCAACAGTGCACAGATGTGAAAGTGCCCAGTGTTCAACTCACTAAGGAAACGGAGGGGGGAAACTGCAGACGCAAACTGGGGGGGTGGGGGTAAGTGTGATGGAGCCTTCCGTCATTGAATTTACTTCTGTGTAACTCTACTGTGCACCTCCAAGCTATGTAGCTGGCACCATGTTTTTCATTTTGCCTATTATTAAAATTCTAAAGATTCACAGTACTGGATTCAGATTATTTTCTTCTTTCACAACTGGATACAACAGCAGCCTTCCCTGACCTGGTGTGCTCCAAATGTTTTGGACTTCAACCCACATGGACTCCAGACAACAGGGCCAATGCTGAGGAATCTTGAGAGCTGTAGGACATCAGGTTGGCAAAGGCTGGGTGTAATTACATGGGAACAGTACTGGACATACTCCAAATGTTCTAAATGTTCGAAGTCTATTCTGATCTTAAAAAACTCCTCCTATCTACTTTAAATAAGAGTACATAGGAGATAACACCAAAGGTCAATCTAATCCAGCATTCATTTTCCAAAAGTAGCCAGCCAGATTTTCTGTGCAGCCAACAAGCAGGTTATGAACTCAACAGCCTCTCCATTGTTATCCCTAACATGTGGTGTTCAGTGGTTTACTGCTTCTGCACGTGGAGGCTCTATCTAGCTGTCAGGACTAATGTAGGCTGACCATCTGAAAAGGAGGACAGGGTTCATGTAACTTTAACAGTTGTAGAGAAAAGGGAATTTCAGCTGGTCTCATTGTATGCAATTAGTTCCTGGTGATATTCCCACTTCATCACAACAGTTAAAGTTGCAGGCACTATACTAGAGTGACCATATACAAAAGAAGGAAGGTCCCCTGCAACTTTAACAGTTATGATGAAGAGGGAATTTCACCAGGAACTAATTGCAAACAAATGACATCAGCTGAAATTCTATTTTCTCTACAACTGTTAAAGTTACATGAGCCCTGTCCTCCTTTTCATATGGTCAGCCTAACTAATGACCACTGAAGATCTTTGCTTCTCAAAATTCTTCAAGGGGTTTTAGTAAATTTTGGGATTTAATAAAGTATCTGTACCCCAACTAGGTATAAATGTAATATGGTATGGATCCAGCTGATGCTTGGTTAGTGGCTGCCATGCCTGAGCTGATATTGAGACATAAGTCTAGGAACCTAATGATGCATAGGCCTTGCTCCTTGCTTAAATGGCTGTTCTGTAAAATAAAAGAAATTCACAGGAATTATTTCCAGAGTTTATGGTGCTGTCTGTACAGTATTCTCAAATGGAGGTAATTCATCCACACAGGACAATTTGGGGGGCAACAGCAAATAGATACATTTTTGGAAATGTGTATTAAAAGTAGTTTAGTTCTTTGCTTGGAGTTTCAGTATCCGTATAGCATATACGTAAACTTATTCTCTGTGTGTGGATCCTTACGTATATAAAATAAAACCATCCAGACACAAGAAAGAAGTATCAGCAAGCTTGTGGAACACCAAGGTTTGCAGAAGTATAAAACATATTTAGAAAAAAGAAAGAAAAAACCCAAAAGGGTTCATTGGCCAGATGCAAAAGAGGGCAGGACTCCTGTACGTTTTAACTGTTGTGTCGAAGAGGGAATTTCAGCAGGTTTAAATTGGATGAAGGAACAATATGGAGTGATGTATCAACGGGAGAGTTCACACATATATGTTTATCAAGAGATTAGTTGTTTTTTAAGTGGCCATAATCAGTTAAATGCTTGAGTGTTCACGTTCTATCACCTCAAACATGACATTTTTAAATGCAGAGAGCTCATGCATTTAGCTGAGAATCATCTTAAGTTATCTAATGTTGAGAAATCCAGCAATGTACATGATGCATGTGGGAATAAACCTGAAGTGTATAAGGCTGAGAGGGGAGCATTGCTGTACTTGTAATATTAAAGTAAAGAGAAATTTCTAGAATCATGTGGTGTAAGCAATAGAAACATTATGGATCAAAAGGAAATTCAGAGAGTACTGAATAATTTGAACCAAAAATAGAAAACTTCAGAAGAATATGTTTGCAGTGTCAAGAAACTGTTGATTTGCAGATACTGCTGTTGCTGACAACTTTTGGCTTTAGTAAATAGCAATACGTATTTGTGGTGATGAAGCCTTTCACACCCAGCTACTGGGATGGCATGAAATGTTCACAAACCACTTCCAAGTGCCCAGGGGACAAAGTTATCAGAATATATGTGATCTGTTTTCTGTGAGAGAAGGGGAGATTATCAGTTCAGCTAGGATCAGATCCTCATACAGACCAGAAGGAGTGTAGCTTTGCAGAGGAAAGTGGGAACTGAGAAAAGAAAGGGCTAATATGAGGGGGGAATTAAATTTTACATTGATTTGAACCAACTAGCCAATTATTTGGCTACAAGCTTTTCCCCTAGTGGAATGTAAAATAAAATACTTTATCTTCCCTTGTCTCTGCTGGGAAAAGGATAAACAGTTCTACTCCGGTGCAAAAATATTTAAATTTGTAGTTAATCTCCATAGCTACAGCTCATTCTGTTAATGTGCTTTACTTAAATGAAAGTTACAACTGAAAGTTCAAATATATGTGGTGTAACAGATTATGGGGATGCTGAGGACATCTGTCCTACTCTGCGAACAGGCCTTGGAACAGATGTCTCAAATTTCTTCAAATCCAGAACATGCTGTCCATTTTCTCCTCCTTGTCATCAACCACCAAAGTATTTTCTTTAATACATAATATGTAAATTCTCAAAGCATCATTTTGCTCTTTAGTGAGTTTAGATATTACAAAATGGTTTAATTATGAAAACAGACAGACCTAGTCCTGGGACCTGTGTAGCTAGAAATAAATGTGCAATCAAAACTGCAATTACCTGCAGAATTTAGTGTAAACAGATCAGCAATCACATAACAAACACAGGCTAGTTTGCATTCTGATATGAATATAGTTAGATCCAAAGCAATTTTCCTTTATTTATCTTAGCTGCTCAGCATAAATAAAGCAAGGGCATTGAAGCAATTAGCATAATTAGAGTATCGTGGTCAGGCCCTGTGTGATTTCTAGAGACGTTTCACTTTAGAATTCTTTTTCCCATACAAGAGTTTCCCTGAGCCACTAAAACATCGCTCTGGGCATTTTTGTATTTCAAATTTGCAAGTTGTCAGTTTGAAAAACCCTTGACACCTGGATGTGAAAGCATCTCAGAGACAACCACAGAAGGTATACCCTGCGCTTTTCATTACGAAGAAGCAGGGGAATTTCCTTTTTCAACTCTTTCTTCTGTTTGGCATTTAACCCTAGAAATGTCAGATGTAATTATCTCAACTAACGTGGAAGATACAAGGGTTAAAAGAAACCTGTTTTCTTGTGTGTGTTTTTAAAGTAGTAGTTTAGAAATCCATGTTTCAAAAACTGTCAGTAATTCTCATTGATATTTTAGTTTTTTGTTGATCCGTTGAACTTGGCAATGAAGTTTTAGATCTTGTACAAGCTGCTTTATTATTAATTATGATTATGATTATTTTGGTATCCTAGGATTCATTTTTTCAGTATACCCTTAAGGTGACTTAATTCCTGTTCTCCAGCACATTCAGCGTACACATGTTGACTCAGAAGTCAGTCTAACTGAGTTCAATTAGGTCTAGGTCTAGTGTGTGCATGCAAGCATGTTTATTACTTTAACGGTTGCCTCCTTTTGTTTTTGGTTATTACTTTAATGACCATAGCATCAATTTGAGATTGGCAGATCTGAATGAGTCATCATACCATCAGCAAAATTTTCAAAATGCTTCAAACATAATTGGTTAGGCCCAAACTAAGAGTACAACCTTATCTCCCCTGCCCCAGATGTTTGCGGCTGGAGGGGTGAATATACCAAATTGTTGCTTCTCCACCAGTAGGGAACTGCTTGTGGGGGGAATCATTGCAGTGGATGGGTTGAAAGCTGCTCCCCTGAAATGGGGAGTTCCAGGTGTGGGGTGGGAGTGGGGAGGAACTAGCTTTGTATCCACTGGTTACAAAGCCATTCCATTCCACCTCATGGGCCTGATGTGGGCCCACTAGCTACACCAGACCTGGAGTTGGCATACCTAATCCCCCCCCCCCATTGCATATACATGGATAATCAAGGCTGAACAGCCCAGAGAATCTCCCCACTCCTTACATACTAGGCTGACCATATGAAAAGGAGGACAGGGCTCCTGTAACTTTAACTGTTGTAGAGAAAAGGGAATTTCAGCCAGTGTCATTTGTATGTAATTAGTTCCTGGTGAAATTCCCTCTTCATCACAACAGTTAAAGTTGCAGGGGCCCTGCCTTCTTTTGTATATGGTCACTCTAGTATAGTGCCTGCACCTTTAACTGTTGTGATGAAGAGGGAATATCACCAGGAACTAATTGCATACAAATGATACTGGCTGAAATTCCCTTTTCTCTACAACTGTTAAAGTTACAGGAGCCCTGTCCTCCTTTTCATATGGTCAGCCTATTACATACGTATCTTCTGGCCTGGCCAGCATGAGCTGGCAGTGTTGGTCATGAAGCAGTAGATCTGGCCCCTCGCTGCCCGCTGGCCCCACTCATGCTTGTTCTGCCTGTTAATTGCACTTACTTCCCATTAAAGTCAATGGAATATAAGTCATGTTTTCTCATTGATTTCAATGAGAAATAAATACAACTAATTTAGACTGGATCCAATCCAATGCTTTTCACCTCTGAGGCCAGCTTTACACCTGCAGATAGACTCCGATGGTGCAGCTTGAGGCTGGAGGCGAGAAAATGTTGTTTTTGAATGCTCTTCACATTTAAAAAAAAAAAACCCTGGATGTAAACCACACAAACACAGCATAACAAAATGTCACATCAGGATAAAACATTGTAACTGGGAAATGGGAGAAATCCACCACGGACTCAAATGAGTTTGATTTCTCTGAATCCAACCTGCTGTTTCCACCGCCTTTTCTAAGTCATGCAGGTTCTGCCAGCTTGCGGACTGGATTTTCACTTTTGGGGCAGATTTACGTGAATTTGCATTAGACCGGTAACAAATGCGATTGGCACATTTGCGTAAGTACTAATGCAAATTAGCACTAATATATGAAATTCTAGTAAAAAAAATCTGATTTTGTCAATGAGGTGATGATGGAACAAAACATGTCTGACAAGACAGAAGAGATTTAACAAAATCTGTACAGCCCAGCTCCATTGTTGTTCTAGTTTCCTATTGACAGGGAGGGGTGTGTGTGTGTGTGTGTGTGTATGTTTAATATAGGGAAGCAAAAATGTTATGCCCCATCTGCAGTCTGATGTGATACATTCTATTCTGTCACCTCAGGACTCCATCTCATTCCCACCCCATTCCGCTGCAGGCTTAAATAATGAATTGTTAAAGAGTCATGTGATGAGAAACTAAGTGTGTTAACCAGCCCTTAGAAGACTACAATGGAAGATACCATGATGGCACGATGCAAGAATCCATATGGTGGTCCAGGATTACAGAGTTATAAAACACGTTATAAAATGCAGGAGATGTGCTGGCACAAAATATTTTAAATTGGGGGCATTGCTTTATGGGAGACATTGAAAGATGGATCTGCTCCCTCCTTTACATTTGCCAACTGACACCCTTCCCCCCCCCCTGAAAAAACAACAACACCTAGCTCAGCATGGGTATTTTTAATTGCTTTTGAACCAGTTGCCTTTTTAAAACCTGAATATTTTAGGTAAATAGGGGCATTCTATGCATTTTTTTTTATTCAGAAATAATTGCAGACTTTCCCCCTGTAAACATGCATAGGATTGTGCCCACTGTTGAACTGGGCTATACCCCTTTGTCTACCAACAATGACTTGGCTCTCCTACATGGCCCTACTACTGGACTCCCTCTAGGCTTCACCATCTGACCCAAAGGGCTTGTCTCCCAACCTCTGAGATCCCATCCAGAACCCATATTTTTTATTTCAAAAATTGTCAATCCTCCATTCTCTTCGCTTAATCCCTTTAAATCTTAGTTGACATTGGGAGATTGGAAAGGCAGGACTGGGCTCAAACTCCCCACAATCTTCTAGGGCTACATGTCACTCCTCCCACTTTCAACCACAACGCTCTATCAAAATTGCATTTATGATTGTGTCATGTAGAGCTTTAGTGGCATTCTGTGATGTAGTTTCAGGTTTACATGTTTGATGTAGTTTCAGGTTTACGTTTTTGTTGGGCCTTTTCCTCCTTGCACTCCTTTGCATGGCAGCATAAAACTTCACTCACACTTAGTGCTGTGCATTTCTATCCCTTGCTAATTGCCCCCACTTTTGTAGGGTTGCATCCAATAATGCAGGGCAGATGTCCCACAGACTGGTCACGTCTGACACATTTGTAGGAGCAGTTCTAGAAGTAGAAATTGCAGATGTTTATAAGAAAGACAGGTTGCTTACCTGTAACTGGAGTTCTTTGAGTGGGCATCTGTGCATTCAAACATATGGGTTTCGCGCAGGCGCAGAGCCCATATGTGTGATGCTCAGAGACCACGACAAAGAATTCTGCTTATAAACAAAGTGTGCTCTGCCCCCCCCACCCAGCACTTTGTTTTTTTGCAGAATCACTGGGTGTGGGTGTGGGTGGGTGTTTGCTACCACTGCAGCAAATATGGCAGCAGCAACAATTTGGGTGGTGGGGTAGGGATGTGATTTGAGGGGGAATGCTTTCCCTCAACCCCCAGAAGAATGAATTCCTCTTCTCATGCAGCAGCCTCCTGCACCACTCCCAAAAATGCTCCACAAGAGTGGGGTGCCCCCTAAAGCAGATTTCAGGGGGTGTGGGGGATGCAGAGGAAGGGAAGGAGGAAGGGAAAGTATGCCAGCATAAAGTTGGATGTAGCCTACACTGTGTACTAAACACTTGTGAAAATTGTTTTTTTGGTTATATTTAGGTATTTATTGGGCTGCAGTCCTAAACACCAATACTTAACTTGTGAATACATCCTTTGAAAGCCATGGAGCTGCTTCATTCATGAAAGAGATGACATTCCTCATGTTGAATTTATGAGTTCAATTTCCACGAAAGGAATTTTTCTAACTATTTACAGTAGTTTCATCATTTGATCTCAGTGCATCTACACCACTATAAGTCTGCAAATATTACATAGCAGTCCTTAGGTTGAACATACCAACCTAAGAGTTCAATGAAAATATGTTGTTGATTTTGTTAGACTAAATGTGATTACATGAAAACCTTCACATTGTACCTATTTATTTATTTTACACAATGAAAAATAATTTATTTATTTATTTATTTTATTACATTTGTATACCGCCCCATAGCCGAAGCTCTCTGGGCGGTTTACAAACAGCTGCTCTCTCACAAACAGCAGATGTGGAGGTACAACTGTTTTTGGGCTGTACTTGTCCAATCTACATGTGGAAGCTAACATGGTAACATGATTGAATGTTCTTCCATGCAGGAAGCTTCCTTACTTAGAAAATAGATATTAGGGAAAAGTAGTCTAGCCTATCTTTCTTTTTGACATTATGGTTTTCTGTGTATAGGACTTCTTTTTTCATTAGGAAGCATAATACTTCTTCACATGAAGCATGCTCGTGAATGGCCACTCCTTTTGATGACATCGGCATCAGCCAGGACGTCTCTCACGGTTTCCCCCTGTTTTAAAATAGATCAGAGAAAAGCTGGAATGAACCTTAATGGTGCAAAATTGACAGTGTGTAAAGCTGGGGTTGTGCTATGAACTTGTGAAGGAAGGACTTGCCCATGTCTGCAATCAGGGGAGAAGAGGGTAAAATGTTTCCTTGCAACAAAGGGAGACAGATCTGACCCACCCCACCCCACCCAGAGCATCCCTTTCAATTCAGTGGGACTTACTCCCAAGTAAGTGTGCCTAGGATTGCAGACTTACATCCAGTCAGAAGTAAGTCCTGGCTTTCCTGAGGGCTGTGAGGAAATGGCCTAGTTTGACTTGGACTGATTTGGAAAGCCATCCGCTTCAACTCAGGTACTGAACATGGCTCAAGGTTCAGAAATCTGAACTGTTGTGCCTCCCATTGACTATCATGGGACATTATTAAAGATGGCTATATATTTTTTTCTCATTGTCAGACTTGGATGGACTTTGCAGGCATAGTAGCTCATTATGAGGAAATAACGCCTGTCCAATTTCAGACAGATAAGTTCAAAGAGTTTTGTGCTACGCATCTTTATATTTAGATTTTTTTTTTAAAGGAAACTGGTGATAGCTTTTTATTTCATGGCAGAATATGATGAAATTTGCAGGGATAGTTGCCTCTTCTTAGGAGATCAAGCCTGCCATGTTTCAGATGAATAATTGGGGGGGGGGGGGAGGGGATGTGCAAGAAAAGCTTTTACTACATTTTGAGGATATCCCAAAAAGAGAAACTCTTATCTCCCATGTTGCTTGTGGACCATTGCTCTGAAAATGACAGACATCATAGAAGTTGCCCTAAGTTAAAATAATAAAAAAACTGCCAAGTTTCAGAAGGATAGTTGCAGCAGTTTATGTGGAAGGGAGTCCACAAATTGGTGGGGGCGGGCAGGGGATTCCTTCCTTTTCTCTTCCCCCTCCCTGTTATTTTGGGCCATTTGTATAAAAAATGGCACACATCATGGAGGTGTCCCCAGGCAAGAAAGTTGCAGGGTCCTGCTTCGATTCTGGTTGCTTCAGAGGAATCTCAGTTTGACCCGGAAGCACCAGAAATGGTACAAGTGGCCCAATTCTGCTTGTGTTTCACCTGAATGTGGTGGACATCACTGCTAGATATTGTTCCCTGGGCAGTATTGCATTATAGGACAAAATAAAATGGAGAGAAGTAGGTTCTCAGAATGCTAAGAAACTTTATTATTGGAAATAAAGTATCTTAGCATTCTGAGAACCTGCTTCTCTCCTTTTTTGGCCCTGAGTTGGATGCTCTCCTCCTTTTGGTTTTTCGGTATTGCATTATAACAGAGAGAAAATAACTTCCACAGTCTTTGAGCCACACAAGCACAACCTTGCATTTTTGAATGAATATTGGCTGTGAATAAATATTTGGAACCTCAGTTGCTATAAAATCTGTGCCTAATGAGCAAAATGCTGCCTCTCTAAATTGTGAAAACACTTTTAAGCAGCGATAGTATGGGGGAGTGGCAGACAGCTGGATTTGTGACACATTCTGTGATGTAGCCAAGTCTCATAATTTTGTTCTTCAGCCCAATTTAAATTCATGCATTTACTGCTCTTTTTTTAAAAAAAGAGAATTCATTCTAGCATCTGGCAAGCTTATTTCCAGGTTAACATGTATACATTGCTAACGTTAGCTTTTTAAAGATGGTTTGGTTCTTACATATGTGACCTGTATTGAATCAAATCATATTCTTTTAATGTCTTAAGTGTCAGGATATATATTTCTCTTCTATGTAATTCATCTTTAAACTAGATCTTTGCCTGATACGGATGTTCTGCATCTGTTGGCGTTACACAATATTTTATTTTCATTTTCCTCTGCAATTTTTTTTACCATTTCTGAAATTAGGGAACAAATCCATGAAACTTTCCAAAGATAAAGGAAAAATGAACCCATGTACGTCTGCTTCATTTTTAATTCCAAAAGAGTACAATTTAGCTGCACCCTAAATATCACAGGCCACTTTTCTGTTTCAGAGCTGCCCACTCTTAGATGTGATTCTGGCCTTCCTCTATACTTGCTGCAGGCAAGGTCTCATCACATTAAAAGGATGAACTACTACAAGACTCCATTTCAGTCTGCTGCACTGGGAGCAAAACAGTTTATTTGATGGGACAGTTGCGAACCTCAAACCAATTTCCAATTTGTGTCTTCCTGTTCTTCCCCTCCCTTCAAGTCTGGCCACATGTCTTCTATTATTAAATTAGCTTGGTATGGCATTACTGCAGACTGCTAGAGCTTGGATAGGATCCAAATAAGCTGAGCCACTTGAACTCCCTTTCTTGTTCCTCCTTCCCTCTTCCCTTCTCGCAAGAATAATTTCCCTATTCTTAAGGGGGAAAGAGGCTAATAAGACTTACTCCGGGCATCTAATGCAACAAATGGAACTCGGATGAGGGAAAATAGTGATTCTGCTCACTGTCAAGCTCACACTTCATCTAAACATTCATTCCCATCTAAACGTTCCCTCAAAATCTGAACAGATCACACATGGAGGCTTACTGGCTGATTCTTGCACAAATTACTGTCACTCAGCCTGACTTACTTCACAAAGTTGTTGTGAGCATAACATTGAGGTAACTTCATATACCGTATTTCTTTGATTCTAAGATGCCATCGATTGTAAGACGCGCCTTAATTTCAGTACCACCAACAGGGGAAAAACTTTGATTCTAAGTGTGGGAAAATTGCCATCGATTCTAAGACGCAGCCCATTTTTAGAGACATTTATATGGGGGGAAAAGTGCATCTTAGAATCAAAGAAATAGGGTACTCTGTCCTGGATTCCTATGATTTTTGTTACGTGATCTCAGTGAACATAACCCTTTCACAGAAACTCATTAAGGGGAGAGGGTAACAACTCCATGCCCCATATTTATTTTATTCCTTTTTTATATTCCTTTTATTTTATTTTCTGCACAATAACAAGAGTTCTCTGGGTGGCCTACAATAAAGTAAAATAATATAATACAAACTTAAAATCATAAAACTTAAATACAATAGAAAATTAGCAGCAGAGGAAGAGGATAAAATAACACAATGAAACTCACAGCAGCAGCAGGTAAGTAAATGTAGGAGAAGATGATTCTTCAGGTTACCTGGCCCAAAGCTGGTTAGAGCTTAAGACTTTGAATCTGGCCCAGAAATGGACTGGTGCAGGGACAAAGCACAGGTGCAATATGATCATAACGTCCAGCTCCTGTGAACAAGCTTGCTGCCCTATTTTGGACTAACTGAAATTTCTGGACAGTTTTCAAAAGGCAGCCCCAGGGAGAACACAATGCAGTAATCCCACCAAGAGGTTACAGAGGGTGACTAACTGTGGCAAAGCTATCTGTGTCCTGACAGAATTGCAGCTGATATATCGCCATAAACTGATCACATGTGCCCCCTAGCCACAAAGGCCACTTGGGCTGCTTGTGGTAGTGCTCAGTCCAAAAGCACTATCAAACTGCAGACCTGATCCTTAAGAGGGAGTGCATCTCCTCTAGGACAGGTTGCTTATTTCCAGAACTGCTTGGGATAAAGTGGAAGGGGAGAAATGGTTGAATAGGCGCAAAAGATGAATGTGAGCAAGTGCAGTTACTCATTCTTAGGCTGGTAGCACCTTAAAAAGAAGAACACGTTTATTATGGCAGAAACATTCGTGGACAAGAGTCCACTTCATCAAATTCATGAAGCGGCAGGCAGGCATATATGCACACATGGTTGGGGTGGGGTGGGGGGGCATGGAAATGGAGAGGAGCAAGTTCAGAGGGAAATGCAATACAAAAAGAACAGATAATTTTGCAAAAACAGAATAGTTACAACCGACAATTAACAAAGCAGTGTTGGTGATGATAAACATCCTGTTATAGGTAAACAAATTAACATCCATAGTATGATTTAAATATTCCAGTTTCAAGCCAGAGATGGCAGAATTGAATTTCCTAATGAACTGTAATTCAGTGGTTTCACACTTGAGTCTCCCTTTTTCCAGTATTGAAGTTCCTTTGTTCCATGATGGCCACCTTAGGGTCAGTGTTTCTGATGTCAGGTTTCTGTTGGTTTATTCTTTTCGAAAAGAGACTAATCTGCTCATCCTGTGTTGAATGCAGAAGGCCATTGCTGGCAGATGAATGAAGTCATGATGCTGTGGCTGACATTGTTAGTGTTGCCTGAGTAGATATGGAGACAAAGTTGGCTTCTAGGTGTGTTGCAGGGTCTGATTCCTGAGTTTGTGTCTCTGATATGTGGCAAGTCACTAGTGTTTTGCTTCTTTTCAGTTAGGGAGCTGTCTGTAAGCAAGGACAGGTCTACCACCCAAGGCCCCTGAAAGGGAAGTGTCGTTGTCCAGGATGGGCTATTGATGATATGTTCCAGTGGTTTTAACTGGAAGCTACAGATGACAAAGCTGGTGTTCTGTATTTTTTTCTTTTAGGTATGTTCTGTAGTAGATTACTCCTCGGTACCAATCTTGCCTTGTTGATCCGCTTTTTTCACTTCATTAGGTGCCTGATGTAAATCCCTAAGTTGTGAGTCTCTGTCCAAGTCTGAACAGATATGTTTTTTATTGTAGAGCTTGGCTATAGACAGTAGAATTTGTGGTGTGCTCTGGGCAGAAGCTGAAAGCATGTAGGTATATGTAGCAATCAGTAAGTGTCTGTCTAAGATGGTGCTTACTAGGGATGTGCACTGGATCGGACCCGATCCACGATCCGAGTCCGGTCCAGTGGGAAATCGGATAAATTATCCGATTTCCGATCCCGCAGCTGGATCGGCCGATCCAATCCGAACCGGTCCGAAAAAGCTCCGAACCGGTTCGGCGGATCGGCGGATCGGCGGGCGCCCACTGGCGCCCACCGCCGCTTCCATTGGCGGGCGCCAGCGGGCGCCCGCCGATGAAAGTGGACAGCGGGGGGGGGGAGGAGGGGGGCACTTACCTTCTCGGCCCGGTGGCTCCCGTCCGGCGCCGGCGCCTACTACTACTAGCAGGCTCCGCGGCCTGCTCTAGGGTGGCGCGCCGGGTGATGTCATCACCCGGCGCGCTACTCTAGAGCAGGCCGCGGAGCCTGCTGGTAGTAGTAGGCGCCGGCGCCGGACGGGAGCCACCGGGCCGGGAAGGTAAGGAGGGGGTGCGTGGAGGGGAGGAGGGGGCGCGCGGAGGGGGGAGGGGGGCCCTTACCTTTCCGGCCCGGCGGCTCCCGTCCGGCGCCGGCGCCTACTACTCCCAGCAGGCTCCGCGGCCTGCTCTAGGATGGCGCGCCGGGTGATGTCATCACCCGGCGCGCTACTCTAGAGCAGGCCGCGGAGCCTGCTGGAAGTAGTAGGCGCCGGCGCCGGACGGGAGCCGCCGGGCCGGAAAGGTAAGGAGGGGGTGCGTGGAGGGGAGGAGGGGGCGCGCGGAGGGGGGAGGGGGGCCCTTACCTGCCCGGCCCGGCGGCTCCCGTCCGGCGCCGGCGCCTACTACTCCCAGCAGGCTCCGCGGCCTGCTCTAGGATGGCGCGCCGGGTGATGTCATCACCCGGCGCGCTACTCTAGAGCAGGCCGCGGAGCCTGCTGGAAGTAGTAGGCGCCGGCGCCGGACGGGAGCCGCCGGGCCGGAAAGGTAAGGAGGGGGTGCGTGGAGGGGAGGAGGGGGCGCGCGGAGGGGGGAGGGGGGCCCTTACCTGCTCGGCCCGGCGGCTCCCGTCCGGCGCCTGCGCCTACTACTCCCAGCAGGCTCCGCGGCCTGCTCTAGGATGGCGCGCCGGGTGATGTCATCACCCGGCGCGCTACTCTAGAGTAGGCCGCGGAGCCTGCTGGAAGTAATAGGCGCCGGCGCCGGACGGGAGCCGCCGGGCCGGAAAGGTAAGGAGGGGGTGCGTGGAGGGGAGGAGGGGGCGCGCGGAGGGGGGAGGGGGGCCCTTACCTTTCCGGCCCGGCGGCTCCCGTCCGGCGCCGGCGCCTACTACTCCCAGCAGGCTCCGCGGCCTGCTCTAGGATGGCGCGCCGGGTGATGTCATCACCCGGCGCGCTACTCGAGAGTAGGCCGCGGAGCCCGCTGGTAGTAGCCGCCGGCGCCGGACGGGCCGAGAAGGTAAGTGGCGGGGAAGGGGGCTTACCCCCCCCCCCCGGAGCCGTCCGCTTCTATCCGCTGGCGCCCGCGGGCGCCAGCGGATGGAAGCGGGCGGCCCCAGGGGGGGTAGGGAGCGCGGGGGAGGGGGTTTACCTGCCGGGGCCGTCCACAGCGGACGGCCCCGGGGGGGGAGGGAGTTAGGCCCCCCCTTACCCACCCGCCGCCATTTTTTCCTCATAGACTTGCATTGCAATGCAAGTCTATGGGGAAAAAAATGGCGGCCGATCCAAAAATTTACGATTTTTGGGTCGGGATCGGACTCGATCCGGTCCGGGGGGCCTCCGATTTTGTCCGAACCGGTGCGGGACAAAATTGGAGGTCCCGATCCGGGTCCCGATCCGATCCGGGGGGTCCGTGCACACCCCTAGTGCTTACATGTCCATTATGTAGTTGCTCAGTAGTATCCAGAAAGTGGATCTGCCGCATAGATTGGTTTGGGCTTGGGTTGATGGTGGGGTGAAGGTTACTGAAGTCCTGAAGGAAGTGCCTCTTTGTTTATGAGTCCAGATAATAAAGATGTCATCAATATATTTCAGGTAGAATAAAAAGTATAGGGGACAGGAGCTGAGAAAGCATTGTTCAAACTCAACCATAATGTTGGCATACAGTGGAGCCATGCTATTACCCATGGCAGTCCTATGGGTCAGAAGATAGTTAGGCATTGCTTCTGTTGGGAATGAGAATTCAGAGGTTACTAAGGACATTTGTAATTAAAAAAACCACAGCTATGCAAAAAAAAAAAATCAGATATGCAAAATTCGCAATGTCTAAATGATGCATGCTTTACTTAATCATGCATCATTCCCTATTCAAAAGCAGAGATGTAGCAGTTCTAATTTAAATTATTGTTGTGTCTCATATGCACAACTGGCTTAATTGCATCTTTTGCAAAAGGTCATCACTTTTGTTTCCCAATCAACCTATTTTGAACTCTCCTGCCTATTCAGGATATCTATCTGCATAAACCAATGTGTGATCACCTTAGCATTTTTAGGCATCCAAAGGTATTACAGGTAAGCTTTAAGGAGGGATTTGAAGGAAGAAAAAGATAAAGATACTGGATGACGAGGAAGTTGATTATATAACCCTCCTGAAATTCAGAAGTGGTTAGAAGATTCTTAATAGCATTTCCCCCCTGTGGTACAAGGAAATAGCTTGGAAAACTAGGGCTGAAGATGTTCAAATGGTGAACAATAGATAAGTCATGTAGCAAAGTATATTTAAGATTTAAAGCCAGTTCACATATTCAGGAATGTGATTTTATTATTCTGCACGTTATGATTCACAGCTGATTGTAGAAACAGTCATCAAGGAAAAGTCATTTATGTGTTTGTACTGCCATTACACTATGGGCCTGTTCAGACAATATGGTAAGCCATGGTTAAGCCACTAACCCTTTTGCGGTAAATGGTTAGTGAACATATTTAAACCGTAATGTAGCCACCATGGTTTGGAATCGTTCACACGACACGCTAAGCCATAATGTTTAGCTCAAAATGCTTAACCTCCATTGCTTACTTATTGTGTTATCTGAACAAGGTCATTGTGACAGTTACAGCACAATCCTATACATGTCTACTCAGGAGTAAGAATTTTTTAACATGTCTATTTCAAATATACATCAATATAAGCAGTCCCTTATATCAATATAAGCAGTCCCGGCTGGTAAGAAGCGCGAGTTGGGGGAAGAGGGAGGGAGGTCCCCACTTACCTACTGGGGCCATCCACTGCCGCCCGCTGCTGCCCGCTAGTCCCTTCTACTGAGAAACAGGCTTCGCGGCCTGCCTCTCAGTAGAGCGCCGGGTGATGTCAACAAGACAGGGGCAGTGAGGGCAGCAAAAAAACAATACTTTGCTGCCACTATTCAATCATCAACCTGCCGCCCAGCGGAGCGTTTCAAAGTTGTCCGGGGGCTCTTACATGCCAGCCCTAAGGACATGGTAGAACCATCTGAGGCCCGCTGTAATACATTTGCTGGGCACTTCCAGAATAAAATCTTTGGCATCCGTCAGGACTTAGACTCCAGTGTTATAGCAGGTGAATCAAATGAGGTATCCAGAGCACAGGCTTGTCCTGTTTTCTTGGAAGAGTTTCAGTTGGTACAGCTTGAGGATGTTGACAAGGTGCTTGGACAGGTTAGTGCAACCACTTCCATATTGGATCCTTGCCCCTCTTGGCTAATAAAAGCTAGCAGGGATGGAACAGCTGACTGGGCCAGGGAAGTGATTAATGCCTCTTTGCAAGAGGGAGTGGTCCCAGGCCTCCTGAAAGAGGCGGCAGTGAGACCACTCCTAAAGAAATCTTCCTTGGATCCTGAAAATCTTAATAACTACAGGCCAGTAGCAAATGTTCCATTCCTGGGCAAGGTCCTGGAGTGGGTGGTTGTGAGCCAGCTCCAGGCACTCTTGGATGAGACTGATTATCTGGATCCATTTCAGTCGGGTTTCAGGCCTGGTTTTGGCACAGAAACAGCCTTGGTCACTCTGTATGATGACCTATGTTGGGAGAAAGACAGGGGGAGTGTGACTCTGTTGATTCTTCTTGATCTCTCAGCGGCTTTCGATACCATTGACCATGGTATCCTTCTGGGACAACTGGCTGAGTTGGGAGACACTACATTGCAGTGCTTCCGCTCCTATTTGTTGGGTCAGCTCCAGAAGGTGCTTGGGGGACATTGCTCGGCCCCGTAGATTCTCCAGTATGGGGTTCCGCAGGGGTCAGTCTTGTCCCCGATGCTGTTCAACATCTACATGAAACCGTTGAGTGCAGTCATCCGGAGATTTGGAGTGCATTGTCATCAGTACACTGATGACATGCAGCTCTATTTCTCCTTTTCATCTTCATCAGGTGAAACTGTGGATGTACTGAACCAGTGCCTGACTGCGACAATGGACTGGATGAGGGCTAATAAACTGAAACTCAATCCAGACAAGACTGAGACGCTGTTAGTGGGTGGTTCTGCTGACCGGATGGAGGGTCATCAACTATTCTGGATGGAGGGTCATCAACTGTTCTGGATGGGGTTGCCCTCACCTTGAAGGAGCGGGTTCGTAGCTTGGGGGTTCCCCTAGAACCATCTCTGTCACTTGAGCCTCAGATGGCCTCAGTGGCATGGAGTGCCTTCTACCAACTTCGGTTGGTGGCCCAGCTACGTCCCTATCTGGACAGGGATAACCTGGCTTCAGTTGTCCATGCTCTGGTAACCTTCAAGTTTGATTACTTCAATGCATTCTACGTGGGGCTGCCTTTGAAGACAGTTTGGAAGCTGCAGCTTGTGCAAAATGCAGTGGCCAGATTGATAACTGGGACCAGAAGGTTCGAGCATATAAGACCTACTCTGGCCCGCTTGCATTGGCTGGCTGTATATTTCTGAGCCCGATTCAAGGTGCTGGTTTTAACCTATAAAGCCTTACATGGCTTGGGAACACAATACCTGATGGAACGCCTTTCCTGACATGAATCTACCCGAACACTACGTTCAACATCTAAGGCCCTCCTCCGAGTGCCTACTCCGAGGGAAGCTCGGAGGTCGGCAACAAGGGAAAGGGCCTTCTCTGTGGTGGCCCCCCAATTGTGGAACAATCTCCCTGACGAGGCCCTCCTGGCACCAACATTGTTATCTTCTCGGTGCCAGGTCAAGACTTTCCTCTTCTCTCAGGCATTGGCAATATCTGAGGAGCCTGGGTTTGTTTTTTTGTAGCTTTTTGGGTTGTTGCAGTGGTTTTAAATGTATGTGTGCATTGTGTGTATGTTGTATGTTTTTGCTATTTTAATTTTTGTATATTGTTTTTAATTGTTTTAATCCTATGTAAACCGCCCAGAGAGCTTCGGCTATGGGGCGGTATACAAATGCAATAAATAAATAAATAAATACTGACATTTGGTTCTCATGTTGATGCCAACTTCCAAGCAGAGACCTTTTTATTTTCCCACACTTTTAAGTCTGTTTTAGGCTGCAATCCTAAACAAACATACTAGGAAGAAAGCCCCATTGAATACAGTGAGACTTACTGCTGAGTAAATGGCATAGGATAGCACTGCTAACCTATTACATCTGCTTTAGTCCACTTTTATTTTCTCCTTCTCAAGTTTTCTACTGCATTATATTTTATTGTTATAGTTATTGAATTTTAAACTGGTTGTATTTTTAGGTGTAAACTACCCTGATGCCTCTTTTCTTATAGGACAGACTGTACATGATGTAAATAAAATTAAATATACTATACCCCAAAATTAAACAGAAAGTATTTTGATGGCACTCACAGCTGATGGTACTATTTCCATGTGAATAGACATGGTTTCAAAGGGCTACATCCTTCATAACTGAACATGAGCCGTGCTTAAAAGTCTGGAATGTTTGGTGGGGGGAGAGAAATGAGCAGGTGAAAATTGCATGAGGAGTATATGGAATAGCTTTAAACATTTAAAAACAAATGGAAGATAACTCTTTCCACAATGACCACTTGGGAGATTTGGAGAAAAAGCTTCTTTCCAGCCACCTTTATTCTTTCTTTCACCTCTATTTCCTTCCTCCTACTCACCACAAAACAAATGGCAAAACACAGACCTATCTTGATAATTGAGCATATTACTCATTCTACAGCTACTCCTCTACACAACTTTTCCGTTCTTTAAGTCATGACCACTGGCCAGGAGGATACAGTGCATGCTTATATTACATCAGGTTTTTGTTTTTCTTCTACATTTCCCCCTTCTTCCCCCATCCCTACAGAATCCATTCCATATTGTCTACTTTCTATAAATGTAAGAGTTGGCCATTGTACTGTCCTTTGTGTCAATATTAAAATCCCCTTGTTCTGTGTTTAGTTTGAATAATTACCAAACAAATCGCAATTAGAACTCCAGAACATGACCTCATGCTGATTCCTTCCTTCCTTTCCTCCTGTATTTAATACATTTCAGATACCGAAAATACCAAATCTTTGTCCTTTTTTATTTTGATACTTATCAGTAATGGAAACATTCCAAAACAATCAGCCAAATACCTATGCTTTGTTCATTTATTGCCTTCTCTGAAGATAAATTGACTGTACTCAACTCTCTTCAGCATTTTTCTTCACCTAGATATTATTGCCTTGTGCAGCCACCCCAAGGTGACTGTTATCACTTAATTAAATCCTTGCACGCTGGGAAGAAAAAACAACATTGTTCGTTTATAACCCCAAGGAGCTTTCTTTTGAGAAAAAAAAGGCAGCAAGCTTTCCCCCTGTTTTATTAACTTATTCCTGGCTACAAGAAGACATACTTTGTTGATGAGCAAAAGGTTGTATTAGCTTTTTATATTCCAGGTAAACTTGTCTATTCCCCGAGAAAGAAGTGTGGGCATTGCTACAAAGAGAGAAAAAAAGGAACTCTCCAAACCCTGCAATTCTAGTAAAGGTCTCTGTAAACATCAAGCTAGGGAAGGGGAACAGGGGAGTAGTAGGCAGGAAATGAGAAAATAAAATGCAAACATAAAATTGGAACAAGGCAAAAAGTGAGATGACGCAGATCTACACTGGGAAAACCTATTGCAGGTCTCAAGGAAAATTGGCATTACGAACCGCTCTTTGGTAGAAGGAAGATATATCAGAGCTCTTTATGTTACTGTCTAGGGCAGCCTCTTTTTATTAACCTCTTGGTTAATGTGCTCTTTCTGTCCATCGATTTCAGAGTGAAAAAGACTGAGCTCTTGCTTTTACCTTTGTGTTTCACCTCTACGGTGTTCAGTCTGGGACTGAAGACAGTAAAGGGAAGGAACTGGAGGTGAACCATTCATTGGCGGCAAGACCTGTGATCTGCTTTAAGCACAGCACTTGATATTAGTTAGTTCACTCAAAGCAACATGTTTCCAGCATAGGTACAGTGATTTGGTTGCCTTTTAGCTCATTTCTACTCCATTAAACCAAGGCCTAGAAAATAGATTTATCCATTCTAAAAGTTTGGCTCAAGCAACCATGTGTATTTGTTCACAGTGCTGCATCATTTTGCCACCTGCTGTGTTCAGCAACAGAGTAAATACTATTTAAGATTATAATATTATGTATTTTATCATGCTGTTGTTCCCCGCCTCGATCTAGATGGAGAGGCGGGTAAGAAATAAATCATTATTATTATTATTATTATTATTAATACTTGCCAGACCAGTTTTTGTTGGGGCATTATCCTCATAGACACCATTGCATTCAAGTGTGTAAGAGAAAGGAGTTTGTGTGTAGCTATGAAATAATGAATGTTTTGAAGCATCCTTCATTTTATGAATATTATATCTAATAGTTCATTTATAACATTGTACAAAGAAGTATTGCTTTCCAGGAAAATCAGATTCTAATCCCCATATCTTTCATTGAGCATCCAATACCAAGTGCATACACATCGACAGAGGATTGCAGCAATCCCTGTACTGCACTGTACACTGCCGCTACATTGTACTGCAGAGGTGGGAAACCTGTGCCCGAGGGCCGCATGCAGCCCTCAGCCTAATTTCATGTGGTCCAGCTCTCTGGATGCTGCAGGCCCACCCTGGAGCTGTTGCTTCATGATGGGATTTTGGGAGAAAGGTGTAAATTGATACTGTATGATTTGTTTACCTAATGAACTTAGCCTGACAAAATGGAACAATTGATGCAATTGTCCAGCTTGGACACAAGAACATAATAAGTGGGTGTATCAGAAAGAATTTATGATTGATTGATTGATGCACTGATTACATGAGGAGAGTGAGGATTTTAAGGAAGTACCATGGCAGCATAGCTGTTATTAATAGTTCCATATTATTGGAACTGCCTCTCAGAACATTTATGTGGCGCCATCTCTTTATTCAAATCCCTCTGCAAAACTCACTTTTTCTGTGAATCCTTTGGCTCAACCCCCTCATTCCCATACTGTACTACAGGGGTCCCCAACCTTTTTCAACCCATGAGCGCATTTGAGAAACTGCTGTGGGTACCACCACAAAATGGCTCCCGTGAAGGATGTGTCTATTCATATAATGGCTGCTGTGGGGGCCTGGGTAGTCAGAAGACAAGTAATTCACCCAAAGAACTGACGACAATCAAAGGAAGGGTCTGAACTCAAAAGCCAATCCACATATATTTGACCCCAAGCACAGAAGCACAACAAAATACCCATTTAAGCTTGCAAACCTATGTGTGCTTACATGGAAGTGCCCTTACCTGGACAAAGATAGCCTAGCTACTGTTATCCATGCTCTAATAACCTCTCGTCTGGATTACTGCAATGCGTTATACATGGGTCTGCCTTTGAAAATGGTCCAGAAACTTCACTAGTCCCGAACAGGGAGCAAGATTGTTAACGGAGACTGGCCAAGGAGATCATATTATGCCAGTACTTCCCCAGCTGCACAGGCTGCCAGTTCCTTTCCGGGGCCTGATTCAAAGTGCTGGTATTAACTTCAAAGCCCTAAACAGCTTGGGACCAGGTTACCAGAAGACTTGTCTCATCCCATATGTACCTGCCCAGACCCTAAGGTCATCTTCAGAGGCCCTTCTCCTGTTAAAAGAATTGGGGCAGATGGCTACCAGAAAAAGGGCCTTTTCTGCTGTGTCACCCCAGTTATGGAATGAGCTTCCTTGAGAGGTTCGCCTGAAGCTTATGTTGTGTTCTTTCTGGCACCAGGTGAAGACCTTCTTATTTTCCCAAGCATCTTTTGGATTTTAGCGTTCCAGTTTTAAGCTCTGCTGTTTTAAATCTGCTGTTGCATTTTTAATCTCTGCATCACTGCTAGGTTTTTTCTGTGGTTGCACTTTTATACTGCATTTTTAAGCCATTATATTTTATATTGTGCTGTATTTTTGTGAATCGACCAGAAAGCTTCGGCTATTGGGTGGTATAGAAATGTAATAAATAAATAATAAATAATCCTGAGAAGGTCTACATAGGCTTGATCTGCTCATCCTTTCCATACACCTTTCCCCCAGCCCCAAAAGATAAGAAAAAGTTTTCCCTACATTGACCCCAGACTCAGTGGCAAGTTCAGGAAGGGAAAAGAGAAACTGGAACCCTAACCCTTTTCACAATCATGCAGAGAGCTTCCATGGATACAGGGGCTTCTCCATTCCACACACTCACCCTCCATGTGATACCAGGGATGGAGGGCAGAGCGATCATGCTCGCGCTCACTGCTCTTCCTCACATGTAGAATCTACACACTTCAGAATGCCTGAATAGGGTTATCATGTTGCACGCTGCTGTTGACACAGATGTAATATGCCCCCCAGACTCATCTATTGTTCTGTGAGTTAAGAGTTTGTAACTTGTTCAGAGTGTACCCATATCATCCATGTTCCCATCATAACATTTCCATTCCTGACCCTGGTGCTTTAGTGTAGCCGGAAGAGAACAGTCTTCATGACTCTCTTGAATTCATGAAGACTGTCAATTTGTCTAACCTCCTCCGGCAGACCATTCCATAGTTTGGGGGCCATAGAAGAGAAGGTCCTCTAGGTAACACTCGCCAGCCTAGTTCTGGCTGGCTTGAGTACATTCTTCCCAGAGGACCTAAGAGTGCGGGGCGGATTGTAGGGGAGAAGGCGATCCCGTAGGTAGCCTGGGCCCAAACCATGTAGGGCTTTAAAGGTAATAACCAACACTTTATACTTTGCCCGGAAACTGACCGGCAGCCAGTGAAGTGATTTTAAAACTGGTGTAATATGGTCACCCCTAGATGTACCGGGGTGCATTGTGCTATGATTGGCTGCTGGTCTACATGGGATCTATCTTCCAGTACATCTAACTAGTGCAGGAGGGGATCAGTCTCTGTGCTGACCATTGAATATTATAGGGGCATTTGATTCATGACACCTTCCCCCTCCTGTGTTTGGCGCTGCATCCATGCAAGTGAGGATCCCAATTGATCAGGGGGCTGCCAAGACACTCTGAAAGCCCCGTGGTGTGTGTGTGGTGCTGCTGTGTTGGTTATACAACACAGCAGCCAGCTCACAACCATTGAAAGGCTTTCCCATGAAGCTGCGAGTTTAAAAAAGTGGGAGACTTACCCCAACTTTTTCATCAGAGTGAGGTGACCACGGCATATCCACCATCTAACCTCACTCCAGTGTCACAGCAGAGGCATTCCCGGGTGGATGGTGACCTGTGATTGATTGCCATTTACTCGGGCAGAGGGCGGGCCCAGAGGGCCAAATGGTCAGCAGAAACCCCGCGCTTTCTCTGTGTCAGGATTAGCCACCGCCACCCTGCAGCAAAGAAAGTGTGGGGCAGCCCCCTGGTCCTTCCTCTATTACTCACCCCTTTTGTCCCCTTTTACTTATTTCTTTAAAACAATGCCAGTCTTACTTTATTTAAGAAAACTGCAAGTACAAAGACAATATTAACAAAATCAAAACCAAATTCAGAACTATTCATTTTTCTTTACTTTTACAGATTTCTGAGCTTTGCAAGATCCTAGACTAGTATTATTAGATGGATGGAGCTAAGGCTGCAATCTTGGACACATTTTCTTAGGAGTAAGTCCGATGAATTTGGCAGGACTTCCTTTGAATCAACATGCATAGGATGGTGTATTTGCATAGGATGCAAGGTGTATTTGCAGGGGGCCATGGCCACTTAGGGGTTGCCCTATCCTACTCAGCAAATGTAACTGGAAGACAGGATCATACTAAAAATACCAGAAAAAGAAAAAGAAAAAAGAAAAAAAGGGGGGGTTGGATCTGGGATCCGCCTTCTATTCACAGAAGGGCTCCATTCACAAAAGGTGCCTTTAGCCATTTTGAGGGGTCACCCCTTCAACCACAGAACTACAGCTCACCTTGTGTAGCCTGGTCCCTCCAGTGCCTGGAAAGAGCTGCTGTGCTAAGGAGGAGGAGGAGGAGGAGGAGGTGGGAAAGTGCTCTTCTGCCAGCTGCACATGCCTAAATCTGGATCTAACCCATGGTGTTCAAGAAACATCTTCTGAAGTTTTGTACTCTATTAGTAAATAGAACATTATAGTGTAAATGCAAACATATTTATATGTTGAGCCACCATCATGTTTGCTCCTCTAACAAACGTGCAACTTGATCCTAAGCACATTTTCTTGGAAGGACGTTCCACTGGGTGCAGTGGGACTTACGCTGAAGTAAGTGCATGTAGGATTGCCACCCAGTTTGTATGAAAAGGATACAAACTTTTTTTTCACCCAAAAGAGAAGCGTGCTGTGCAGCAAGTTGATGTGTTTACTTGCTTACATTGGAAGCAAGTAAAATCCATACTTATCTTTACCTGCAGAGGCATTAAATAGCTAAGGAGGAAGGGTGTGTGGAATCACCATTTCCCTGCAGCCTAAAGTGGGATTAGGAATCCTGTTGACAGCTGAGCTACATACAGTATTGTCTTCTCACCTGGTCTTATATTCCAGCTGTGAAACAGAAGTGGAAGGTCAACACAACAACAGTGTACTGTAGTGGCAAACTGAGCTGTTGTGAAACCATTCAGGACCAAACTTCAGATTTCATCAGAATAATTGATTTTAACATGAACAGGCACTTCTGCTTTTGTGGAATATACTGCTACAGTGAAGCAATGCAGACTCAATACTTCATACGAAAATACAGCTAAAAGCCTTGTTTGTGTTATTTAGTTTTTAATGTAGATTTTAGTCACTAGAGTTCAGGCTGAATAGCAACACTGGCACAGAGGGTAGCGGAAAGATGCTTGTGTGGGGTGCATAGAGAAAAGAATAGGAGACATTGCCGACTGAGAGGGAGGGCAGAAAGAAAATGTTCTGGCATAAATAGAAGAAGGAGGAGTGAAGGAGAAAGGGGCTTTGAGGAGGGTGAAAAAAGAGAATTGAAGAATTAGTAAAAATGGCATGAGACTAGGAGAGTGGAAAGGGACTAGCACAGGAGGAAATTGAATAGAGGGGGAAAGAGATGGCCTGGGTGAGACAGAAGTGGCTTGACTGCTGGGGAAGAGGAAGGAACTCAACATCATGCCTGTCCAAATGCACATCCCCACTCATCAAATTGACAGGTAAAAAACAGAGCTGCGCACCAACTACAAATTTCTACTCAGATCCTGTTTCAGCATTGTGGAAAACAGTTCTGCTCAGACCGACACGGAGGCCATCTGCTTTGACTTGGGTACCAGACCCCTGAATCAAGATTTGGAAATCCAAGGTTTCCTGCCTCTCATTAACTATCATGGGAAATTTTAAAAATGGCTATAACTTTTGTTCTGTTTATCAGAAGTAAATGACATTTGCAAGAATAGTAGCTCCTGAGGAGCTTATCCCTCTATGTGCCTTGTGGGTGGTTGTTCTGAAAATGGCAGGCAGAATAGAAGTCGTACTAAGTCAGAAACCCGCAAAGTTTCAAAAGGATAAGTGCAATCGTTTAGATGGAAGAGGAGGGGTGGGTGGGATGAATGCTTCGTTTCCCACTTGTGATATCTGAACGATTTGTATGACAACAGCACACATCATAGAGGTGTCTATTGAAGCAACCTGCACACTTTCAGAAGGATAGACACGGGCTGCTAGGGAGTTACTACACATTATACTTGATCTTAGCCAAAAGGCCAGGAATTTAGGAAAGTCTAAGGGAGTTGTGGTGATTGAAAACCAGTATAAGGCAGTGCTGTGCTGAAAATTTCTTCCAGTCTCATTTCGAAAATAAATTAAAAGGGGAAGAAATTTCAGAGAAATGCTCATGGGTTTGGTTCAGGGTTCTTGTGCTTACCTTACTTATGAGATGACTTAGGGGTATGTGTGACAGCCTGTAACCTCCTTGGCTTCCCTCATTTTCCGCCTAAGGGAAGACATCATGAATTTATTCCTCCCATAGGGATTTTTCAGATCAGAAAGTGCAGGCAGCCTGGGACACTGTAGAGCAATCATGATGTCTGATAGAAAGATACATAAATACCCTCAGCCACCTCACAGTGATTAGGTAAGGTAGGCTGACCATATGAAAAGGAGGACAGGGCTCATGTAACTTTAACAGTTGTAGAGAAAAGGGAATTTCAGCCAGTGTCATTTGTATGCAATTAGTTCCTGGTGAAATTCCCTCTTCATCACAACAGTTAAAGTTGCAGGCACTATATTAGAGTGACCATATACAAAAGAAGGTAGGGCCCCTGCAACTTTTAACTGTTGTGATTAAGAGGGAATTTTACCAGGAACTAATTGCATACAAATGACACTGGCTGAAATTCCCTTTTCTCTGCAACTGTTAAAGTTACATGAGCTCTGTGCTCCTTTTCATATGGTCAGACTAGGTAAGGTCAGAAACATCACCAACATACATTCAAAATAAATTATAAAATGCCCCTGAGAATGAGGCAGAAAAATTGAAGTATCTTTCATGGGGAAAGAAAACTTTCAGGAAATTCCTGAGATTTTTCTTATCTTACCTTCTAGAAATATAAGGACACTTTTTGTGAAGTCTGCCCACCTCAATGACCTGCCCCCTTACTAGGTTTATGGGGCATTGTGGAGGATGCAAAATGGGGGCCAGGCTGCCAACACAGTTGATGCTATTGCCACTTGCAGTGGCAGTGCAGAAAAACCAAAAACTGTTAGGGAAAAAAGAAAGAAAGAAACTGTTCTACAACCCTTGCCAATGGTGATGCTTACCTGTGGGAAATGGTTGAAGAATTTCTCCTCCCCCTGGAGAAATTTGCTGAAATTGCCCCCCCTCCAACTTCTCTATCCACAAACAGGGTGGAGAATTTTGAGAGCCCACTTGTGCACAGCTGTAGTTTAAGGCTTTCTTTTTTTTTTTTAATAGTGAAGACCTGGCAGCATTGGAAGAATGGCCATCTCAGAGTCCCATCTTTGCCCTGCTCCAAAGTACAGTGATTAGATAACCCCTCTTAAAGAATGTACTATTTTTAGAACATAGACCTTTCAGTCATTCAACCCCACTCTCTTCCTCATCCCCTCCATCAGCATTTCGAGAAAGAAACCAAAATACTGTCTGTGTTTCTGAAGCTGAATCATGAACAAGGCCTCATGCAGGGGCGGGCTCCAGTCCTGGTCTCTTTTGAGAGAAGCCCATTTCACCTTGGGGAGCACCAGAAAAGGTCTGAAGGGACCCCATTTGACTCAAGCTTCAGCAAATCCTATGTACATCCCTAGTAAAAACTATAAATCTTAAGTTTTGTGCTCCCTTTTCTCTTAACTCGGCTTCAGCCCTGGAATTCTGTTCCGACATAAAACCTTAGACTTTGGTGAGGCTACCTCTGGTGATAATTGCATCATTCTTGAATGCCATCAATGGGCTGGATTAAGATATGCTGAAGCTCTAAACCATGTCAAGATTCAGAGTCCCCATACTATAAAAATAAAGAGAAAAGGTGTATTACATTATAACGGAAAGGATAATGAAAGGGTCCTACCCAGCATTAGGGTGTGCTTGTAGTTAAACATTGTTAGATAGTCTTCTCTGGAGATGTGTACAAGAGCACTAATAAACTTTAAAAAAAACTGTGCTCTTATTCCTTCAATACTAAACTGTTGTAGTATCTGAACTTTTTTTAAACTGTGCACTTATTCCTTCAATACTAAATGCTGTGTTGCCACATTTTATCTATATAAGGCAACTCTGCTGTAAGTCACACCAGCATTTACAACATATTTAAGCTGAAGTGATTTCAATTATAATACATCTTAGTTATCTCCAACATATTTAGAGCCCCTTCATAATATTATGAGGCCCTAAGCCATGGATTATTTTGCTTGTTCCTATATCCAGCAGTGGAATCTGTCTGGGGGGGGAATCCACACAGTCCTTTGGAACGTTTTAAAAAGTATTTTAAAACGTTCCAAATAGGTGCGTTCTAAAACATCTTAGGCCACATTACTGAGTACTCACGTTACAGGAGAACAGTCTTCAGTCTTTAAAGCGATGTATACGGTCACATGCTGTTCTGCCCTGTCTTTTTCTCTTTCGTTTTTCAATGAATTTAGGGCAAGGCATTGTGGGGGTTGTAGTTCAGTTACACACTTCCTTCTTAGTTCCTCTGTCATTCCCTAGCGAGTATAGGGCTAAGAATTGTGGGTGTTGTAGTTCACTGGTCCACTTCCTTTTTCTTCCCCACCAATCAACTGCTAAGCATTTGGGCACCAGTAAAGGAAGCACTGCCCCCAGGAATTACAAACGGTAAGGAAGGATACATTATTTTACTTAAAACGATTTATTAAAAGTGAAACCGTTGTATATAACTGAAGTGAGTTTTAAAAAACCTCAGATATACAACGTTATAGGGAGTGCGTCATGTGGCCCAAAGAGTTTTCATAACCCTTATAAAACGTCAAAAAACTCGTGTGTAGATACCCCCTGGGTTTCTTAGAGCCTATAGAACTGTTCAAAAGAAGCATGTGGTACAGCCCTCCTGGCACTATGGCACTTTAGAATTGCAGTGTGGGGATGCGGTGCAAGTGCCATGTCCCAGGCCTGTGAAAAAGTAGGAAGAAGAATTCTGGCCTAGCTCCTCTCACTGATGTGTCAAGTGTGCAAAGCATGTTATCATTGCCTGTGTATCTGTTTGTAGGTTCAACTTTTGTAAAATACATTCCAGTCCATGTTGCACAGAGCTGTTATATATGTTCCGTGTATTTGTATTTTGCAAGATATGTTGTAAATTATAAGAAAGAATTTAAAGAAAGAAATGAAGCTGCAGAAAAGGCCTAGCTTGAGACAACAACCCGATAGGTAACAACTGCAGAATGGTTTTCATTCTGAATATTTGTCATTCATTTTGCACCAAGTGCCTTGTGAGCTTTGTCGGGTCTCTCTGGTACTAAAACTGTAGAAACCAGTTCAATCATACATGTTCAGCATGAACAGGCATCCTCTGAAAGGTCAGTGCTTTAATACCCAACTCCCACAACAGGAAATTTTAATTGCATGTGGCAGCCATTTCTTCCTCCCTCACAAAATCTCTCGCAGTACACAAATGCTGTCTTTGAGTTTTAATTTATTCCTTTTTTAAGTTCACCTTGGAAGTTTGTGCCACATTAAGTATTAAAACAGGGTCTATATGAGTCCCTAATACTATGATGCTTAAGCATATTAAAGCACATTAAAATTGGTACTGCTCATCTTCTTAGAATAAATACACACATTATTATATACTTTGCACAAGATACAAGTGACTAATATTTTGAGATTCTTGAAAAGACAAGTAATGCAAATGCATTTATTATATCAAACGTGAATGTGGGAGTTTAAAAATCGTACAGTTCAGCGGAGTTATTTCTCCTGTTATAGCATATCTACTTTTCTATTGAGCATATCAACTTAGCGAAGGCTGTTTGCTTAGATACCCTCCTTACACTCTTTGGAATTTAAAACCATCCAAGAGCTTCAAGCCACAGCAGGTCATCAGACTATTAAAACCTTAATCCTAGTGAAGCCTAACGTATAAATTAAACTAACCTATCCCTTTGGTTGACTTTCACTGTGCCAGCATTGCATGAAACATCAAACCACTTCCAACCAGTAGTTTTATCCACACCGTTGACTGCAAATCTTCCTCTGCTTAGCTACTGTTGCAAGGCCAGGAATACGCTAAACAATTCACTGCCATGTATGGTGACACAATTAGTGGAGTGGTGCGGTGGGGGTGGTTGCGGGTGGAATGATTAGCAAGTATTGTTCATTGTACATGTATACAGTGAGTAGATAAAAAGAAAGTAAACCCTTATATGAGAATGACTTATGGAAAAACTGGTTTTAAAACAAAAGAGGCGACTTTTGTTTTAAAATGAAGGATCAGAAGCAGAAACACTTTGCAAACAGCATTGTTGCAGCATTTGACACTTTTTTGACTTCAAATGACAAATCAAGCTTTTCTGGGTAACAGCTTCTGTTCACCATATTCCTGGAGTTATAGGTACTGTTCCAAATCAGTCACTTTGGACTGAAACCAGTTACCACCTTCAGGTTTTTAAAAAAAGCATACTTACATTTTGATTTCTCTTTAAATTTCACCTGAACCAACGTAAGAGGCACTTATAAAAAGAGAGCACTTAGATCAGGGGTGCATATGTATGGTCATGGCTGGGGGTGGGTGGTGGATGGGAGCCATATGCAATTACATCTCCCCACACACGTGCACAGACAAACTCTTACACACACTCACACTCACACACAAACAGTCTTTCACACAGCCAACAATAGGCATTGATGGAGAAGATAAACCTCCTCTCTCTGCTTGCTGAGATTTAGGGTTTCCTGGTGCATGATTGAGGTGACAGCCTCTCCCATTCCCCAACTATCTCATTGGAGATTGCCGTCCCTCCACCACTGCAAGTAGCGGGAGAACAGCTATCTTGGAATGGCAGGTGGCAGCGGTGGGGGGTTGGGAGACACTTTCACCTGTTACAACCACCTACCCCTAATCTCCACTAAAAACTCTGTTTTCCCACCTCCGCTGGCAGCAGGAAACCGTGATCTTGGAAGCAAGATCAGGGAGGGGAAGGGAGAGGCTTTAATCTTATCCACCCCCAACCGCTATCTTCCAAAGATTGCTGTTTTCTCACTGCTACTAGCAACGGCAATCTTAGAAATGAGATTGGTGTGTGTATGTGTGTGTCGGGGTAGGGGATGGGAGTCAGTTGCAGTGGGACTGTCAGGGCACCTATGGGGGCTACATCTCACATCTGGGGGCGGGGGTATCTGTTGGCCAAAGGTCATGGGCTGTGCATCCCTGATTTAGATAGACTGTAGGAAGTAGACAGGCTGTTAAGTTATCAAGATACTGAACTACATAACAACATTTCTGTTCATGTGTATGAAATATCCATAATTTATTTAACTTAGAATGGGAAGCTCATTATTGCATCTCCCTATTCACTTCACTGAATCAACCCCAGTTTGAACTTTCCTTGGCCTAAGGCAGGTTTCACAGAGACCTTTCCCTTTTTTATTTATCAAGCCTAACCACATGATATTCCTGTAGGTCAGCTGACTACATGCATGCTGACTTCACAACTAAAACCAGACCTTGCCTATTCTGTGATGCTCCGAAGCATACAATCTATTGTCTTTTTCTTTCCAATTCTCAACTTAAGAGAGCAATCCTCCGGCTGCCCCAGCCTCCTTTCCTCCCACTCCCCGATGCCTCAGCCAGACAGGTGACAATGCTTGTCTAGCTAAAATGCAGATTGCCTCTACACTCCTTCCACTGTGCATAGGATGGACGTCAAGTTCGGAAGCTGATGGGGATCTGGATAGGATTGCACCCTTAAGTAGCTAAGATATGTATCCAGCTACCCATGCCTTGGAATCCTTTCAGTCCTTTTTCATATGCTTTCCCTTCTATATGAAGTCATTGGGTGAGGTCATTAGGGCTTTTGGAGTCTGGTGCCATCAGTATTCTGATGATACTGAGCTCTACTTCTCCTTGTCATTGGAGTCAGATGGTTCGGTGAAGGTGCTGGACCAGTGCCTGGAGGCTGTAATGGACTGGATGAGGGCCAATAAACTGAAGCTGAATCCTGATAAGATGGAAGCTCTGTGGATTGGTGGTTCTTGAGACTGGGAATTGGGTAAGCGACCTGTTCTGGATGGGGTTGCACTCCCTTTGAAGGAGCAGGTGCGTAGCTTGGGAGTACTCCTAGGTCCATCTTTGTCACAGATGGTCCAGGTGGACTTGGTGGCCTGGAGTACTTGGGATCAGCTTCGGCTGATCTGCCAGCTACCACCTATCCTAGACAGGGATAAACTAGCCACAGTAGTCCATGCATTTAACTTCCTGATTAAACTATTGCAATGCACTCTATGTGGATCTGCCCTTGAAGACTACTTGGAAGTTGCAGCTAGTGCAAAATGCAGAAGCTAGACTGCTCACCGGAACAACCTATAAAGACCAAATAACATCTGTCTTAAAGAAATGCATTGGCTGGTTGGAATTCAAGGTGTTGGCCATGACATTTAAAGCCCTAAAGGGTTGGGGACCTCGGCACTTGAGTGAGAGCTTCTCCCTATATATACCTGTCAAAGATTTGAGATCTGTGGGAGGAGCCGTCCTCTGTGTCCCACCAATGCAAGACATAAATTTTGGTGGGACATGGGAGAGGGCTTTCTCCATGATGGCACCCCGGTTGTGGAATACTCTCCCCTTAGAGGTCTGAGTGGCCTCAGTGCTGGCTTCATTTCAGTGCCAAGGTAAAACATGGCTTTTTATGAAAGCCTTTGAAGGCTAATATTCTCCAAGGTTGCACATTCTTTTAATTGTTTTATTTGTTCTTATTGCTTTTAAACTTCTATACTGGTTTTAGTTCATTAATGATTGAATACATTTTAGCTGAGTATATTTATTGTTTTACAATGTTCTGATTTTAGCTTTACGCTGCCCTGAGATCCCAGTGATATAGGCCAGGATGCAAATGTTTTAATAAATAAATAAAAATAATCAATCAATATTATTTTAATTTTCAACATATTTTTGTCTTTTCCCATTTGTTGTATTTGCTCAAATCATTCTGACTTCGATTCTTTAATTTCAACTTCTGCTGTTTTTTCATTTCTTCATTGTTGTAGATCCTGATTCTTTTAAATCCTATGTATGTAACATACTCCACTCTTGTTATTTCCAGAATGCTTCTAACAATGCAAACCAAATGCAGTTTCCTGACCAATTTCAATTGTTCCCTATTTCACTGATGACATTTATGGGTTTTCCAAACTACCTAGGTTATCTAAAGCTGAAATGCACCCTATATCAATTTGTATCTACATAGCAGGTCCAGGTCACTGTTACCATGTTTTCTACAATAATTAGCAATGCTGAGCTCCATTTATTGGAGAAATTGTGAGTTGCTACAGTGACATTTTAACAGTGATAAAACAGTAGGTGGGCCCTAAAGTTTCAAAGCTAATTCTCATTGAGGTACTTTTATGATGTTGTTGCATATTGAAAAAAAAGTTTGAAGCCTTTTTAATTCAGTGGGATGTCATTGAAAAAAAGCAATTATTAAACAACTAGATCTGCCATTAACAGTGATGTATCTTTACTAGATAACTGTTTGATGTAGATCCTTTGTAGTACACCTTTTTGTTTTGTTTCATTTACTGAAAATATTTTTAGACCACCCTTCATTTTCATGGATACTAGTGCAGTATGCAATGGGAAGATTAAAATTAATCACACCAAGATAAAAATACAATAACACAAATCTTCATGATAAATAACCAAACTTGAAATGCTGGACAAAAAAAAGTTTTGACCTGGTCCCAAAAAGATTGTGACATCAGTGCCAGTCATGTTTCTATGGGGAGGGTATTCCACAATCAGGGCTGTCACCACAGAGAATGCTTTCTCCCTTGTTCCATGTAGCATCCTTCCCCTAACGATAGGCTGACCAGATAAAATCCAGGTCAAGACTCATGTAACTTTAACAGTTGTAGAGAAAAGGGAATTTCAGCCAGTTTCATTTGTATGCAATTAGGTCCTGGTGATATTCCCTCTTCATCACAACAGTTAAAGGTGCAGGCACTATACTAGAGTGACCATATACAAAAGAAGGCAGGGCCCCTGCAACTTTAACAGTTGTGATGAAGAGGGAATTTCACCAGGACCTAATTGCATACAAATGACACTGGCTGAAATTCTCTTTTCTCTACAACTGTTAAAGTTACATGAGCCCTGACCTGGATTTTATCTGGTCACCCTACCTAACGAAGATACACGGAGAAGAGCTTCCACTGAAGCTCTTAAGATTTGAATTATAATTACAATTAACATTGTAATTTGTCAACATCGTTACAAAACACAATGGGTGTTGTCCAGTTACTCTCTCCTGCCAAGGGAATGGCTATCAGAACCTGACTTCCCAAAGCTGGGGCATAAGTTTCAGTAAAACTTTTTATTGCAGTAATTCCAGTAATTAGCTATAAGGCTTTACAGTCCAAGCAAAGATCCACAGGTAACAGATGACAATGTAGTTCCTTGTCCAGAATCAGTTTGTGAGCAGCACAACAACAGTCCCAATCAGCCCTGGCTTCAGCACACAGAATGAATCTAAACAACTTTACAGTTCCAGTGAAACCAGGAAGCTTTTCAGGTTACCAAGACATTGCTTCCAGCAAAGTCTAGTACCCTTTGCTCTGGTTCAAATACATGGAGAGTGGCCTCTTTCAATTACTATTGGATATTTATCCTGTCAGGAAAACCTAGCTCTCAGATGGTTGCTGCACCTCGCCAAACACCTCTGAAACCTCCTCTCCTGCAGTTTCCTCCTGCTGTTGCCCTGTTTCTATGGAAGACATTCCTAGTTGAGAAGCAGGGGCCTCCGTCAAAGTCAGGTCTCCTAGCCGTGGAAAATAGGTTGTATCAGCATCCTCAGTCTTACCCTCTCCTAGCTTGTAAGAACTGGTAGGACTGAATTCTCGGGTGTCTGGCTTCCCATGGATGAGCTTAACTCTATAGCTTCCCCCTCTGACTCAGTGTTGCAGGAGCAAGGGCTCATAATGGCTTTTATGAGCAGAATGGAAAAGGACTGGTTTCCTTTTTCCCTGCAGCCCCCTGTGCACTTACAAAACATGCTCCAGAGTGTTGGGGGAACCCTCTAGACCAGATTGGGGAGCTCTGGGAAGAGGAAAGGAAAGTTCCATTCCACATGAAAAAATCTGCAAGTTGGAATTTCCACCATTTTGTTTAGGTGAATGCTATTCACATCCGGTATGGCCTCTCTTTAGCAGCAGTAAAATACTTTAGCTGTTATTTATTTATTTATTTTATTACATTTGTATATCACCCCATAGCCGAAGCTCTCTGGGGGGGTTATGGAAAGCCACATATCTAAATGGTGGCAGATATTGTGCTCAAATTAATGCTTAGCTCCAGTTATAATATAATTATGTCTTAACTGTAGAAAATTGTAATTAAGATGATCTGTTTGCAAAGGAAAAGTTTAGTATATCAGTGAATCTATTTATCGGGGTGGGGGGGGAGAAATTTCCCCACTGATCAGAGCCTAAATTATAAGGAAAACATCACAGATGCCTGTTGCAATGGATAAAGAACACATGCACGCATTTAAATCATGTATATCTTTCTTTTAACTGATGTAATTGTGAAATATGTTCTTTTTGCATTCATAATTAGGGGGTGGAACAGATGGTGAAGGCTTAGTTTAAAATAATCTGTCATTAAAATAGCCTAGCCTACTGGTAATTCTTCATTCTAACTGGAGTTTAGGTCAGAGTAACAGGATTTTCTGTAGTGTTGTCATATAGAGGAAGGGATTAGGGACTTCATCAATGGTGTGTGACATATGAGAATGTTCCCTAGAAGGACACTCTGGTAAAATTTCATGGTATGCTTTCCCTCTATATATATATACCAATCAATCATAGCAAAGACAAAGTCCCCTTGGCAAATTGACCTTTCAACGCAGTATGTTAGAATATGGAGGTCCTGATCCAGAGATACACTGCAATAGGCTTGTGTGCACACTGCTGCCCCATTGAATTAACAGTTGGTGCTTTGAGCCTTTGCACTGACCACTTGCTGGGAAGAAAGGCTGCAAGGTGGGGACTTCTCCACCCCACCTTCCCACAACCAGGTGATAGGCAGCAAGATGGCAAAATCAAAATGCTCGGTAGCTACTGGGACTAAAAAAAAGAAAGAGAGAAAGAGTGCAATTTTGACACCTGAATTAATGGAGAAGAAAGAGGGCAGAATCTCTAGAATCTAGTTCTTCATCTGTGCAATAAAAATAGAAGTAAATAAATGTACTCATTATAGGTGGTGTTTGGATTTTTTCATTCTTCCCACTACCCTGTTTGCATATATCACCTAGAATGATTATTGGACATTATGTACACTTCTAGAAAGTGATAGAGGTAGTCTATTAGCTTCAAGATTAGGGAAGGGAGCAAAAATTCATTTGATTCGCATTTTAATACGAACCAACCTAATTCGCACTTTCTACAATGTAATTATCCTTTGGCTTTCATGCTTCTCTGAATTTTGCAATGTAGTTGTCTAATTAAAAATGCATAGAAAAATATGTACATCAGGGGAAAGGCACACAAAAAAAACATATATTAGAGGAAAGTGTGTGCAGAAATGTGTATGTTGGGGGAAATTGCATACAAAAGGGTGTATGAATTTTCATGCAGGCTTATTCACAGACTGATATGGAAATGAGATGGAATAGACTTGTGCTTGAAAAAATGTGAACATTATAGAGTGAAATACATGAATTCATCCATTCCTATTCAAAATTTAGGGGGAAATTCTATGGGATGTGCTCTGGCTACTCATAAGTCTTTGAAATCAGAGGCTTACAAGTATCCTGTGCATTTAAGCTAGATGGGCATTTTTGCCCTTCTAGGGAGGCTGGGATGGCCATAGGAATTCTTGGCCACCTTGGCCTCTTCCCCTCCCTGCCCCGGGAATGCCTCCTTTCCCCCCTCTTCGCACTCCATTCTGCAAGTGTGAAGAGGTAGCCGGTGCCAGCTACAAGGGGGAGGGGCGTGGAGCACAGTTTCTGGGCTCCCAACCCAGAGCCCTGTCTACGAGTTTGGAACTAGGAAACCGAACAATCCTATGTCTCCCCAAATGTTGTTTAGGGGACATAGGATTGCTCCCTAAGAATCCCTTTAAGTATAATACATTAACAATGCAATCCTATGGATCCAAGTAAGTCTTATTGTTTTCAGTGGAGCCTATTCCCAGGTAAATGTGTATAGGATTGCAGGCTAAATATCAAAGGGGAGTGTAGGTGAGAAACTTGGTTGGTAGTTTATCTGTGTATTAGTCACCTTTCCACAAGTGTTCAAGGTGACATGCAGGAGGGGAGGGGAGGGGAGGGAAGAAAAACAGGCAATACCAAAACAAAATAAATGAACCACTAGAATCTCTGTTATAGAGCTAAAAGCACAATCAATAGTGCTTTACACATCTGCCTTGCACATTCTTCACATTACATAAATTATAATTACCAACATCATTATTTAGATATGCCACAGCTCCTCTTTACATCTGAAAATAATTTGCCTCCTGTCGACCATATAGACTTACTGAGATCTGACGAGGAAAATCTCCCATCATTGCTGTCTGACTTGCTTAGAGCTGTTTTCAGGCATAAGAAAATTGTCTTTGTTAATCAGATACTTGTGTGCCTTTAAAGCATTTGTTTTAGTGTTTCCTCTAAGATATTCTTCTCAAACTGCTTTGGAATATATATATATATATATATATATATAATGATAAATCTTCTTGAGGAGAGGCACGCATTAACATTTGTGTCGGTACTTTTTCATCTTAATCCAACCTTGTTTAATAATCAGAAAATTCTACATAGTGGGTAAGAAGATGTAATTAACTCTTTGACCCCAGAATCTTAATTGGCGCCTGTTGAAAACAGTGGGGCAGTTTAAAAAAAGTAGCCTGTGGTAATTGAAACAGCATAATACCTAATGGTTTTCTCAAATCAAAATAAGAAAGTGCTGGGGAAACTCAGCTTTAATCACATTTTGTACATAGCCAGTAGGTAGAAAGGATCAGTAAACAGTCCTCTCTGCACCCCCATGGCCCCTTTAGACCAGTCATGTTCAAACTTTGCCAATATCTAGTCTACACTGGCAATTTTCAGAAGTCTGCACTGGAGAGTAGAGCCCCATACCTTTGTAGTAAAGGATGCTGTTTAACATTGTAGATGACTAAACTGTAATTTACATCTTGATGAGACTGGATCATAATAATAGGGCACCACGTAAATCCTTAGCACTACTCACAGTTTCTGCTGCTATTAAAGGTGGAAATGATCATACAACAAACTGTACATTTAAAAAACACATACCCAACATGTGGTTGTTTTTTACTTGATCAACTTTCAGTATAAACAGAAATGGGTTTATATGTATAAAAACCTAAATCAAACATTTCATTGTCCAATGCATAATGCCCAGTTGAAGTACTCTGACCAGCTACAGCGGTGGCCAAAATTGTGGACACTTTTTGAAATTTTCATGTTTTGCAACTTTGAATGCTTATAGAAAATGTTCTGTTTCACAAAGTTCAATGTTTATATATCAATTGAAAGATAATTTAATGCTGAATTCAAAACAAAAAAACAGAATGCAAATACCTTCAGTTAAAAAAATTATGCTTACTTTATTCTAAAAAGAAACATAAGTTGTGATTGAATTGAGAAGCAGTTTGGAATTGCAAACCGTACTGGCCAATCACAGTCCTTGTTTTGGGGACCAAGCATATGGCAGTAGCTGTGATACCTCATGTTTCAAGTTGGGGAAAGTCAGTTTTGCTGTTTGTTCTGTAGAGGACAGAACAAATATCACTGTATCTGAGGCACAATTGGAGATTGTGAATATTAGAATTATTTCTCATATAAAAATTGTACATCATAAATATTGAAATGGCACCAAGGAAAAGAGTTGATTGGACACCCAGGAGAAGAAGCAGGATTGTTGTAATACATGAATCAGGTCTTTCCTATGCTAAAATTGCAAAGCACGTTGGTCATTCAGTGACTACATCCGGAGTTCGAAAGTTTTGTTTACGATATAACGAAACAAAGTCAATTATAAACAAGGCAGGAAAAGGCCATAAAAAGTGCACATCATCGGTTGATGACAGAAGAATAAAAAGGCTGTGTCTCAAGGAGAGAAAAAATTCATCTGAGGCCATCAAAGGTGTACTTGATGCAACTGGTGTTTCTGTCAGTTCCAGAACGATAAGGAGAAGACTATCAGATTTTGGACTAACAGGTAGGATTCTGAGAAAAAAGCAATTTCTTAATCTAAAGCAGCGCCGGAAACGCCTACAGTGGGCAAAAGAACACAGTGAATGGACAGAAGATCAATGGAAACAAGTTATTTGGAGTGATGAAAGTAAGCTAAGCTTATTTGGTAGTGATGGGCGAAAATATGTGAAACGTAGAGTAGGAGAAGAGCTACATCCTGACTTCATTGAGGCAACTGTAAAATACCCAACATGCATTATGATTTGGGCATGTATGTCAGCAGATAGTGTTGGCTGCCTTCATGTAATCGATGGCATGCTAAACGCACGAAAATGCATTGACACCATCCTGGAACCAAAACTATTACCTTCCATCAGGGATCTCTTTCCAAACAATGTACCATTTATTTTTCAACAAGATTCAGCTCCCTGTCACACAACAAAAATATGCAAACAGTGGTTCACAGCAAAGGGCACTCAATTGTTGACCTGGCCAGGAAACAGCCCTGACCTGAACCCAATAGAAAATTTGTGGCACCGTTTGAAAATTCTTGTACGAATGAGGCATCCATCAAATAAAAGCCAATTAATTGAGGCTATAAATGATTCCTGGAACCATGTCATAAAGAAGGAAGAGCTTAAAAGACTTGTCGGCTCTATGAGACATCGCTGTAATGCTGTTTCCCTACCAAATACTGATACTACATTTCAATCATAACTAAAGTATCTGATATGTTTTTGTCAGATTTTACTGTAAATTGATCATGATTGCAGTATTTGCAGCATAACTTTTTTTTAACTGCAGGTATTTGCATTCTATTTTTTGTTTTGAATTCAGCATTCTCTTTCAATTGATATATAAACAATTGAACTTTGTGAAACAGAACATTTTCTATAAGCATTCAAAGTTGCAAAACATGAAAATTTCAAAAAGTGTCCACAATTTTGGCCACCACTATATATTTTTCCCCTGAGAAAGGCATAATAGAAACATGCTGGGCATGACCAGTGGGACTCCCCAAAGCACCTGCTGGAGGAGGCAGCCAGTGGTGGCAGGCGGCTGTGGGGAGCAGCACAATTCACCACTCCTCCCATTCCACCACTTGATGCGGGCACCTCACCCTATTTCATGAGAAGACTGGCCCTGCTCCATGCCCTATGTCTCACTCTTTCAGGTCAAGACTTCTACCATTTTCTGATACTTGAGAGCATGTCACATAAGCCACCACATTGCTAAGCCATCAAATCAGACATCCTTCCTGTTTTACGTCTTCTGTTTTCCAGTAAAAGGTTAAGGTTTTGGAATGAAGTCACAGAACAGGTTTGTGACATCTGGGATTCTATTCCCCTTACTTAACCATTCTGAAAAAAATATGGCAGATTTCTTCCCATCCTCAATTTGTGTAGTTCAACTTCTTCATGAAACCAATGAGATTAGCTAAATAAGGGGGCATAGTGCTGTAACCAATTTGGTTCTAGGGCTAATGCAAATTATGTTGCAATAATGTAAGCAACCTCTAGTGCAACAGATTTCCCAGGAAATCCATAATGACAGCAAATGCTATTGGTGTTGCACTAGAGGTCACTTACACTAGAGCAACATAATTTAACCTCCAGAACATGTTACCCATTAGAAGTTAGTATTTGGGCCTTAACTACAACATTTTATAATTGCTACTGACACTGAAGATCTTTACAATTCAGTTGGCAATGCCATACAATTCAGGAGCAAGTATTCTACAAATGGTCTTTGCATCATCACTACTTATTCAGTATCTACAGTCCATCTCATGAACTTGTCTGAGACTTCGGTCAACACCAACTACACTATTTTTTCTTCCTTCCCTTACAGTACGGGAGGTCTGGATCCTGTCTTCAGGAAATGCATTTATAAGGAAATGGAGTCGTGTCCATATGTATACCTTCCCTCCTCTTTCCCTAATTTTAAGGCTGCTATACAAATAGCCAAAGTATGTACACATTTCATATTGATAGTTCCATGGAGATCTGTTCAGGTGACATTTACCTAACTCCTACCCTTAGCAAGGAAAGAGTAATAATAATAATAAATTTTATTACAGTCAACAAGACCAGCAAGACAAGGAAAGAGTGTATATCTGCTACTGATAAATCTTCCACCATGATATCCACAATAAACTTGAGACATGGAAGATAAAGCATATGGGAAGGTCTTCTTCTGTGCAAGGAAAACCTCTTCCAAAATATTTTATAACCGGACTCCCTTTGTTCATTTTGTATTTCTAGTGCATCACCATAGTTTTGATCCCTATTTGAACTCAATATAATCTACTCATTTGCTTGTGGATTCATGTGCCGGGCATTTTTACCATGCACATAGTGGCAATTTTTGCCTCATGTTGAGTATCACCCCTATTTTTTCTTATCACCTGGTGAAAACTAATTTAATGACCTTCACACCATATTTTACTTACAAAGCTAAACCTTAACTATTAATGCATCTTTGGAGCTATCATTGTGGAAGCTTATGGACTCCTGGAAAGTGTTGGAGATGGGATTTTACCCTATTTTCTGCTCAGCAAGGGAAGAAAGAAGAACCATAAGAACATAAGAAGAGCCATGCTGGATTAGATCAAGGGTTCATCTAGTCCAACACTCTGTTCACACAGTGGTCAACCAGCTGTTGGCCAGGAACCCACAGCAGGACATGGGTGCAACAGCACCCTCTCATCCCTGTTCCCCAGAAACTGGTGTATATAAGCTTAATGTTCTGATACTGGAGGCAGTAAGCCTATATACACCAGCCTATATACAACCATAGACAGCAAGTGTCTTGGATTTTGACAGTGTAGAATATATGTGATTGAGCACTGCAGTTGGTGCAGTCCATCAAGAGCTGCTCTGCAACCTCTTTTTATTTCAGAGCTAGTTGCACAGGAACAGTACAGACTTATAGTTAACATATTTTACACAACAGCAGTGCTTGGTGGTTTTCTCTCTAAATCAAAAATGCTTTGAGTATGTTCTTGTTCAGGTCACATTTAAAGTTCATCACTTGAAATTGTTCACCAGTAATTGATGTCAGTATTCAAGGTTCCTGTGCTAATAATGTGAAAAGAAATTATGATAATTTTCAAGATAAAATACTTGTGTGTTATAAATATTTTTGTTTGACTAAAGTCTATGTAGATTTACATTTTTATTAATTCATAAATATAAATTGAAGATCCTTTCTTTAATGGGCTAACTTTAGTGTTTGTTTTCCAATAAGTGGCTCATTCTTGGAGGGAACACAGATTATTATTTTTTAAAAAACTAATATTTCACCCTCCTACATCAAAGAACAGTGAATAAATCCCCAAACCAGCTTCTTTCCATACATGTTTTGGAAAATAATCAAGAAGTAAAGGAATTACAACAACACCTTACCACCACATGCAAACACGCACACCTCTTCATGATTGGAATAGAGTGAGATTACTAAAAGCATTGTTTTCTCTAAGTATATACCAAGTCCGTTCCAGTGTTGTGATTTAATTAATGAGAGATTGAATAAAATGACATTGTTTGCAATACAGGTATATCTCTTATAAATTTTAAATTTTGGATATCTAATATTCATTTCCAGCTGGATATCTGTGGACCCTATTAGACTGTGGTTTTAGTGACTAAAGCTTACGGATGGGAAAAGTTCTGATGTAAATAGAGAGCTCTCTGCACAGAAACTGTGCTTGATTCCTTTCAGTGGTGGAAGTATTCCTTTACATGTAAGGATCTTCCCCTCCAAAGAAATCACATATGAGAAACGTATGGACTGCAGGCCCATGCTGCTGCTCTCCCCATCCCCTGAATTCCCCCCATGCCGCCCTACTACCACTATTGAGCTGGGGAAGAGGATGTGCACCCTTTCTCCAGACCAACTTTGCTCCTAATAGGGTTTCCCTATCTGCTGTCTTACCTAATTTAAATGGGGTAATGCAGCACATAGGGAAACCTTGCACTTTACCCCCTGGGGTTATGTGATCTCAAAAGGTTTTAACCTCTTCAGCCCTGAGATGGGGGTGGAATAATGTGTGCATGAGAGTGTCTGTGTCTGTGTATTTGTGTGTGCATCTGTATACATGTGTGCCTGTGCATGCATGGGTATGAACTTCCAAACCACCACCCATGGATGCTTTGATGATATCCTCATTTCTGTCTCCCTAAGTATGTATGGATTAGTATGTCTGGAGGGTGTGGAATGTTAGACTGAGTGGGTGTGGCTGATGATGCTGGGAAAGGGAGGGGAGGAGTATATATTGTGTGAGGGAGTGTTTTGTCTTATCTTAACGTCTTATTATTTTATTGTGTTGGTTGTGTGGAAGATAGTTGTGTGTGATCTAGTCAGGAGTGTGTGAAGAGATTATAAAGATTTAAGATTATTAGTAAGATCATTTGAAGTGTTAAGAATAGGCAGGTGTTAAATTGACTTGAAAGAACTGTTAACAACAATAAACGTTTTCTTTTATTTTTGCTACCACAAACCACGGCTGAATTCGGATGACACAATAAGCAACTGGGGCGGGGAAAACAATCATCAGTTGTTTTGATTATTGTGTCGTCCGAATGCTGCCATAGTCAACTCAGCGCTGATCCTAATCCACACCACAGTTGATTATTTATTACCATGTTGTGTGGGCTGTACCCCCTAGATGAACAACTGTAAAGTTGATTATTACCCCACCATTGACTATCGTGTTGTCCGAATTCAGCCCACGTGTCAGCTTGGCTTTGTAACCTGCTCTATAAGTTTAATAAAGAAACACATACCATTACACCTTCAGCCAACATATTCACAGGAGAACCTTATTCAAAACCCTTAACACTCTTTTCCCCTCTGCTATAAGGGAAAAGTGGGGCGTCTTTTACCCTTCCCTCAGGTATTTAAGTGGTGGTGCTTAGCCTGAGAGGAGTGTGCTCGTCTAGGCCTGGTGTTTGAGGCTGTGGCGGCACAGATGCATACAGCCCTGATTGTCAACTCGTGTTTTTAGGTGTTCCATGTTGGAATGTGGAACTCTGGAGCAGTGTGTAAAACTAAGGAGAAAAAACGAATTCACTGGAATGAAATAGATCTATATCTTCCACCTTTTAAAGACCTGGAATCCTCCAGTAATCCCATGCTGCAACATGGGAGCCACTGTTTTGTTTTATCTTATATATCTATTTCCCTTCTCCGGCCTCCTCTCTTTTTTTGTTCTCTTTCTCCCCTCCTACTTCTGCTAAAAAAAAACTTAAACAAAAATCTGTTCAATGTGGTGATGGCACTTCTGGTGTGACCCATTTGTGAGCACTGAAGAAACCACCAGCTCAGAATGCAAATGTATGTTTTTAGTCTCTGCTGGAAATAAGCTCATCTAATTCTACCCATCCTTCCATCAACAACAGCCACTCCTTCTGTTCGCTATACAAATTAACCAGGTAGTTGCTACAGAGAGGCCTCACTGCAGGGCATCTTTTAGACCAGAGGTGGGCAACTTGTGGCTTTCCAGATATTTTGGCCCAGAATTCCGATCATCCCCCACCATTGGCTATGTTGGCCAGGGCTGATGGGAGTTTTAGGCCAAAACATCTGCAGAGGCCCAAGTTGACTACCCCTGCTTTAGACCTAGATCCATGCTCCAGTATCATCCTGAATGCTAACTCCCTAGCAAACTGAGTTGTCTGGACTTCTGCATCCTGATTAGGATTGCTGCTCCATTATATGTGCAGCAGTGTCCCATGTGCCTGAGGCCTAAAGCAAACATTTGTATAATTCTGTATCTAGCAGCTACGTCTCCCTCTCACCATAGGCTGACCATATGAAAAGGAGGACAGAGTTCATGTAACTTTAACAGTTGTAGAGAAAAGGGAATTTCAGCTGGCGTCATTTGTATGCAATTAGTATCTGGTGAAATTTCCTCTTCATCACAACAGTTAAAGTTGCAGGCACTATACTAGAGTGACCATATACAAAAGAAGGCAGGGCCCCTGCGACTTTAACTGTTGTGATGAAGAGGGAATTTCACCAGGAACTAATTGCATACAAATGACACTGGCTGAAATTCCCTTTTCTCTACAACTGTTAAAGTTACATGAACCCTGTCCTCCTTTTCATATGGTCAGCCTATCTCACCAAGCATTTTTACTCTAGAGTAGGTGCAGGACCCTGATCCAGATCTTAAAAGCCTTCTCTCCACCCCTAATCCTCATCTAGATTGGAGTGTCTACACCTGTTCTAGAATAAAAGTTGAGAAAAAATATATGTAACAACTAGAAACTAAACTAATATCTGTTTTGGACCTGAATCCCTGGGAAATATAGTTCCCAGAACTCCTAATGTCCATAGTAAGAATTGATTGATTGATTGATTGATTTGATTTGTACCCTGACTTTCTACCAAGATAATGGGCCTCAAGGCAGCTAGGAGCCCTATAGCCCCAACACTGTTGGAGTAGCATTCAAGGTCTTAATGAAGACTCTATCCACTTCAACTCCTCTCCCCCGCAATTTTGCTACTGCTGGCTAAATTTGGGGTAAAGTGAAGGATTAGTGGGGAATATCTTAAAGCTTTGCAGGAGAGTCAAGTACTCGCAGACAGCAGTGTTCAGACTCCATCATGCCCCTAATGGAGTACATTACGAGTTCAGTGGGGCCCAAATGTTAGAACGAGTTTGGAAATGAAATTACAATACAATACTTTATTACGGTTAAAAAACCAGCATAGCAAAGAGAACAAATCATACATATAAAAATATAATGGAGTACATTACGAGGTAAGTGGGGCCCAAATGTTAGAACGAGTTTGGAAATGAAATTGTTCCCCCCCCCCCCCGATTTATGTATTTATTTTGGTGAATAATTTGTTTAACCAAGCCTATTTTTAATCAAGATTGATGGATGGGAAGACTCATCCAAATTGTTGAAGACAAATCAAATGGATAATAAAATGAAGTATATTTCTGATGAATAGAGAGGTGCAGCTAGGTCTGAACCTCAGGGCCAAAGTCCAAGGGCCTTGCAGACCATTCAGAGAGCAGCAGGTGATGGGGGCAGCCGCAAACAAGCCCAGCCCAGCAGTACAACCAGCATAGACATGCCGGGGCCCATTGGGGCTAATGTTGGTTGCGCCACTGCATCCTTTCTTATTTTTAGAACCATGTTACTGTCAAAAGGTGTCTGGCCAGCCATGATTACCGACGTTCATTTTATTATTTTCATTTTAAAACATAGATTCTCCTTTTCTACAACAAAATGGTGCTTATTCCCAGGTTAATGTGTTTAGCATTGGGGCTGCAGAAGCAAACTCAATTTTATTCCTGAATTTATGAGGGTACTGCAATTTAAGGAAATTTAAAATGTGAAACTGCACATGCTCCAGGTATTTCTTCTTCTTTTTAGCCATGGCTGGCGAAGAGTTTATTTTATTTTATTTATTGTTTCTTATGTAATATGAATGTAGAAGCAGCTGTAAAGCAAGGGGTGTGGGGGCAAGGGGGAGAAGAGATATATTAGTTGTAGTGCTCTTCACAGCTGAATACACAGGGCTATCTAAAGCACCTCCCCCCATTAAGCCCAGTGTACCACTGGATGAATATTTACCCTCATAGACAAAACTGTATATTTAATGTGCTATGATATTTTGGTTAGAAATTAGGCCTTTTGTTCATTACATGTTTCATGTGGCATTCCCAAATGTGTATAGAATAACGTCACACATTCTTTAACAAATTATTCTGTCAACCATACGTAAAGTCTTACACTTCTTAGACTATAATTTAAATGTACACATTGACACTGAAGAGATTAAATTCGCGGGATTTCTATGGACTCCAGGTGTGAACAGATCTGACAGTAATCTGTTGATTGGTTTTGTTTGTATTCACACAAAAAGTGTGTGGGTGGATTCGTGAATGAAGGACTGTAATCCCATGTTAATTAGCAAATTACTACCATCCACCGTGGTTGTCTTCTTTTCATCTTTCTGCAATTATATTATTTTCATTTCTGTACGGAACAGAAATAAAGTATTAATAAAAGTAATGTATGTTAATTTTAGTCTAAAAAACAATAGATTGTGTGTGTGATGCCTGTGCTTTATCTGTTACAAATTTATTGTTTTCCCCTTATTTTGCAGTCACTGGATGGATTTGTATTTGCACTAAACCAAGAGGGAAAGTTTTTGTACATTTCGGAAACGGTCTCCATCTATCTTGGCTTATCCCAAGTAAGTAAAATTTTTAATGGTGTGTGTTTCACTTTCATGCTCATTATTTTGAAAGCAATAATCTGTTTTGTAACATTTTTCATGTTGAATTTGTAATTTAACTTCTATGTCTTATCCACGCTGGAAGATAATTGAAAAGTTTTGAGTTGGTGTAGAATGTTCAATGGGGGAGAAGAACTGAGCTTGAAAAACTTTTTTTCTCCCACGAAGGATCATTATTAATTTATTGAGAACAAATGAAGTTTCTTTTCTCAGTTGTTTTGAACTTTAAACCTCAGTACCTGGTAGGAAAGGGACACACTAATAGTACTTCCCTTGTGTCCTATTACTGGATGTTTATGGAGTACCCTGCATTATCCTGGGAGCTGACACAATGACAAGGAGTCATTTGGAGTCAAGAAATGCTGAAAGAGACCATTAAAATGACTTGCAGGGAGGGTTTCAGCAAGGACACATTCTGCTGCTTTCGGCCATGTTCAGTAAATCTATAGAGGACATTTTAATAAAATAGTTTTCATTTAATTACTGGCATTTAATTACTGATGCTGTTTTAAAATCTAAGATTGTAGGGAAATAAAAGGATTCCGTTTTTGTTTAGCACTAATGGCTGAGCTTTTAGTAGCATTTGCTATCCAGTGTATAGAACCCTCCTGATACAGATGTGGGAACACATGGAGACTTCTTTGCATGATGAGTTGCAAAGTAGGATACTCTGCCTCTAGTACAGACACTCTTGAGAAGCTTAGCAGTTGTGGTAATGTTTGCGTCTCCTGTTTTGGAATGGGGCCCCATATTGAATTCATTGCTTACGTTGCCATGGTTGTTAGGAGACACTTCTCAGGTCTGGAACTTTTCATAACCTTGTGATTTGAGATGTGTTGCCCTAAACTAACCAGAAAATGCTATCCTGGTGTAATAAAAAGAGATATTTGAAGAATTAGTGTGGAAAGGTGCAAATAGTATCGGAGACAATGAAACAGCCATTAATTCCTCAAAGAAAATTCAGGCTGCCTCTACAAGAGAGGTTTAAAGCTCTTTCAAGGCGCTTTAAAAAATTTACCTCTACAAGAACGGAGTGCAAATCGGGCGTAGAGGCGCGTTATCTCTCCGATTATGCGCATTATAGAATGCGCGTTAAATCGCGAGTTTTATTTTGCTCCGGCCGTTAAAGTGCATTTTGACTATGTGAACAAGCGCTTATGCGCATTAACTACTTGTAAAGCGCATTTTGGTCATCCGTTAATGCGCTTCGCCGCCTCTCGCCGTCTCTCGTGCAGAGGTATTAGGTGTAAATGCACTTCAGCAATTATGTGCATAATCGCCTAACCGGGCGCAAAAGCAAATCCTTGTAGAGGGGACCTCAGATAATCATTCCCAGCTATCATGACCAATCGGAGTTGTATGGTGGAGACCACCAGGTTGGGGAAGACTGGTGTGTGGTATATGCATTAGTTACGTGTTATATCGGTTATGTGGATGTTTTAGCAAACTATATAAGAGAATTAAAAGCAAAACGCGATAATGGTATTTGTAGCTTATTGAAGTCCTTAATTTTTTATAGGCTTTAATCCCTGCCTTAGTCTGTTTGCAAACCAGAATTAAACATTCCATACTTCATTACTGATAAGCCACATGGTCCTTTATTTATTTATTAATGCAAAATTATTTTTAGGCTGCTTTCAAAGGTGCAACCCTCTTAATGCAGTTTTGAAAAACACAGAACTTTAATATTTATTATTGTCTTCTGTTCATATTAATCTGTTTTATGCATAGTGTCCAACAAAGTTTAATAAAGCAGCGAAAAGAGGGATGAATAATTAGTTTAAACAGGTAAATGCTAATTAGGGAACTCCTGAAAGGCATCCATTATACACTAGCTTAAAACAAATTTTACAGCCCTGGTTAGTAGTGTAATCCAAATTCTGTCAAGGCAACTGCATTTTCTGTAATTGAGATGTGTATGTTTGCTTTGCATAACAGATGGCTCTGTATGCTTAGACTGATAGCTAGGAAAATAATAATTGCATTATTCTGGCCAAAAGAATATTAGCTCTTGGGCTGGGGCCATTTCAGGCAGTCCTCCTGCCAGCACAGCATATGCACATATATGGATTCGATTTTCAAGGAAATTGATGCATCTGGAATAGTGTCGCCATCTGAAATATCATCTGTTCAAGAAAAAAGTTGGCTTTAACCCTGTCCTAGTCCTCGTTGTCAAAACATACTCCTATACTGAGCTGCAGCATCAGTAGTCAGACATTATTAGACTACATGTAGACTGTTTATCATTCACTGTCTAGACTTCGGGGGTGGGTTTCTGATTTTCTGATTATGAATAGTGAGTTGGGCATAGCCTGATGCCAAGACATGATAAAAGGAACACCTCTTTGTCTTTATAAATCAGAGGATTTGTGAAAAATATATTATTGCAAAAGGACTGTGGACATTACCAACAGATTGTGTGAAACCTGCTTCCTGAGTTCAAATGCTCAGCTTTCAAGTGACCAAGTTGGGAAAGAAAAAAATTAAGAAAGAAAGAAAGAATGAATGGATTTAGGTCATGATGGGTTGATTGCTTCATAAAACACTGTAAACCAATATGAAGTTGTCTAAAGACTTCTCCAGATGTTGTCATTTCAAAGTCTGATTCTACCACATTTCAGCCTTTGTAGAACAATAGTGCAAATCTGAATCCAAAGGCAATAATGTGACATACAGAGGTAGAGCCACTTGCTGTGGGAAATAGCTATGCTGCTCCCTTCTTTTTAAAAAGATGGATGATACACAGTGCACTCTAACACACGGTGGTGGTGGTGGTGTGCACAGCCTGCCAGAGCAGAGACTGGCACAGTAGTTGGAGCTCATTACTCTGTCTCAATGCAAAATATTGTAACCTTTTGTCAGTTTCTTCTTAGACACAGATCCAGCTAAAATCTCAAGGTAAGATTGGAAAACTGGCTGCTGTGGATGAAAGAGCTTCACCACCTTTGAGAGTAGTCAGTTTCTACTCCTATGAATACACACGTTGCTGGCTGAGCACTGGTATTGGGATCGCAACATGGTGTCACATGGGGAATAAGGAGTGGAATTAATCGTGTTCATTTATTGCCTTTCTATCCTGCCCTTTGGTCCCTCATACCTCCCCACTCTTTATTTGGCTGTAATATAAAAACAGTACAAGAACAATACAAATAGTATTGCTTATCAGGTATGTCACAGGCACTATCCTATAGGTATCCATGAGACTTATGCAACCACATATTCAGGTTAGCACTCCAAATAGTTGCATTTCTCCAGTGTGTATGCCTGAAAGAAAAGTACTCATTTGGGGTAGGATCGCTGATCCAAAGCAACAAATGGGTGGGAACCCCTGGCTTGCATTGGGTTGGGCTCAAATAAGCTAAGCTATTGTCCCCCCCCCCCCCAAAAAAAAGACTAGGAATTAGCTTGGCTTATTTCTGAGCTTGGCTAATTTGTCCCTTGAACCCCCTTCCCTCTTCTCCCACACTGGTTACACGAACCTCCTCTCTTTCCATCCAACCCATTTACCAGGCTGGAGTGTCAGTAAGTGTCTGGCAGCAAGCTGTGGCAAAATGCAAAGAGAGGGAACGGTGGGAGGAGGTCTCTGCCATCTTCCAGCCTGACCCCAACCTTCTTCCCACCTCTTTCTTTTATTGCAGTACACCAGGCATTGGAGAAGGGGAGGGCTGGGAGAGAGCTCCTTGCCTTGTGATATTTCCCTGTGGCTTGCCATCACTGTACCCTGGCAAATGGAGTGGAAGAAACAAGGAGAAGGGGGATTGATGGGGACTGGGAAAGAACAGAGGGAGATTGGGGTCAGGCTGAGAGGGAGGGAAATTCTTTTCCCACTTTGATTACAGTCTGAGCCAAAGACGAATGCAGGGGTCATCCTGCTTCTTTCTTATTTAGGATAAGTGTTACAAACCCCTGAGACTCATACGTACAAGCCCAGAAGTGTGAGTCTCACCAACATGACTACAAACAGGAAACAGCATCACGCTTGGTGGACTATCAGCGGATAGGCTAGGAAAGTGCTCATCAGTCCGGAAGGGGAGGAATCAAAACTTTCCTACGAGTGGCCAGAAAGCAACCTCCTTAGGGGAAAATAATTCCTGTTGCCACAAAGGTCTTGTGCATTTCATCTCCATTTATGTTGAAGCAGAATTGTAGGTATGGTAAAAGCATTGTGTTCATTCCCCTTATGACTGCAGTATCGTATGTTAGAATTTTGTACTGCAGATCACAAATTAATTTTAAGGAAAAGTTTGGGAAAGAAAAGTGGGTGAAATATGTGAAATAAATGTTTACTTATGTTATAGTTCTGTAAATCATTCAAAATGTGATATTTCCCTTTCCCTGGAGTCCAAATATTATCCGCCAAATAGTCTTTTAGGCAGTCTTAGAAAAGCTATGATATTTTACAGATTCGTCACTAACTGTGGCAAAAGAGAAACTGCAATCATCCACACTAAATTAAGCATTCAAAAGCTTTATTTACTGCAGAGAGCAGCAGCAGAAATAACTATGCAAACAATTCTCCTTGTAGAAAGAAAATGCTAATGTTTCACTGTAGTGATCTCAAAATTGTTCGAAGTGTGGAAACCATTGTAGTAGGTTGTTATGTTATTGAATTCTAGTTTATGATAAAGGTGCCAGGAACAAGCGTTAATGGGATATGAACACATGAGATATCTTGCTTCCAATTCTTTATGTTCTATCCATTGCTATCAGATAAACATTCCTGGGTTCCTGCCATGAGCTGGCAGAGGATGCAGTTTTGTTGAATGAACCTTTATGACACTTTGAGGGTTTACACATTCGACAAGGTTGGACTTCTGTTCTTGAGAGTAATGCTATATATATATATATATATATATATATATATGTGTGTGTGTGTGTGTGTATGTGTGTGTGTGTATACACACACACACATACACACGCATACACACACATATGTCTCGCACCTGGCACATGTTTGTAGTCTCCTTAGATTTGGTTTTGTTGCTCAATTAGTGATTAGATTAGAATGTCTGCTTTAGAGATGGAAGAAGGCTAACAGGTTGTACATCTATTGTGCAACTTGACATCCAGGCTTTTAAAAATGGATTGTGATTTATAATAGGAATTTGAAAGAAATCTTCCAGTAATATTGATTTTGGAGATCGGTAACTAGGATGGGAACGGGTGACTAGCATGTGATGAAATGAGTAAATATTATAATGTAAATTATAATGTAAATTTTAATTGTTTTATTTATTTATTTATTTATTTAAAATATTTATATACCACCCGTCATTAACAAATTTCAGGGTAGTGTGCAAATTTGTTAAATTACAATTAAAAGACAAGCAAAATAAATCCACAATAAAACAAAGTCTTGCTTAGCAAATGCTTGGTTCAATTGTAAGGTTTAAACGGCACCAAAAGATCAGGGCTGGTGCCTGTCATACTGCAGGGGTAGAGAATTACAAAGGGGTGTGTATGCCACACACACCCTTAATTGTTGTCAAATGTACACATGAGCAGACAGGCCCTGATCTGCAAATCTCAATAAATGGACTGGTAATGAGAGAAGACACTGACTGTGTTTGGACAATACCATAATCAATGGTGGGTTAATAGTTGATTATCAAAGGAGGACTCCCCACATGACATGATTATAATCAGCCATGGTGTGGATTAAGGCCAGTGTCGACAATTAGTCAACAGTGTGTTTGATTGACACATCCCCGTCCCCTCTCCCCCCCCTCAGTCCTCCCACTGGTATCCCATCAGCCATTGTGAGTTCTGCTGGCTGGACTAGAGAGGCAGCTGCTGCTTTGGTCGCTCTTGCCAGGGGATTCTGTTGTTGCCGAAAATATCCAAATGTGCAACGAAATAGTCGATATATTACACAATAACCAATGGTTGTTCAAATAATAAACTCTGCACAGCGTTGGTTCTTAACGTTGGTTATTTCAGCCAAATAACCAACCGTTGTGTGAAAAAGTCCCAACAGACAACACAAGAACTCACTGTTAATTATTTAACCCAACGTTGACTATTTAATTCACCGTTGGTTATTGTGTTGTTCGAATCCAGTCACTGTCTGAGGTAAACTGTTTCCAAGTTGTTTAGGCCCTTATGCATCATCTTGAACTTGGCCAGTAACATATTGGCAGCCAATGCAGTCCTTTGAACAAAAGTGTAATGTATTGTAGTAGGCTGCCTCACTTAGCAACCTAGCCACTAAGCTTTGCACAAGCTGCATTTTCTGGACCAATCTCAAGGGAAGCCCCACATAAAGCACATTGCTGCAATTGAATATTGAAGCTTACCAATTCATGGACAAATATGTTGTAAATGGGCACTTCTTCATATTTGAATATTTCCCCCCTCAGACCTATTATAAAGAAGAAATAATAGCGGAGAAAATTAATTCATTGTCCAAAAGGCTGAGGTCAGGACCAAATAGTACGATCACTGTCAGAACAAACACAGCAAGCAAATTAAAGTCTTCAGTGCAACTTTTATAACTTATTTCGAACACATTGTGGCTGCAGAGAAAGTGTTAGCTGCTCTGAGATATTACAAAAACACTGTGACTACAATAGCCACAGGAGTAAAACATCCATTTACATTACACATTTCTGTATATAAACGGTTCCATTCGATTCTATCAGCCCCATTCAAAGATATCAGAGACTTTTAAAAAATGCTCCATCTGAACATCTGAATTGAAAGGTCTTACTTACATTGTAGATCTGCCTGTTGATCTGCTGTTAAGATAAGACTATAAATCTTACCTTTGTTCTTGTCTGTATCTAGTTGTGTATCTCTCACTCCTGACCATATCTAGATCAGGGTCTAGATCTCCCAGTGTTTTGTTTTTGAAATGCTGGCAGCCTTCTGTTTTGGCAAGCCTCCATGGGAGAGGTCAGTTGCCTAACAGCAGTTGCCAAGAGCATCTCTTCCTTTTTTTCCACAAATTTTTATTGTATTTTGAAATAAAGTTAAGGAAATAAAGGCAACAAAAAGAAGTAGCAGCTACATAATAATATAACAAGATTATGGAGAGAACAGCCCTATGATCCTGGGACAGTGTCCCAGGGACCATAGGATTCTTCAGGAGGGAGTCCCCTGCTCCTAGGCCATTGATGCTACTACAACCTCAAAAAGGGGACTCCAGTATCTGATTCCTCCTCCCACCCCTTGCAGCTGCTACAGAAAGAACCACACTGCCTGCTTCCTCAGGTAGCAAAAGGAGAGGTCATGAAGTTTTGGCATTAGTGACTAAGTTGGGGGATTCCTGTTCCACCCAGTGGCTATTAAGCTGTGGGGTGCCACAGGGCTCTATTCTATCTCCCATGCTATACAACATCTATATGAAGTTGCTGGGTGAGGTCATTAGGGGTTTGGGTGTCATCAGTATGCTGATGATACTCAGCTCTACTTCTCCTGGTCATCGGAGTCAGCTGGGATGGTGAAGGTGCTGGAACAGTGCCTGGAGGCTGTAATGGACTGGATGAGGGCCAATAAACTGAAGCTGAATCCTGATAAGATGGAAGCTTTGTGGATTGGTGGTTCCTGAGTCCGGGAATTGGGTAAGTGACCTGTTCTGGATGGGGTTGTACTCTCTCTGATGGAGCAGGTGTGTAGCTTGGGAGTACTTCTAGATCCATCCTTGTCATTGGAGGTCCAGGTGGACTCGATGGCCCGGAGTACATGGGGCCACCTTCGGCTGATCTGCCAGCTACGTACTTTCCTGGACAGGGATAACCTAGCCACAGTAGTGCATGCACTGGTAACTTCTCGATTAGACTGCTGCAATGCACTCTATTGGGACTGCCGTTGAAGATGACTCAGGAGCTGCAGCTAATGCAAAATGCAGCAGATAGATATAACACTGGTTTTAAAGGAATTGCACTGGCTGCCTATACACTTCCGGTTGTAATTCAAGCTGTTGGTAATAACATTTAAAGCCCTAAATGGCTTGGGACCTCGATACTTGAGGGATCGCCTCTCCCTATATATGTGTGCCTGAGACATGAGATCAGTTGGAGGAGCCCTCCTCCGTGTCCCACCAATGCGGGACATACACTATGGTGGGACATGGGAGAGGGCTTTCTCTGCTGTGGCACCCCGGCTGTGAAATGCCTTGGAGGCCTGACTGGCAGCAGCGCTGACTTCATTTTAGTGCCATGTAAAGACATGGCTTTTTAACAAAGCCTTTGATGGCTAAATTCACCAAGCCTGCACATTGTTTTAACTGTTTTAATTGGTTGTTACTGCTTTTAAATTTTATACTGGTTTTAGCTTGATTAATTTTTAGCTGTGTATATTTAGTATTTTATATTGAATAATTTTATCTGTACGCCACCCTGAGATCCTAGTGATATAGGGTGGGATACAAATGTAATTAATAATAATAATAATAATAATAATAATAATAATAATAATAATTCACATGCAAGAATTTAACCTGTTTCCCATTAGATGATTACTCAATCACTTGCAGCTGAATATGCAAACGTACTCTGTTGAAAATATTGTGTTGCTGGTAGGTGCAAAGCACAACTAAGGTTGCTGTTGGCAGAATTCCACTTCAAGAAGGTGGAGGATAAGGTCAGGGGAAAGTTTCCTACCCCTCCCTGCAGCTCTAAGCATGGAACTGGGGAGGGGTAGGAAACAAATCTCACTCCCAGCAGCTCACAGTTGGAGAAGGGATGCAGAGGTTTGTTCTGTCTTCTCAGAGCTGGGGAGCGTCTTCATGGCACTGGGTTGGTACCGCAACCCTCGGAAACTCCGGACTTTCCCTCCCCTGGGGTGGCATCAGATAATCCTAACACCGAGGAGGAAACGCGGGGTTTCTGGGCAGCAATCTGGGGACCAGAGCCACCCTTGCTCTCTTCCTGGTGGCCATGCCTCCTTTGCATCTCCAGAGCAAGGCTTTGCACATGCAGGCAAGCAATCCATTGTGCAACCTGTTTCCAAACTTCATAGAGTTTAAAAGGTTAAAACCAACACTTTGAATTGGACTTGAAAGCAAATAGGCAGCCAGTGTAGTTGATACAATATTGGAGTGATATGCTCCAAACACCAAGCCCCACAACCAACCATCTTGGAAGGCAGTTTTCCCACTAGCCAAAGCTTCCAAACTATCTTCATTGGCAGCTCTATCTAAAGCACATTATAGTAACCCAGCCAAAATGTGACCAGGGTATAGGTAACTGAGGCAAGATCTATCAAGCCAAGATAGTGGCTGAATTCGGACGACACATTAAGCAACTGAAGGAGGGGAAACAATTGTCAGTTGTTTTGACTATCATGTCATCCGAATGCTGCCATAGTCAACTCAGTGCTGATCCTAATCCACACCATGGTTGATTATTTATTGCCATGTTGTGTGGGGAGTACCCCCTACATGAACAACTGTAAAGTTGATCATTACCCCACCATTGACTATCGTGTTGTCCGAATTCAGCCAGTGTCACTGTTGGCATATCATCCTAAGCTCCTAAAAAGCTCTCCTAGCTACCCCTACCATTTGTGTTTCCACAGAGAGCGATATATTCAGGAGTTCCCCAAAGCTGCAAACTTGATCCTTCTGGGGGAGTGCAATTTGGGACCAAGTTACCTGAGAGAGCACCTTCCCCCTTACAGACCTGCCTGGTCACTGAGATCATCTGAGAGCATGTTCCTGGTGGTTCCTCATGGACCCTTGGTCTGATTGGAGTCCACCAGGAGAAGAGCCTTCAGTGTTCAGAGCCTTCCTATGAATTCCCTGCCTTTGGAGGTCAGGCAGGTACCAATATTGAATTGCTTCTGGCACCTCTGGAAAACGTTGATTCATGAAGCTCGGCCGTGGTTTTACCAGAACTCAGGGCAGGATTTACACTACTGCTTTTAAATGGTTTATAACAGTAGTGACAACTGTTGGGGCCCAGGACACGCTCCATATGGAGTTTTCAAACTGTTTTCAAAGTGTCATATCCTACTTGTTGTAGATCTAGCCCAGGTTTTATCAGAACTTTGTTCTTTTAAAAATAGTAATTTTTAATATGGTGTTTTTATTCTTTTATTCTATTTGTTGTTCACTGCTCCAAAATCTTTTGGATGGGGAGCAGTATATAAATATTATAAATAAATAAATAAATAAATAAATAAATATGAGAGAAGGTGGTTTTGCAGGTAGCCTGGTCCCAAACTGGTTTCATCATCATTTTAACTATTATCTAGAAACAAAATGGGGAGTTAGCAGAATTTTATTGTTTGGATAGCTTTAGCAAAAGACAATATGTCAGAATAACTGCTAATATCATTCAATTAATTGAAAAACTGATCGCTCTTCACTTTTTTTGCCAGTTGAAACCCTCGCTTTAAAATGTGTTCCTGCCCTTGCTTCAAACTACCCAGGACACACAAGGTTGCAAATTGCCCTTAAAAAAAAAAGAAAGACGATCCCACTAAAAATGGAACAGTGTACAGCTGCACACCTAATAAGAGCTAATAGAGGTGAAGGGGAATAAAGGAGAAGTTGTTGCTTAGGCTGTGTCCTCATACAAAGCAAAACATGTGGAAGTGAACTGGCATACTTACGTGCTTTTCCCATAACTGTAACAAAGCCTTATATGTTGGATTTCTGGGTATTTGTCCTATGGAATGGCAAATAAAATTACAGCAACAGT
>JARDYH010000001.1:330795153-330870153 GCA_029215795.1 Anniella stebbinsi
CTCATATCTTCCTTGTTTGTTCTTTGGAACATATTTTACCAGTCATTAAAGCTGAAACACTGAAATCCTTTATGCAGAGAGAAGTCAGTAGTTATAATGAATTGTGCAAATTCTTAGAGTAATAAAACACGGCCTTGTAGCTTTACCATTTGATGACTGGAAACTGTAATAATTCCAGGCATGAAATGTTAAAAATAAGGTGTTGCTAAAACATTTTCATTACTTACACTTTTCTGTAATAGTAAGAGAATAAACTCAAATGTAACAGATTATTTTCATTATGATAATAGACACACGTATATATTGTCTAATAAATACCATAATGAAAATAACATATTACAAACATTTCAGTTACTGTATAATTAGTTTCAGGAAATGTGTTTTAGGACACAATTCCCTATGCATGTTTAGACAGAAAATAGTCCTATAATTCCCAGCATATGCCCAGCTAGCCATGCTTGCTGGGGCATGCTGGGAGATGTAGGACTTTTTTTTATCTAAACTTGCATAGGATTGCATCCTTAAGTGTCCTGTAATTCTCAGGACACCTACATGCGAGTAAACTTTAAAAGCAGTGAGACTTACTTTACTTCCATGTAAAGGTTGCAACCCAGAGCTCTGCTGTTGCCAGACAGCAGGGGATGTACAGGCCTAGAGCATTGTAAACACAGTGGCTTCCAGGGTTGATGGTGGGGAATCCCCATTTGTGAGCTTGACCGTCTTGCATTTGGCCAGTTAATGGTCAGTTGCCCTGTTATTTATTTTATTCTATTTACTATATTTCCATAACTCCCAACAGCTGAAGCTCTCTGGGCAGTTCACAACAATTACAACCATAAGTTACAAGACAATAGAATACAATATAAAAGTATAAAACTACAGTAATAATAATAACCAAGTAGAAGTCAGCAGCAGTACAAAGATTTAACATACAACACCAGATTTAAAACAGAAATTGAAAAACTAACATGCTAAAATGCTTGAGAGAATAAAAAGGTCTTTACCTGGCACCAAAAAGAGCACAATGTAGGCTCCAGGTGAACTTCTTTGGGAAACTCATTCCACAACCGGGGTGCTACAGCAGAAAAGGCCCTCTTAGTAGCCACTCACCTCACTTCCTTTGGCTGGTCCAGGCAAGTGTATATAGGGAAATGATCCTTCCGGTTCATGCATTCAAGTGCAGACAGAACTCCTGTGTACATGGTCTTTCCCAATCTTCTCAATGGAGGGGACAATTCCATGCTTATAAAGTTGTGTGCACAGAGTCACCCATTCCATTGAAATGAAGGTACTCGAAAGCTCCAAGGGAGACCATCATGGTTGAGCCCTTTAGGGTTTTTTCAAGAAGCACAAGCGGCTGCAAAAAGGCATCATGTTTAAAACAAAGAGCACACACATGCATTAGTGACCCTCTTTGCAGTAAGGAAAGCACCAAATCCCTCTTTGCCAATTTGGGGGGCCGCAGTGGGCAGTGCAGACCACAGGTGGACTGTAGGTCATACGTGGCCTACCCCTGAACTCTCTCTCTCTCTCTTTCTGTGTGTGTGTATGTGTTAGGGTGACCAGATTTTGGAACCCAAAATCCCGGTCCAAAATGGCCACCCAAAGGGGGCGTGCCCCCCCAAAACATAAATATATATTTTTTAAAAAGTCACCCTCCATGCGGCCAACAAGCAGATCAGATATCCCCCTGCCACCCCCCCACCCGAAACAAACCCCACCACCACCAAGCCCCCCCCAAAAAAACACAGCGAGGGGGGAGGGGGCTTACCTGCTGGGGCCATCCGCTGGCACCCACGAGCGCCAGCAGATGGCAGCGGACGGTCCCGGCAGGTAAGAAGCGCAACGGGGGAGGCGGGAGGGCCCCCCCACTTACCTGCCAGGGCAGCCGCTTCCCTCCGGTGCTCAAATCTACTGAGAAACAGGCTTCGTGGCCTGTCCCTCAGTAGCGCGCCAGGTGATGACGTCATCATCTGGCACGCTACTGAGGGACAGGCTGCAAAGCATGTTTCTCAGTAGATTCGAGCACTGGAGGGAAGCGGCCGCCCATGCAGGTAAGTGGGGGGCCCATCCTGTCTCCCACCTCACGCTCCTTACCTGCAGGGGCAGCTGCTTCCCTCCAGTGCTCGAATCTACTGAGAAACAGGCTTCGCGGCCTGTCCCTCAGTAGCGCGCCAGGTGATGACGTCATCACCCGGCGCGCTACTGAGGGACAGGCTGCAAAGCATGTTTCTCAGTAGATTAGAGAACCGGTGGGAAGCGGCCGCCCATGCAGGTAAGTGGGGGGCCCTCCTGCCTCCCACCTTGCGTTCCTTACCTGCAGGGGCGTCCGCTTCCCTCCGGTGCTCGAATTTACTGAGAAACAGGCTTTGCGGCCTGTTCCTCAGTAGAGCGCCGGGTGATGATGTCATCACCTGGCACACTACTGAGGGACAATCCGTGAAGCCTGTTTATCAGTAGAATCGAGCCCTGGAGGGAAGCGGACGCCCCGGCAGGTGATGGCGGGGGGGTCCCCCCACCCAAAACCCCACCACCAAGCCACCCCCACCCAAAAATCCAGCCCGGACCTACCGGGTCTGCCGCTGTTCTCCGCCGCCACCGCAGGACCCCCCCCCCCCCCGCAGCCCCAGTTTGCCCCTGCCACCCCCCGGTCAGCCCGGATTGCCCCAGGTTCCCGGTTAGGACCGGGAAACCCCGGGCGATCTGGTCACCCTGGTGTGTGTGTATGTGTATGTATATACATAGTTAGAAGTGCATATCACACATCTGACAAAATGAAAGATTATGTCACAAGAATGTGATGCTGCAGGAGCCCTTTTTATTTTACTGCAACAGACTTATATGGCTAGGAATTTGCCTATTTAAAGACGTTGTGACATAGTTCACATGCTTAGCATGATTGCATGAAGAGTCCTTTCAGATCTGAAAAGTATATAACTTCCCTGAAGGTGATATGCAAACTCACTTAAAAGAATGGATGGAATTTGGAAGAATTATTCTGAAATAAAAACATGCATTTTACAGCCTGCTAATTAAAATTGACATTAGTGGGTTACAGGAGACTAAGGAAAGGACAGTGCCATTTTAATATTTGAAAACCTTTTCTCTTCAGCAGAAAAGTAAATCATGTAATTACTGAGATTCTTTAGCTGTTTAATAAAAACACAGGCCCGCAACCTTTGGTAGCATGCAGAGAATTTAAAGGGTTGAACTGAAGAGACTTCTAAAATGTCATAACAGTGCCTTAGTAAAAGGTGATAGCCTATTATTATCTAGGATGCACAGAGAGGTAATAAAAAAGAAAGAAAGAAGAAACAGTAGTTTTAAAAGTAATTAAAATATAAATGCAGATTTTCAGGAAATATGTGTTTGTACTTTCCTTCAAAAATATTTTATTATAAACATTTACAAAATATAATTAGATAGATATAAAATATGCTGTAAATACAAAATGGGCTGGGTCCAGACTTGCTCCTCCATGAATGGAAAAGACCTTCCCATTCACTAAGGGAACTGAACCCAGGAAGAGGCTTCCCATTGGACAAAGGGGTTTAACATTTATATGAAACCGCTGGGAGAGATCATCCGGAGGCATGGGGAGGGGTGCTAACAGTATGCTGATGACACCCAAATATATTTCTCTATGCCTTCGACAACATCGTCAGCTAAGGATAGTGTGTCCTCTGAATGAATGCTTGGCGCAGTAATGGGCTGGATGAGGAAAAACAAACTGAAGCTTAATCCAGACAAGACGGAAGTGCTTGCTGTCAAAGGCCACAACCTGGGTTTGGAGGTGTGTCAACCAGTTCTGGATGTGGTTACACCCCCCTCCCCCCGACAGACTGTGTTTGCAGCTTGGAGGTACTCCTGGATCGTCGCTCCAAATGACAGCCCAGATAGATACGACGGCCAGCTGCGCCCCTTCCTAGAGTTGGAAGACCTAAAGATGGTAGTGCACGCACTTGTAACTTCGAGGCTTGACTTCTGCAATGCGCTGTACATAGGGCTACCTCTGTGCCTAGTCCGGAAACTTCAACTAGTTCAAAATATGGCAGCCAGATTGGTCACCGGTACACCTAGGGGTCACCACATTACACCAGTCTTAAAATCACTCCACTGGCTGCCAATTAGTTTCTGGGCGAACTATAAAGTGTTGGTTATTACCTTTAAAGCCCTACACAGTTTGGGTCCAGGTTACCTGCAGGATTGCCTTCTCCCATATAATCCGCCCCACACATTCAGGTCCTCTGGGAAGAAGTTACTTCAATCAGCCAGAAGTTACTTCAATCAGCCGCTCCCAGACTGTGGAATGGCCTGCCGGAGGAGATTCGACAAATTAGCAGTCTTCTTGAATCTAAGAGAGCCGTGAAGACTGATCTCTTCCGGCAGGCCTACCCAGTTGAATTTTAAGATGTTTTTAATAATGTATTAGTTTTATTTGTTTTAATGTTTTATCTATTTTATGGTCTTTATATTTATATTTATTGTTGTTCCCCGCCTCGATCCAGAGGGAGAAGCGGCTTAGAAATAAATATATTATTATTATTATTATTATTATTATTAGGGCAGAGATTCTCTCCAATTCCCACTGCAGTGCGACCTCCCACACAGCTCTGAAAGGTCCAGTGGAGGTCGGTAGCTTCTGTGTCAGTAGGGCGGTGAATCCGCTCTGGGTTTCAGTCTTAGCCACTCAAAACTATAAAGGAGCTATGTCAGTGGGGTGGATTCACCGCCCCACTGACATAGAAGCCACCAGCCTCCACTGGAAGGGTCCCCCAACAACATGGGAAACTGCTTGGGAAGTTGTTCTGGGTGCTGTAGAGGGAAGGAGGGTTTGGAGAAAATCTCTGCCTCACCCACTTGTTCCAGCATCACTGGAAATCTGCTGAGTGCAAGTCTAGATCCAATCCAAGGTAGTTGTACAAAAAGTAAAGTAAATTTTCCCTCTATAAAATTCTATATTCACAAATACAGTTTATTCTTATAATACTGATGGATTCTTAAAACACGCTAACATTGAATTTTTCCTATTCCTAAGAATAGTTGCCATAAATGCCTGGATACTTTTCCTCTTCCAAAAACGCATACGTGTAATTTCTATGATCTTACACATCAACATCTGTGTTATATGTTCTCAAAACTTAATATATTTTGTACTGTTCCTTTTATGAACATCAGTACTCATCTCAGAACTCATACACATAATAAAATTAGCAAATAAATATAAGCATTCTTATCTTACTGTTATTTCAAATAAAACAGTGTCTGCCATGCTGATATTCATACACTGTAGATGCAATTACAATGTTTCAAGTATGATTGAAAATGGTGTTTTCTCTTTTTGTGGATTCAGTTAACCCAAGTGTGGTCCTGGATAGCCCTCATTCAGCACCGGCCACCTTAGTAAGCTGTGAAAAAGGTTCAGAGAAGGCTTTTTTGGGTGGGGAGGTGGGGGGTTAACCTTCAAAGGAATTTAGTTGAGCAGATGCTACACTGAACTAGTCAGAGTAGAAAGGAAATGATATGGCTTTTAAAGGGCACATCTAGCATATCTTCTGGGCTAAAGTAATTCTGGCAATGCTTCAAAGGATATAACTTTTGATGGTAAAGTAGGTAGGCTACGGAATGAAATCACATATGGCAAGCTGTCAAATTCTTCCTACACTTTCAGTACATTTATATAAGTGCAAATGGATGCTGCTTAGATGGAGTTCCTAGCAATTTCCTGCTAAAGATTATCTGATATTATTTGACTAAATTATGTGTGTAAAAGCTGGGGACAACTTTTATGATCAAATATTTTGAAATTAGTTTTCATTTTTGGTGGATTATCTGAAATATGAACTGCAATTATGTTAACACTTGGATGTGAAGGACTTTTAAGATAGCAATTATTTAAAAGCAAGAGTACTGAATTTTTGTATATCAACTTGAAGAGAACATTTTCATAGGTCAATTATGTCAATAGCAAAACCTTCTCATAGGTATCACAGTCTTAACCTTTTGTTTCTTATTCATTCTAAAGATATATTGTTTAAACTTTGAAGAGTCTGTGGCTGATTAAACCCTCTGAGGAGAGCTTCATAGTTTATATATTGATATTTTACCTTTCAAGATGTGTAGATTAAACTTTGAAGTACCAAGTGTCCATAAGTAAATTATAATTCTAGTTATAATTGATTGGAAGATAAAATGGTTATAGGAAATTGTTCAACCTTCAAAAACAGAATAATTAATATTATCCATACATATATTACTAACGTTACAAACCCTGTCTATTGAGGACAAGGCGGAGCTTAATACTTCCTTAATGTATGCATATGTTTTAATATATTTAAAGCACATTGGCTTCGATCTAAACAACTGCAAATGGGCATCCCCTTCTCCACCCTGTGCTTCTGAAATAGTGTGGGATAGATTTTGGGGAATGCTGAGGAAAGAGGGTTAAATGGTTCCACTATCAATTGGGTCTTTACCCAGGTTTCCAAGGGAGGCAGGAATGGGAATCGGATAGTGTCATCGAGACCTCTGAGTAGTGCCAGAGCTGGAAGCCTGACAAGCTTGTCTGCATGTTGCTCCAACAAGTAGCAGATGATGACTGAGCCTAAAGTAGGAGTTTGACTTATTTTAGGTTTTTTAACCCTGCCTCCACACTGACTAAGACTTTTTCTCCTCTTAAAGGGTGTGTGGTCTTTTTGCCACTGAGTCCTGAGGAGGTGGAAGCCTTGTGTTGCCTTTCTCTAACAGAGTCTTCTCCTTGAACAGTTAACACAAGAGTCTCTTCTTCTGAGGATGAGGGTTTAAAATTCATATGTATAGCAGCAATGGATCCAGGATGAACCTATTCCTTCAGGGGGAGTACATCCCCAGTCACTGTTAGTAATTCCACTAATTCCCAGACCTGAGAACCACTCGCCCACAGTGCCTTCACCTTCAGCTTATTGGCTCTCAACCAGCCCACCACTGCATCCAAGCACCAGTCTAGGTTGTGAATGGCCTCTCCTGATTCAGATGTAATTGAGAAATAGACCTTGCCCCAAATCTCCTAACGACTGTTTCCTATAGATATTAAACAGTATTGGAGACAATTGGTACCTTGAGGTACCGCAAGCCAAGGGTCCAACATACAGTCTTTCAACACTATTCTATTGAACTTCCCCTGTATGTAGGAGCAGAACTGCTGCAAAAGGGCCCATAGAGGCAATTCAAGAAGTTACAATGATCAATGGTATCAAAAGCTACTTGAGTTTGAGTAACAGAGTCATACTCCCAATAAAGGTCATCCATCAGGGCAACCAATGTCTCTTCCATTCCATAACCAGGCTGCAAACCAGACTGAAATGGGTCTAGACAATCTGAATCCTCCAAGAACTCCTGCAGCTGAGTCACCAGGCTCCTCTCAAGCTCATTGCCCAAAAATGGGGTATTCACCATCAGGCAGTAGTTATTGTAAACCTATGGATTCAGGTATGTTATTTTCAGGAGGGTTCATACCACCTCCTCTTTAAAGGGTGCAGAAACCATCCACTCATGCAGTGATGCATTCACCACTTCTTGGACCCACCCAGGCAAGCCCCCTCAGCTAGCTTGAATAAGTCATGAGGAGCAAAGGGTGAAAAAAACATGTGGTGGGTTGAACTGCTTGTAGCATCTTGTACACATACATCCTCAAGGCATCAGAAGCCTGATCCCTCAAAAATGGTAGACGCCTTATTTGGACCTGTTACGACAATAGCATTGAGATCATTTTGTCCTCAAAATGCCTTGCAAAATTGTTATAGCAGGCCTCTGAGGGTTGAGAATCACATTTGTCAAGATGGATGCTAATAACTTTACCAGGAAGCGGTTCAACTATAACAAGAGAGTCACCACAACGTCTCCTGTATCCAAACCACCCCTCCCACCCCCTGAGGCAAAGACCAAATCAAGGGTTGGGGTGGGAAAAGCAGTGGTGGCAGTTTGCCTCTCTGGCTTCTTCTCCTTTCTTGTTCACAGGGCAGTTGGAATTAGAATGGCCTCTGTGGGAGGAGGAAAGGCCCAGCGCAGCTCGGTTAGGTAGGCTGACCATATGAAAAGGAGGACAGGGCTCATATAACTTTAACAGTTGTAGAGAAGAGGTAATTTCAGCCAGTGTAATTTGTATGCAATTAGTTCCTGGTGAAATTCCCTCTTCATCACAAGAGTTAAAGTTGCAGGGGCCCTGCCTTCTTTTGTATATGGTCACTCTAGTATAGTGCCTGCAACTTTAACTGTTGTGATGAAGAGGGAATTTCATTAGGAACTAATTGCTTACAAATGACACTGGCTGAAATTCCCTTTTCTCTACAACTGTTAAAGTTACATGAACCCTGTCCTCCTTTTCATATGGTCAGCCTAGGTTAGGTGATGCAGGCAGGTAAAGGTGGTGATGGTGGTTCACCTCTTTGGCTTCTTCACATTCAAATTAAAGTCATGCAAATGTTGCATTATGTTAGCTGATGTAAAAAAAGTGACTGCTAACTATGTGAAAAGTAAAATAAGTATGCTAGGCTCTGTTCCTCTAGAACCACAGGCCCTACCAGGCATAACCATTTCTCCGCCTCTGCCAAAGACACTGCCCACAGACTCCACGGCAACTCTCTACAGAGTGTTCACCAATGTTTCAAAGATGAAAAAAAAACCATTCTAGAATATGGAACCCCTTTTGTTGCAAGTCATTTGATATCGTCAGTGTTATCATAAGGGATGTATGATGCCAGAACATATCCAATACAACATTCTTAAGAGGGACCTTATTAGGGCAACGTTACATGAAACGTTTGCTTCTGAAAGTATTGCAGCACATCGGCAAGTCTAATCCCTCATGAAAAAAAATGCTCCTTGAAGCTATTTAAAGATTTCACCAAATATAACAAGACCATGCTCAGGGCTTAAATTATTGAACTTTAAGAAGGCAGAAATCTTCTATCTACTTTTATCGTTGTATTGAGAAGTAAGCCAGATATTGACCTTAAAGACACACTTGGGAAGTATGAGTTCTCAGTTCTTCCAAAATCCCTCCGCACTCTAGATAGGGACACACTCTCTATTTTGTTACATATGGCAAGTCAAAAGTCAGCCCATGCCCTAGATCATGCACACCCACCACTCACTGCTCTTTCCCTCCCCATTCACACAGCCCTCCAACCAACAGATCAGCGTGCTCAGGCAATTTTGGCAGACTCATTCTCAAGACAGGAGAAGGACTCTCTGCCATCAGGAAGGGAAACTTTAGCTGTCTGCTCCAGTTGCCAGAGTTTTTTCGTCCAGTTGCTTGTGAGCTACTAGAAGCAGGCTGCTTCTCCAGTTATTTGTGGCCAGCCAGAAGAAGGAAGAAACAATTTAAATCATCACTGAGCAAGTCTTTCCACATACATACTATACTTCTCTTTGTGGTGTATGTAATGTGATAGAAGGCTTATTATTTCTTTAAGTGTTGACTTTGGTTGTTCCAAGATCTGATGCAGCCTGTACTAAGAAAGGTGTGAGCTGAGGTCTGCAAGCTTACTGTACAGGGTTTGTGCCTTTGGTTCCCATCCCCTATACTTCAGAGTTTTTTTAAAAGCCCTCACTCCAAATAAGGTTTTATTAGAGCCTCTTATGTAAAGCTTGAATAACACTCAATGCTGTCAGATTCCCAGTTCTGAATATTTACCCCACTATATATAGGTCTCTATGTGTGCAGTCCTATAGAACTGACGCTCTGTAGACACTCCATCTATCCTTCCAGGCAGGGTGGGAAGAATGACAGAGGTGTTTTCACCTCCCATTGCTCCTGTATGCTATTTAAAACTAGGCAGGCCTCTCAGGCTTGGGGAACCTTGCCCCTCCCCTTTTCATCCTTCCCCAAGGTTCTTCCAAGGTCACTGTTGCTCAGATTTCCCCATCAAGGTCGTAACTCTGTCTACAGCCTTGGGGGGTATCTGCCATATCCTCAGATGCTATCTCTGGAGCCATAGGACTGCTCTGTAAAAATCATGCAATATGACTCCAGACAACAAGGCATGTGTACAGAGCACAAACACACCTAAGAAAAAAATGCACCAGAGGGTTATACTGGTGCGCCCTATGTGGACAAATTGCAATGACATGCCACTGTGCAGTTTCAAGTTTTCCTCAACAAAAGCCCTGTGGTGTTGGTTTTGCTCTTTAAACCTCTGCGTAGACCGCAACCTGCATAATTAAAAGAAAGCTTCTTAAGAGGAAGCCTAAGTGAACATAAAACAGTTCCCTCACAAATCCACACACATGTTACAGAACGTTGGAAGTGGACTTCTATAAAGTACCACTAATGAGGGAAATAGCAACAGTTGTGGAACAAGATGGATCCTTCTCTGTTGTCCCAAAGCTTTGGTATGCCCTGCCTGGAGAGTAGTTTAGTTTTGGTTTTCTAGGAATCAGTGAAATACCTATTTATTCCAGTGTATCTTTGCTGGCTGAAGATTTTATGCTGTTGATGCTTTATTTGTACATTTTTGAGGTTTTACTCCTTGCTGGATTATGCTGTATTTTCTCTAGTTTTAATTTGTGGTTATTTTGAATGTCTTGTGCTTCTCTTTTTTCTCAGTTGTCTCACATTTATTTTCTTAACTGCCCACCAGTATAAGAAAAGCAGCATTTAAATCAGATATAAGTAAATTACAGTATTTTTTGGTGAAATTTTATGGACATGTTTAAATGATACATACATAAGAAATCCTATGTGAACAAAAATTAATACGGTAAAATGGCAACATCTAGTATCGAAGGAAACCTGATGTAGTTGTAATATCAGGTTTCTTATATTATGTATTTTAAATGAAACATGTATGTAGCTAGACATTAATTCACAGAACGGATTGTTTTATTATATTTCATTGTAAATATTTCAACCCTTTCAGTTGGCAGAACATTCTCTCAGAATATGGGTTTTGTACTGATACGATGTTTCCTAGCTCTGGGCATGGCCTACCCCTACTACTGACTGTAATTTACTTTTTGGTCTCTGTCGCCTTGAGCTTGCCTTCTGACTAGTTTGCTGAATGATGTGCTAATCCATTATATTTTTTAGACAAGTGTATCGACCAGTATAAACAGACTGGAGGGCACAAACCTAAATGAAAGCTATACTTCCTTGAATCATTTAAAAAGCTCCTGCAGTGGTGGCAGCATAAAATAAGTTTTTTCCCTTTGTACATTAAGTTTTAAGGGGACATCTCTATAAATAAAATAGAAATGGGGAAGATGCTGTCTGTAAATCAAGCTGTTCTTCACAAATTCATATTTAGTTATTCAATGACCAAAAAAATCCCTCTCTTAAATTCTGGATTAAGGCATAAGGTTACAACAGTTTACATGAGAACCTGAGTTCTATGCTTCAACATGAGCTAGAAAACAGAGGCTTGCAGAACCTTCTCCACAATCAATGCATTAATTGGGCATCTCCATATACTGGCGAGCACCAAGGTTTTCAAATTATTAAATAAAATCAGCTGAATTAAATATACATGCCATTTTTTTCATTTTAATACCACTGTAAAGAGGCTACAGTAAAAACTAAGGATACAGCTAGAAGGAACATGTGTGTAGTGGACTGAGACCATGTTCACAAATTTTGTTTTGGAATAAATCTTTTCTGAAAACAAAAGTGTGATGTACTTTTCAGTTTCTTCAACTATAGCAACCAAATCTAGCTCTAACCTGTCAAAACGTGAAATAAAAATTACAATTGCTACAAAAACCTTTAGCTTTACATTCAACTCTAATCTGAGCACACAAGCAGTATCATGGAAAACTCTAGTTTTCAATTAAATGTACAACTATACAAACCTGTAGCAATCCCAGGATAGCGATCGTATGGCGGTGGTTCTTCTCCCTTCAAAGCACACTATACATGTCACATTTAAAACTAGTTAATACATAAAGTAGCAGTATGTTCATGACTTCACGTGCAGGCAGGTTGGCAATTCTTCATGCCAGAGCTGCTCACATTGGCTGGAGCAGAGGGAATAGTCACGTTCTGGGTAGAGGTGGGCACATTGGCTGGAGCAGAGGGAAATAAAAAAGTCACGTTCTGGGTAGAGGTGGGCACATTGGATGAAGCAGTGTCTCAAAAAAAAAAAAGGAAATGTGTGAGGGATGCTTCTGCAGTCCCTCACTAACGTAGTCCACGACGCGTTTGAAGAGCAGACCCAAGGACGTAGTGATGAAAAATAATAATACAGGAATCTGTCAAGGCGCTGTCACTGGAATGCCATGCATACACTGACTGCAGTCCCTTACTAAAGCAGTCCACACTGGGCACATTGGATGGAGCAGTGTCTTTAAAAAAGAAATAAAGTGTGTGAGGGATGTTTTGCTTTGCAGTCCCTCACTAAAGTAGTCCACACTGGGTACATTGAAAGTAGCAGTGGCAAAAAAAATAAAGGCAAGGTGTGAGGGATGCTGCTGAAGTCCTTCACCAATGCTGCTACACCAGAATTAGGTGAAGTCAATGAGTTGCCTGGTTTCACAACATCCCTATTAACAGGGAATCTGGGTTTGATTCCAGAGGGGTAGCCTAAGAAAGAATACATCTTGCAGGAAGCGGCTTGACACTGCAGGCCAGGCTAGCGCCAAGGAAGACATGCACTTGATTTCACTGGGGGAGAGACAGCCACCCCAGAACTGCCCCCAGCAACAGCATCTCTCCTAGACCCAGAGCCACCTCGCCCAAGGCGCACCTTAGAGCTGCATTTCATACTGCTACGAAGTGATTGAAATTATATTAATAACAATCCTTTGCAAACATTTTGTGTGCTGCTTTGACCACAGATTGTGCAGTGTTATCCTGTGTAGCAGGCTACAGGACACACTAGCACACTCACAGTCAATCAAGCAAACACACACACACACACACACACACACAGTGGGAGAAATATAATTTTTAAAATATTTTTTTTGTTTTTTTTAAAGAAAGTTAAACAGGGAAGGGGACAACAACACACTCACTCAGTCATAGTACCCCCACTCACACTAACTTAACCCTTCAATCAAACCAACCAGAAAACGTATAAAAATGATAACTCAAACACACAAGCAACGAACAGCCAAATGAACCTGAGACACAGAAGGGAACAGAAAGATGCAAGACTACAATGAATCTCCAACAATTCGCCGCCAAAATCAATCAGCAGTAACTAAGTAACTATAAGACCCAGGACAGAGCTCCAACAAAATCTACCCTTCTCCCTCAACGCCTAACTCCCAACAGAGCTGGAACACCAAGTGTGGGAGTTTTATGTGGGGATATCCTTAGCCCTCCTCCAACATTGTGATTGGAGCCTGCTGGAATCCTTGCTGCACGTTTGGTCACTGAATCTGTCAGTCTCTGCAAACACACCCCACCTTCTAGCTCCCTCCATGACCCCAAATGAAAAAGAGCCTTCCGATAATATGATAAAATTCTGATAATTATCGGATGATTTCTATCGTCTCCGATAATTATCGTAGGATGTTGGATCATATCGTTATTGTTAATCAGATGTCCAATAAAGACCATATCATATAGTTATCAGACATTTTAACGATACGATACACATCCCTTGTTGAAACATATGTAAACACTTATTTGGTGAGTCTTTATGTTAATTTTTAATTTTTAATTTTTTACGTTAAATAAAGATAAAAAACAAATAAGTCAGACACTTTTAGTCAAAATTCTCTGGCCTCAAAGCAGCTGTATGTAGACAACTAGCCATGCACAACAACCTATGGTCTGGATGTGGATGCGCTTCCCCATTCATGGCAAAAGATGCATCTGGTAAATTCAGTAGAGCTCCAATGAGCATTGTAATGAGGATGGGCCTGTATATCCAGATCAGCAACCACGTCAGCAATGCATGCTGATGCACTTGCTGGATGGGGGTGTCTGGTTTACATGGATGTCTCTATGCTTTGTAACAATGATATTCTTAAAATAGGAAATCCATGTATTATTAAAATAGTTGTTAGAGAGCCTGTGACTTGAAGCATGGCATGTGAAGAAAATGTTGCCGTCATACGGCTGAAGTAATTTGTGTAGGGTATGCTGTGTTTGTAAATTCTAAGCAACAATAAATATTGATACACTGTGCCTAGTTTTAGACATGCCTTCAGTTTGTCTAAATTGTGGGAAAGAGGAACAATGGCATGTACTTATTAAAGCATGCTTAATCCCATTTTTATAAACCAATTGTTATTTAAAGATTTTCTCTATCTTTGAAACAGTATTCTGTTCTGTAACAGAATATGAAAAGACAAAGTACCAAATCTTGATACTGTGGAGTCTGTTGTTGTTGTTGTTGTTTGATAACAAAGCAGTTGAAAGAGATTTGCTAGATGAATATCAGAAAAAAGAGATTTAGCTCGATGGGACAGGAAGCTATTAAGACAAAAATGGAAATGAACACTGTACAACTTTCTTAATTTAAATGGTTAAATACTGTTTTACTGGTTTATTTTATTTTATTAAATGTGGGGGGTTGTGTCATTATAACTAATAAATGGCTTCATCTATACTTTTTGTTAGATTTTATTTATATTTATATACATTTTTATAAAATGCATTTATTTATACATTTATGAATCCATAATCCATAATATAACAATAAGACAAAAAAGACACAATGCCAGATGTATATATTTTCCTTCAGCATAGCATCGCATACCCCTGAGAAGTTATTCTGTGGTTCTTACTATTGCTGTTGTTTTAGGGTAAATATAGAATGAATTATATCACAGCCATGCCCTGTGGCAGATGGATAATAAAGTCTTCAGCAGAACAAACCTGCCCTGTTCAGTGTGCTGAGTGACACTAAACAAATAATCCGTCAGATCAGCAGTGCATACGGTGTTGGCCAAGGACTTGAGGATGACAATCTGTAGAAACAAAAATAGGTAGTTGGGATACGACGATAAAAAATAAGATGGGAAATTTTCCAGTAAAATCTATTCTGGTGTCCGAAACGAGCAAAATAGAACCAAAAGCAACAGAATGTAACAACATTATAAATAATATCCTCTTGTTTGTCTGTCTGTTGATCCTTCATCACATTTCTATCCATCCCTTCTTATAAAGTGCATGACTTCCTTCCCATCAGCTTTGGTTTTACCCTCATAAATACCCAGTGAAAAGGGTTAGACTGGGAGATGGTGACTGGCAAAAGATCTCCCATGAGATGTATTCGTTTGTGGGGATTTGAACCCAGAACTCCCCAGGCCTGGTTCCAGTCTATATATTTCGACTATCAGACAGAAGCTGCTTTCAAATACTCCACATGGCCATTTTCACAGTATGGTAAGCTGTTTGTGTGCAGCAGTTCCATGTGCAGATTTGGCATTTGCCCACATGCCAAGAAAGTTTGTGGAGACATGGAAGAAACTGGCTGCTCTGTGTGGCAAGATGCGACATGTAAAGAGCTGACCTTGCAGTGACAACCACCACAGGGAGCAACTTGATGTGGCCTTTTCTATATCACTACAATTTGCTAACTGGATTTTTGCCATGAAATAAGCTGTTAAAATATGACTGTATTTAGCTGAACTGATTTTCGCAAAAAGGTGGCACCCTGTTCCCAACAAATGTTATGCCACATTAGAATTCACAAGAAATTTTGTGCAGAAAATGCTACAGATGGTGTTTTCCTCTCCTAATCATATTAAAAGAGTAGTTCTAAGCAAAGCATTGGAAACATGTTTTCCTCCCAGATGAGAGATAGCGAGTTGCCCCATTGTGCCAACGCATGAAAAGGATGTGCTAATGTTCATCAACAGTGAAGCTAAAACAAAGGTGAGTTAAACATCCTCGCACATTTAACGAGGAGCCCTGTGGCACCTTACAGATTAACAAATGTATTGTGGCATGAACTTTCTTGCTGCAAGAGGATAGCACAGCTCCCTTTTTGGACTAAACCAAATAGACACCCTAAATTATTTTATTTTCTGTCTTCACCAGATTTTACTTCCAAATGAGTTACCTTATTTGTAGAAGATATTACTTCTTGCACCTGCCCTGACAGGATTAGATGAAAGTTGGATCTCTTGAGAAAGTGAAAACCTGTAGGTTATGCCTCTACTAATACAACCTTCTAGGTGAGTTTTATAGTGTGGCAGTGGGAAGGCCTACCAATGTGCTTGATCAGCATCATTCCATGAGTTGAGTTACTCCTTTGGGGGACTTTTTGTTTGTTTCTTATATAGATGCAAGGAACCGGGCATTAAAATAAACAGGGTCTGGCTAGTTAAACACCAGCATGGCTAATAATAATAATAATAATAATAATAATAATAACTTCTTTTTAAGAGAGGTGACACTCTGTACATAGGTTGTGCACTTCTCATTACTTCCTACATGTATTACACTGAAGATAGATGTGTTGGCTACTGAATTAGGAGTATTGTCTACTGAAGCTGAATCCAGACAAGACGGAGGTGCTCGCTGTCAAAGGCCCCAACCTGGGTTTGGAGGTGTGTCAACCAGTTCTGGATGGGGTTACACCCCCCCTGAAAGATTGTGTTCGCAGCTTGGGGGTACTCCTGGATCCGTCGCTCCAAATGACAGCTCAGATTGATGCGACGGGCAGGAGTGCCTACTATCAGCTTCGGCTGATACTCCAGCTGTGCCCCTTCCTAGAGTTAAAAGACCTAAAGACGGTAGTGCACACGCTGGTAACTTCGAGGCTTGACTTCTGCAATGAGCTGTACATAGGGCTACCTTTGTGCCTAGTCCAGAAACTTTAACTTGTTCAAAATATGGCAGCCAGGTTGGTCACCGGTACACCTAGGGGTGACCACATTACATCAGTTTTAAAATCGCTTCATTGGCTGCCAATCAGTTTCCAGGCAAAGTATAAAGTTTTGGTTATTACCTTTAAAGCCCTACATGGTTTGGGTCCAGGTTACCTGCAGGATCACCTTCTCCCGTACAATCCGCCCCGCACACTTAGGTCCTCTGGGAAGAACTTACTCAAGTCAGCCAGAACTAGGCTGACGAGTGTATCCCAGAGGACCTTCTCTTCCATCGCTCCCAGACTGTGGAATGGTCTGCCGGAGATTAGACAAATTAGCAGTCTTCATGAATTTAAGAGAGTCATGAAGACTGCTCTCTTCCGGCAGACCTATCCAGATGAATTTTAAGATGTTTTTAATGATGTATTTTTTCTTGTTTTTAAAATTTTAACTGTTTGTGATTCTTGTGTTTTATATTGTTGTTGTTCCCCGCCTCGATCCGTAGGGAGAGGCGGGTTATAAATAATAATAATAATAATAATAATAATAATAGTTATTATTATTATTATTATTATTATTAAGCACCTGTTAATACATTCAGTCAGAGGACAGCACTGAACGACAAGATGATGAACGCCAGGTCTCCAGCACACAGTCTGCAGTATAGACTGGACCGTCCACAAGAGTAGCTGACTGTGCAGAGGCCTTCTTCCCATGTCCTTCACTCTTTGGAGGGGAAGAAATAATGTGAAATAGGCAGTCAATTGGATGCTCACATGGCGCGCGTGGTTCACACTGGAACAATGGTGTAGCCAGGGCTCACAGGGTCAACACATCATCTGCCATCACCTCAGACTCCCCTGTTCTCTCTGAGCTTAGCTCCAATCTTCACAGTAGCTGACCTGGAATGGATCTTCCTATCAACCACATACTGCTTTGAGCTATTCCTGTTATAATGCAAAATAATTGGGGTGGCTTGGTATTCATTGGGCAATTAAGACCCATTAGCTTTAGAATTCTCTTGATGGAGGTAAAAACTGCTAGAATTGGTTTGTTGGCTTTAAGATAAAATGTTTCTCACTAGTGCTGGGAAACAAAACTCCTGGAAAATTTGTGCTGGTGATCCTATGATATTTGAGGGTATTATTATTATTGAGTATTATTATTATTATTATTATTATTATTATTATTATTATTTATTACATTTATATGTTGCCCCATAGCTGAAGCTCTCTGGGCGGTCAATATACAAAATTTAAAAACATAAAACATAAAACAGCTGATATTTAAAACATTTTAAACTTTTAAGCCTGGCCACAAAGTCAGTTAAAAGCTCAACTTAAGCTGTTTAAATGCCTGGGAGAAAAGAAAAGTTTTGACCTGGCGCCGAAAAGATAACAGCGTTGGCGCCAGGCGGGCCTTATCGGGGAGATCATTCCATAATTGGGGGGCCACCACAGAGAAGGCCCTCTCCCTTGTTGCCGTCCTCCGAGCTTCCCTCGGAGTATGCACCCGGAGGAGGGCCTTTGATGTTGAACGTAGTGTTCGGGTAGATTCATGTCGGGAAAGGCGTTCCATCAGGTATTGTGGTCCCAAACCGTGTAAGGCACCTTGAATCGGGCTTGGAAACATACAGGCAGCCAATGCAAGCGGGCCAGAATCGGTCTTATATGTTCGAACCTTCTGGTCCCTGTTACCGATCTGGCCGCTGCATTTTGCACAAGTTGCAGCTTCTGAACCGTCTTCAAAGGCAGCCCCATGTAGAGCACATTGCAGTAATCTAACCTGGAGGTTACCAGAGCATAGACAACTGAAGCCAGGTTATCCCTGTCCAGATAGGGGCGTAGCTGGGCCACCAGCCGAAGTTGGTAGAAGGCACTCCATGCCACCAAGGCCACCTGAGCCTCAAGTGACAGAGATGGTTCTAGGAGAACCCCCAAGCTATGAACCCGCTCCTTCAAGGGGAGTGCAACCCCATCCAGACAGGTTGAACACCCTCCATCTGGTCAGAGGAACCCCCCACTAACAGCATCTCAGTCTTGTCTGGATTGAGTTTCACTTTATTAGCTCTCATCCAGTCCATTGTCGCAGCCAAGCACTGGTTGAACACATCCAGTGCTTGGATGAAAAGGAGAAATAGAGTTGAGTGTCATCAGTATACTGATGACAAGGCATTCCAAAACTCCGGATGACCGTACCCAACGGTTTCATGTTGATGTTGAACAGCATGGGGGACAAGACTGACCCCTGCGGAACCCCATACTGGAGAATCCATGGGGCCGAGCAATGTCCCCCAAGCACCACCTTCTGGAGCCAACCTGTCAAGTAGGAGCAGAACCACTGCAATGCAGTGCCTCCCACTCCCAACTCAGCCAGTCGTCCCAGAAGGATACCATGGTCGATGGTATCGAAAGCCGCTGAGAGATCAAGGAGAATCAATAGAGTCACACTCCCCCTGCCCTTCTCCCGAGATAGGTCATCATACAGGGCGACCAAGGCTGTTTCAGTGCCAAAACCAGGCCTGAAACCCGACTGAAATGGATCCAGATAATCCGTCTCATCCAAGAGTGTCTGGAGCTGGCCATCAACCACCCGCTCAAGGACCTTGCCCAGGAATGGAACATTTGCCACTGGCCTATAGTTATTAAGATTTTCTGGGTCCAGGGAAGCTTTCTTCAGGAGTGGTCTCACTACTGCCTCTTTCAGATGGTCTGGGACTGCTCCCTCTCGTAGAGAGGCATTAATCACTTCCCTGGCCCAGCTAGCTGTTCCATCCCTGCTAGCTTTTATTAGCCAAGAGGGGCAAGGATCCAATATAGAGGTGGTTGCATGAACCCGTCCAAGCACCTTGTCCACGTCATCGAGCCGTGCCAACTGAAACTCATCCAAGAAAACAGGACAAACCTGTGCTCTGGATACCTCACTAGATTCATCTGCTATAACACTGGAGTCTAAGTCCTGGCGGATGCCAAAGATTTTATCCTGGAAGTGCCTAGCAAATACATTACAGCGGGCCTCAGATGATTCTACCATGTCCTTGGGGCCAGTGTGTGTGTGTGTGTGTGTGTGTGTGTGCGTAAGCATACACACAAAAAACACATTCAGATACGGATCAACACAGCATTAAATTTCCTTGGGAAATCATTCCTTATGAACTCCCCAATTTCATTTTACACACCCAAAATACTGGTCAGAAGTCAACATTTGAGAACACAATCCCGAGCCCACTCTTTAGCAATGCTCCTAAAGTAGGGTGATCATATGAAAAGGAGGACAGGGCTCCTGTAACTTTAACAGTTGCAGAGAAAGGGGAATTTCAGCCGGCATCATTTGTATGCTATTTGTACCTGGTGAAATTCCCTCTTCATTACAACAGTTAAAGTTGCAGGGGCCCTGCCCTCTTTTGTATCTGGTCATTCTAGTATAGTGCCTGCAACTTTAATTATTGTGATGAAGAGGGAATTTCACCAGGTACTAATTGCATACAAATGATGCCGGCTGACATCCCCTTTTCTCTGCAACTGTTAAAGTTACAGGAGCCCTGTCCTCCTTTTCAGATGGTCAGCCTACCTAAAGGGGGAGGGGTGGAAGCACATCAGAAGAGATTCAGATGACAGAAAGACTAGGCCTCAGTATCTCTGGAAGACCCACATTACAAAGCTGGAATTCTTTACTTCCTCTTTGCTGCTTTAAAAAAGGAGATACATTTGAATGAAAGACATGGAAAGTAGCCCTTAATCTGCCTTGGTTATTGTAATGACGATACCTGCGTGCAACAGGAGTACATAAACTGGAAAAGGAAATGTCATTTTTCACACGAATGATTTTAATATGTTTTCATTTAAAGCCATTCATAGTTCTAGTCACAAAGATATTTTGGTTTCATTTTAAAATGTATGTTAATCCTCTTCTTGGAATCCAAGTATCTATATTTTAAAATTTTATTACATCGTTTTGAAAAGGGAGAATAGGCAGCCAGAGAAACTAGGACTGGAAAAGAAAAGCATTTAAAGCTACATCTACATTCCTTTCAGAACCAAATGTTATAGTCCAATATTTTTGAACAGCAGGTATGCAAATTCATTCAGATGTCGATGTGTGAAAAATCAATAGCTGTGATTTGATTTCCAGGATAAAATTGTACCTTTTTCTCAGGAGTAATTGTAAAAGACCAGAGGGCAGTTTGTGGTTGCATTTGGCCATGATGGGACCGTTTACACATGTTGAATTAGCACTGTCAAAGAAGGTGTGATGAATTGAGTGCAGTGCAAGAGTATGTGATACAGAATTGAGAGGGTGGGCTCTGTACTTCAAAGCTAAAGATCCAGGGATTGCAACTGGAGAAACATTAAAGAGACCCACTATTGTTCTGCAATCCCGTTTTTGCAAGTTTCTTAAAAGTATCTTCCTCCGACCCAACAATGGATTTTATTCACATTGAATGGTGGAGCTCTAGGATCTTTGAGCAGTTTTCCTTTTCCTGGACCTTGTCCTGAGTGAGGTTGTCTGGAGATTTGGGCTGAAGTGCTGATGACACTCAGTTCTGATTCTTATTTAATCTGTTCTCAGGGAGGAGGAGGAGCTTCTGAGCCAGTACCTGAGGACAGTGATACACTACACATGTGTAAGCAAACTGGAGCTTAATCTAGGGAAGACAGCAGTACTGTTGATTGGTGGTCCTGCTGGTCCTGTGCACTCCCCTTTAGAATCAGGTACACAATCTGGGAATGCTTCTGGAATTAGTATTACTCCTAGATGCCCAGGTGGCAGTAGTGGCCAGGAATGTTTTTTTTAGCAGCTTTCACTGATGCATCAGCTATGTCCCTTTGTGAAGAAACTGGAACTGGTCATGGTCATTCATGACCAAGTTATGTCAATATTAGGTAACTGAAATATGCTTTACCTGAGGCTGCCTTTGAAAAGTGTTCAGAAATTTTAATTGATTCAGAACATCAAATGCTTAGCTGGTATAAGGTGTTATGATCATATCATCTAAGTACTGCTTCAGCTGTACTTGTTGCTAATTTGCATTCAGGCCTGCTAGTCTTCACATTTAAGGCCCTAAATACTCCAGGACTAGGATATTTAAGGACAAGCTCTTTCTGTGTGAACTTGCTAATGTATTTGATTCAACAACTGAAGCCCTGTGATTATTCCCTCACGATCTGAAGTACAGATGTGGGGACCCAAGAGGGGGTGTATTCTACTACACACCGATGTAATAGAATGCTACCCTCCCCCAAACATATCTTCATGTCTACCTTTCTGCTCACCTTTCCAAACTTTGTTAAATTAGTTGGATCACTGTAGAGTTTTGGTTGTTCTGGATTAATTTCAACGCTGATTTGTTGTTTTTATGTTTTATCCAGCTGCCATCATTTGAGCTTCTCATTCAATAATATTATTATTTATTACATTTCTGTATCACCCATAGCCAAAGCTCTCTAAGCAGTTTACACAAGATTACTTGTCTGTGCAACTAGTCCATTGTCCTTGAGTATATGCTCAAATGACTCAAGGTAATCTGGGAACTGTGTGCCTATGGATGTATCCTTAGCAGCAATTCACATGACCATGGCAGACAGGTCATCAAATCACACCTCACCAACAGAGAAATGCCATGTGCATTCAGTGTACATCCCTGAAGCCTTCTAGAACTTCAACAAAACCTTCAGCATTTCTGTATATTTTCTAGTCCAGTTCACTCCAGTTACTTCTGTTTTTCAAATTTCATAGCATCTCTGCATTGGCACTGCACTATATTGGCACTCTACATCTGGTTTAAATTGCTGGGTTTGATGGCAATGATTGTGATTCTTTTAGATGTAAAATAAATTATCAAAAGAACATAAGAACAGTCCTGCTGGATCAGACCAATATCTAGCCCAGCACTCTGTTACCCACAGGGGCCAACCAGATGGCTCTTTGGAAGCCCACAAGCAGGACATGAGAGCAATAGCCCTCTCCTGGTGTTATTCTGCAGCAATTGTTATACAGAGGTATTGTGCCTCTGCCCCTAGAGATGACTAGTACCTATTGGCATGTCCTTACATGATTCCCCCCCCCCCAATCAACTTTTATAGATTTATAAATTAGTGTCCATCACCACAGCTTAATGATTTTCATAATTTAACTCACTTTGTGAAGAAGTAGTTCCCTTTGTCTGTCTTGAATCTCTCACCATTTAGCTTCATTGGATGTGCCCAGCCCAGGTACTTATCTATCCACTTTTTCCACACCATGCATACTTTTATATGCGTTTATTACTTTTTTTTTAAATTAAATTGCCCCAAATGTTGTGACCTTTACGCCTAAGGAGTTGTCCTAGCCCTTTGCCCTGATCATTTTGACTGCCCTTTTCTGAACTTTTTCCAGTTCTACAATATCCTTTTTGAGCTGTGGCGACCAGAACTGTATACAGTATTTTCTGTTGTTCCACAAATGAAAAGACTATATAGCACATAGGAAACAATGTGAAGTTTTTGTCTAGCCATCCTCATGAAAATCCTACCTTGACACATTTCTAAATGGTGTGTAAAGCGTGCCAGGTGGAATGCATCCAAAATCTACAGCCTTTCATGTGTGTTTAGGAGACTGTGATTCTTTTAGCAACAATAGACTAATATGACAAATTACTTTTACTCTTTAACAAAAGGGCTTAATTTGCTTCATGCTGTGATAGTCTGAAAACCAGCAATAAATTGGAAGTGTGGGAGAACCCGACATCTTGAGCACCAAATGTGTTTGTTTAATAAAGCCTCTCTACAGTACCACATAATTTCTCTGCCACCGGAGAATTTCTTTCCCCTTGCTTACAAATTATTTGTCTTAGTTGAGTGTATCCTCAGAAATTAGAGGCTTTTCCCCATCATGTAATTAGTGTTTTTAAAATAAAGCCAGTTTTTTATGGTGTAGGAAGTGAAAGAAATATAAGCCATGTTTTTCTAATTATGAGGCTACTGTAAAAAGGCTCTATAAAGCAGATGCAGTTTGCAAATTAGAACTTGGATTCAAACTTCATCGTGTTCTGCAGTGTAATGCTAAACTAATTTACTTGGAATTGAGTTCCACAGTATTCATTGGGACTTACTCCCTAGTAAGTAAGGATTGTAACCTTATGGTGATTCCCAGTTCATTCACTAGCATAGCTTGAGGCAATAAAAATTAGCTGTGATATCAGTGTGTCCCAATTTTAATCTACTAGTTTACAATTCTCTCAGATTTGCCTTTCCTGACTTGTGCAATTTGACAAAGTGTGTTTTGTGAGCGGTTATTTGTTCACATCAAAGTAAAAAATGTCCAGTGTTCCCAATCCCCCTTTTGAAATAGATCAACTAGATGTTCTTAGCTGGTGTGGTACAATGGTTAGAAATGAATTTCACTGTATGTATTATCATTAGTTCTAAAGTTTCTATCTGACTTCGTACAGTTCATCCACTGAAAATAGATTTTTAAAAAAACTCATGCCATCTCATTTGTTTTTCCTTTGCTTTTTCTATTCTGTGATCTTGTGGTTTTGAGCATAGCATAAGATCATACTGTGTACTACAAAACTACATTCTGTAATTCAGCTAGAGTCAGCGCAAAATTAGTGTGGTGGAGGATCCCCACCACTATGTTGATAACCTCCAATAGAACAAGATTTATGAATTGAACATGAATCTAGTGTGACTCTGCAAGAACACCTGATTGTATACAGGCCCATTTTGAATTCTTTTTCTCCTGGTCTTTTGAGAGGGAAGAATCAGGTGCTCATATGGAGGCTAAAGTTCATACTAGAGTAAGGGGAGAAGTTTTTTCTGGGGAACTCTGTATTACCACAGTTGCTTGGGATATGTCTGTCTAACATACACAAAAACCTATTCCTGTATTTGATGTGTGAGCCCTTCAGGAATAGCAGAAGAGTTGGGGGATTTAGCCGGAAAAGCAGTTTCTGTCTACAGTCCACTATCTGTTTGGTAGAGCTGGTGCAGAAAACGTAGCTACATTAAGAGAAGTTGGTGTGCATAACAAAGATACCCAGATCAAGATAATGGAGCATTACCATAAGATTTCCAAGATGAATAGACAAAGTCCAGATTTCATGATTTAACTCAGAACAGGGAATTTTATTAGAAAAATACAAAAGAATCCATTATAAGAACATAAGAAGAGCCATACTGGATCAGACCAAGGGCCCATCTAGTCCATCATTCTGTTCACTTAGTGTCTAACCAGTAGTTGGCTGGGAACCTACAAGCAGGACACAAGTGCATCAGTACTCTCTCGCCCATGTTCCCCAGCAACTGGTGCACATGACCATCACCCACTAGTAGCCATTGATAGCCTTCTCTTTCAGGAATTTATCCACCCCCCTTTTAAAACCATCCAAATTGATGGCCATCACTACATCTTATGGTAGTGAATTTCATAGTTTAACTATACACTGTGTGCACTTCCTTTTATCTGTCCTGAATCTCCTACCAATTAGCTTCATGGGATAACCCCGGGTTCTAGTATAATGACAGAGGAAGAAAAATGTCTCTCTATCCACGTTCTCCACACCAATTATAATTTTGCACACCACTATCATGTCTACCCTTAGCCTTCTTTTTTTCAATCTAAACAACCCCAGCTGTTATACACTTCTCTCCTAGGGGAGATGTTCCAGCGCTTGATCATTTTAGTTGCCCTTTTCTGCCTGTTTTTCCAGCTCCAGAATATCTTTTTTTAGGTAGAATGACCAGAACTGTACAGAGTATTCTAAATGTGGTTGCACCAAAGATTTGTATAAAGGCAGTATGATATTGGCAGTTTTATTCTCAGTTCCTTTTCTAATCATACTTAACATGGAGTTTGTCATATATATATATATATATATATATATAGTCTGCACACTGGCTGACATTATCATCAAGCTGTTTACACAACCTCCAGTTCTTGTTCTGTCACTGCTAGCTTAAATCCCATCAGGTTATACTTGAAGTTGGGATGTTTTTCCCTCAACATGTATCACTTTACACTTGCTTACATAGAAAGGTATTTGACATTTGGATGCCCATCTCTCCAGTTTGGAGAGATCCTTTTGGAGCTCCTCATAATCTCTTTTTGATTTGACCATCCTAAATAATTTGGTGTCATTGGCACACTTATGCACATTTCCTTATAAGAAGATAAGAGTAAGAAGCCTATCCCAGGAAAAGTGGGGACCGATTGCGAATTAGAGATAGCAAAAGACAATAAGGAAGGAGGGGGGAATTAGAAGGGGGGATTATCATTAGTCTGCTGAGACAAACAGAAAGGGAGAAACAGAATCCTCAGCAACAGATTAAATCCCAAGGAGAGGTGCTGTCTTTTCACAGTGGACCACTCCCTAGGTAGGAGAGCATAGACTCAAGGACTCAAGGAGCTCCATCAGATGAGCATTTTATTGCACGCTCGTTACTGGGCACATGGTTTTTTGCAGTTCCCTCTCTTGACGTTGTTTGCCTCCTGCCCCTTCCAAAATGGCCCACTGAATGGGCCATGGGCACGTTGTTTACTTCCTCTTTCAAAAAAAGGAAGTAATAAGGGACAAACGCATGGGTGAAGAAGTGACGGTAAGCTAAAGCAATTTTTCCCCATGTGATGACACTCAGAATGTTCCCATACCACAGTAAGGCTTCCCACTGGGGCTTTTGTGTTTTGACTGTTTTGGGAAGTGTGGTACAGGTTAGGGTTACAGCTGTTCAAGATGACCTGTCATGATAAAGAGGGGGCAACCCTAATTTAACACTAACATGGTTGAATACACAGGAATTCAATCCCAGACTTTTACTAGCTAAGCACTCAAAGCCCTGAGCTTGGACGGAGAAGTCTGGCATTTTTAGTTTCTCCCACATTCATTTAAAAACATAAATAAATCTCAAGTTCTTTTCATCTCGAATATTGAGAAATTTGTGAATTTGGTGATTTTTTTTTTGTAAATTAATAACTGAAGTGAAATTCTCATTGATCCCCAATCACTACATGTGAGGGAGAAAGAGGAGGACAAAGGCATGGGTGAGCCTGACATCCTCTCCAGCCTTGTTCATGTATCCCGAAACTATTGTTTGGCAATCTGAACCAGAAAAATATTTTAAAACTTATTTTGAATGCAATGTTCATGGTACCAGCACTTAGTAAGTCATAAACCCTTGAAGAACTGAAGTACCCATTTCTGTTTTCAGAACTAACATATAATTTCATATGTGGCTCATTCTGAAGTATCAAAGACCCTGACAGACTCTTTAGTTAGGAGAAAAACAGGATGCTTATTACTAATTTGTGATTACACAAATATTGGAGTAAACCTCATATTAATCTAATCAGCTTTTTTAGCCCACTCAAAATGACATATTCTTCTGAATGAAAAATGAAGAATTATTTTATTTACTTTATACATGTTCTTCAGAACAATTTCCCATTCATTTCTAGAAATCCTGTAAAATGTGTGACAGTATCAGTACATAACCTTTATTCATAAGGTAGGAAAGTATCCACTGATTGTCGCAACAGGTAATAGAAATCATAGGATTTTCAGATTTATAAGAAAGTCGCTCCAAATGACAGCCCAGATAGATGCGACAGCCAGGAGTGCCTACTATCAGCTTTTGCTGATACGGCAGCTGCGCCCCTTCCTAGAGTTGGAAGACCTAAAGACGGTAGTGCACGTGCTGGTAACTTCGAGGCTCAACTTCTGCAATGCACTGTACATAGGGCTACCTCTGTGCCTAGTCCGTAAACTTCAACTAGTCCAAAATATGGCAGCCAGGTTGGTCACCGGTACACCTAGGGGTGACCACATTACCCCAGTCTTAAAATCGCTCCACTGGCTGCCAGTTAGTTTCCAGGCAAAGTATAAAGTGTTAGTTATTACCTTTAAAGCCCTACGTGGTTTGGGTCCAGGTTACCTGCAGGATTGTCTTCTCCCGTATGATCTGCCCCGCACACTCAGGTCCTCTGGGAAGAAGTTACTTCAATCAGCCAGAACTAGGCTGAGAAGTCTTACCCAGAGGACCTTCTCTTCTGTCGATCCCAGACTGTGGAATGGCCTGCCAGAGGAGATTCAACAATCTAGAAGTCTTCTTGACTTTAAGAGAGCCATGAAGACTGATCTCTTCCGGCAGGCCTACCCAGCTGAATTTTAAGTTGTTTTTAATAATGTAATAGTTTTATTTGTTTTTAATGTTTTAGTTATTCTATTTTATGGTCTCTGTATTTATATTTATTGTTGTTCCCCGCCTCGATCCAGAGGGAGAGGTGGGTTAGAAATAAAAAATATATTATTATTATTATTATTATTATTATTATTATTGCAGAAGTATGTTGCAACAGGTGTGGCAGCAACAGAGAATTCTCCTTCCCATTGGGAATCATACTGCTCTTGTATATCTCAGTTCAGGCTGTCCTGTTCCTGCCAACAGACAACAGAAAATTGGCTGTGCCATGAATTTTCATTCTGTTTGCTGAAAGCAGAGCAGCCCGACTTACATATTTTAAGTTTTCTGCCTGTTTTGGATATTGCCCACTTCTATGGGATATACAACATATCACAAAATTTAATAAAGAAACAATATGTTATTATTTCCCTTCTATTTAAAATCCTTTGCAATATATGCATCTGTGCCTGATTTGCTGAAAAATTTCCATTGAATTTTAATTAATGACAATTTCTACCAATATCATCCTTTTTGTTAGACTAGCATTGCTTAGTCAAAATTGCTTGGTGAGTCATATCACATGAGCATATTCTTGAACAGTTAACTGCTGCTTCTTATTACATCCAAACTCAGACATACTGTGGCTCATCTTAGCTATGGTTTATTGAAGTAAGCCTCCTTCAAAACTTGGATTATAAAGCTGGCTTGCTTCAACAAACCATAGTTAAGATTAATCATAGTTTAGGGTATGGATGTAACATTAAACTGTGATTAATCAAAAATGAAAGCAAAAGATTCAGATCTCCTCCTTTCAGCCACACTGGAGGAGGCAAGGGGAGGGTCAGCTTGTCAGCCAGAAGGTTGCTGTGACTTGATCCTGTAATGATAAATCATCATTTACTGTCACACCAGAACAGAATCAATGAGTGTAAAGGTATTTGTAGAGTGTATTTTGCAACAAAGATACTCTGAAATCAACCAGGGAAATTGTTTAGGGTCACCAGCACTACTTGTGTACCTTAGGCAAAAAAGAAAAGAAAAAACACTTTGGCAGTACCTAGAGTAACAAAAGAGACTTTCATTCTTTTTCAACCACGTTGGGTCATGGGTTCTAGACTTTTCAGTACCAACTTGTTTCAGTGAGCATGCCAAAACAGTTTTGTTATCTGCTCCAAAAGTTTTAGTAAATGGCATCTAATTATAGAAACAACAAATCATTGACAATATTTCGCCTTCTCTTGTAAGTATGTTTAGTATCTCGAGGTTTCGAAGTAAAAACATGGCATTTTTAAATGTCTTCTCTTTATTTATGCAGTGGCTACCACATTTGTATAAACAGAGAATTACTCTATTCATGCTTTATTACCTCTTCTTTTGTACCACAGCCTTGACCCTAGTCATCATAAATTGAGAAATAGTGGGGAACTAATGGAGACAGATGGGAATATGGCTTGCCATTTACTCAAATTGGTAAAGTAATTAACCTCAAGGTGCTGGTTTGCAAGAAAAATTGTTGGAATATCTCAGGGCGCCGGTAAACAGACTCCTGCTTTAACCACTTCTGACAACTGCATCATAAACTAGACTTATTCTGTTCAATTGACCTGTCAACGTCTTGAGTCCAAATAAAGATTTGTATTACAATGTACTTGCTGAGAAGTGGGAGAACACTACTGCTGTTCTTTTCAAATGGATTGCTGTTCTCTCCCTGCTAGATGCGAGCTACGATGTCATATATTCATTCTTGAGCCATTATATTCCTTAGAAACCTTCCACCACTGAGTGTGTGACAGCTTTGTGACAGCAGATGGTAGTCATTTGGCTTGAGAAAACGAAATGAAAAAACATGGGCCAGACTGACTGGGCTCATTTAGAACAGCAGTGGACAGAGGCCAGACCAAGATTTTATTTATCGAGGGACATCCTGTAATGAAGCCAGTTTCTCCCTCTCTATAACCCACCCCTCAAACTTCACCCCCATATTGGGAAATGAAGCAGTCCATCTATTATACAATTGAAAGGTGGTCTTGTAAACTGGAACATTTGACCAATGCCTACCATTCCATCTGACAGGTTTCTGTTCTTTCCCCTTCCTACTCCCTTTAATGGTACCTTTTTGTAGTGATTTCATTTCCACATTATCAGCTGTAATGTTAGCTCTTTGTAGTAGAGAGTTGAATCTTTAGGGGGCTATTAGTGAGTTGGCTCACACATTTTCTGCTCAGGAACTGGAAGAGTTTTGATCAGCCAAGCCTTGTGCAGCACTTTCATATGTTTTGATTTGCAATTGAAGCAGCCATGATAACAACAACGAAAAAGCTGTTTTTTTTTAATTTGTCATAAAACATATCTGGAAGACATATGTCAAGGGAACATGTGGAATCATTTTTGTCTACAGTAAAATCTGCTTTTCAAGACAGAGACAAACAAGGAAGATTTCATACCTTTACTTTTAAAAAAAATGTGATTGGTGCACAGGCACTGAAGAAATATTCATTTGTGATTTCTATCCCCTGATATGATTACCAGGGGATTCCAAAGAGGTCATCCTGTCTAATGTTGATTCTGATCTCCTAGTGTCCTGTGGACATCTTCTTCTTCTTCTTCTTCTTCTTCTTCTTCTTCTTCTTCTTCTTCTTCTTCTGGAAGGGCTTGGTGTCAGTTTTGTAGGAGGCATATTTGGCTCTGAGTAAATACAATAACAAATATCAAAAGACATAATAGACATCTAAGACCAGTGCGGGGGAGGAACTCATTTTTTGCCCATCTTTTCAAAAATGAAACTAGTGGTCAGCAATTGTGATCTGATATTTCATTTTATATTCAAGATGATTCTCTGTTGGTCTGTTGTGATGAGCTCAAACACTGTGCCAAAGGCAATTTGTTAGTGTCACCTCTACTACCACATTTCCATGATTGGATTAAACGTTTGTTAATGTGTAATTAATAAAGAAAACACCACACAGCATTTTTCAATGAATGGGTAATACTTTGGAATAGCATTTAATTTTTGTCCCCTCCAGGCAGGCATAAAATTTTATAGGTGTTTCGAAACCAACATATGCACACCCAAAGGAATATCACTGTATTATTTAATCAGTCTTTCCCCATCAACCCTTTTGCTAGCCTGTGCTATCAAAGGCAGCAGTTCTGGCCAGCTTTAGCTGTGCTGTATAACCCCTTGAAGGAGACACAACAGTCAGCAGTGGCTGCAATATGCCTATTATTTTTTTTGGATTGTTACAAAGCACAAAATGTATTTTTGAATCCTGGAGAAGTTACACAATTAGATGCCTTAATTTTTTTTTTTTTGCATTTTAAGCATTTTTACTTTATAATAAGACAAGAAGTACAGATGTAAGAGTTGTAATTTAATCATTTTATTGCTATCTTTGTATATTTTGAAGAATTAGGTATTGTACTCTTGGGAAGCCATATTTTATGCCTAGTTGGGAAAATGAATAATGTAACAATATGCAAAATGTAAAGTTTTAGAACTTCACTACTGAGTAAGGCATATAAACTAATGATCTAGTTAAAGTCCCTTGTGCACCATAATAAATATGGACTAAATTTGTCATTATAGCTTTAGACAGAGGTTTCAGGCAACAGATTTAATTAAATCCTTTTTTAATATTCATACTTCTAAACTGCATAATTCTGTTCTACTGTAAAACCGAATGCTATATTAAAACAAACAAAAACGGCAGATTACTAAATGGATATTAATGTGGAGTCAATAAGCATTTAATTCAGGGGAGAATATTGTGATGAGAGTGTCTGTTCCATCGAGTTCAGGAGATCCTTGCTGAGATGTGCACACAGTCTGCCTCCTCTTTTAATACCGACTTTTGTCATAGAGGTTAATTAGTTATTTATGGAACTCATAAAGGACACAGAAGGAAAACAGGAACACTTTTTGTTAGCCATTAAGAAGCAGCGATTATTGAAAGTCTAATTTAGACAGCGTATGAGCTAAGAGTTAGCTGGGACCATCTATTTTAATTTTCAATCAGTAGTGCTAATAGCATCCAGATACTGGTGGATAAAGCACCATTTTGTATTACTGTAATCATGTCTGTCTTTACATTTAAAGTAAAAAAGTGTTGTTTTGCGATAAATTATGCCACTCATCTTTTTTTATGGCTCCTCTAAGCTTACAGAGTTTGCATCATAGACTGGATTTGCATGGGATGACAACCCACCAATGAGCATTTTCCACGGAGTGACTTATTCATACACACAATGGGTTGTCATGTCCTTTGAACCCGAGTGACTGATTTTATCATGGGCTCTGGCGATTGGCTACAGAGCCACTCAGCCAGAACCACTTGGCCAAAGCTTTAGTATAAATGTCCATGCTGCTTGCGTTTCAGGATCTCCCCAGTGATTGTCCTTCCACTGATGCCGAAATGGCACTTTGGAAGGACCATGACTTTGTGAACCTTTGTAAACCACCCAGAGAGCTTCAGCTATGGGGCAGTATAGAAATATAAAAATGAAATAAAACGAATGAAATGACTCATTCCCTGAAGCTTTATTATTATCGTTTTCAGTGCCTCAAAAATGCACAATTGAGTTGTAATTTTTATTTTTGTTGTTGTTTTTTGTTGGTCTTTTGCAAATGCACAAGTGTGCCCTTACAGCTGTCTGATCTGTATAATCCTTTTGCATATTTCAGCTGTCATAAGAACATAACAAGATGCATGCTGGATCAGACCAAGGGCCCATCTAGTCCAGCTTTCTGTTCACACAGTGGCCAACCAGCTGTTGATGAGAAACCTACAAACAGAACATGGGTGCAACAGACCCTCCCACCCATGTTCCCCAGCAACTGGTGTATATAGGCTTATTGTACATGCTGGAGCTAGCTGGAAGACTGAGGGGAAAAACAAGCCATGACAAGCCCAGTCAGGTGTACCATGCGTTGGATTAGAATTATAGAATCAGAGAATAGTAGACTTGGAAGGGGCCTATAAGGCCATCGAGTCCAACCCCCTGCTCAAGGCAGGAAACCACCTTAAAGCATACCTGATAGATGGTTGTCCAGCTGCCTCTTGAATGCCTCTATTGTGGGAGAGCTCACCACCTCCCTAGGTAATTGGTTCCATTGTCGTATTGCTCTAACAGTCAGGAAGTTTTTCCTGATGTTCAGCCAGAATCTGGCTTCCTGTAACTTGAGCCCATTATTCCGTGTCCTGCATTCTTGGTTGATCGAGAAGAGATCCTGGCCCTCCTCTGTGTGACAACCTTTCAAGTATTTGAAGAGTGCTATCTTGTTTCCACTCAAACGTCTCTTCTCCAGGCTAAACGTGCCTAGTTCTTTCAGTCTCTCCTCATAGGGCTTTGTTTCCAGGCCCCTGATCATCCTTGTCGCCCTCCTCTGAACACACTCCACTTTGTCTGCATCCTTCTTGAAGTGTGGTGCCCAGAACTAGATGCAATACTCAATATGAGGCCTAACCAGTGCTGAATAGAGTGGAACCTGTGCCTCGCACGATTTGGAAGCTGTACTTCTATTAATGCAGCCCAAAATAGCATTTGCTTTTTTTGCAGCCACATCACACTGTTGGTGCATATTCAGTTTGTGATCTACAACAATTCCAGGATCCTTCTCGCTTGTAGTATTTTGAGCCAAGTATCCCCCATCTTGTAACTGCATTTGGTTTCTTTTTCCTAGGTGTAGAACTTGGCATTTATCCCTATTAAATTTCATTCTGTTGTTTCCAGCCCAGCGCTCCAGTTTATCAAGGTCACTTTGAAGTTTGTATCTAGCTACCAGAGTATTAGCTATCCCACCCAATTTTATGTCATCTGCAAATTTGAAAAGCATTCCCTGCACCTCCTTGTCCAAATCATTAATAACAATTTTGAAGAGCACTGGGCCCAGGACTGACCCCAGCGGTACCCTGCTCATTACCTCCTCCCAGTTTACGAAGGTACCATTATTCGCCGGGTGGCTTAGTGTGACGTGTGAACCCACCCATGGACTGCAGTCCTATGGTCACTTGGCAGTAAGGGTGCGAGCCCTTCAGGAAAAGTGGATGACTTAGAGAATTTAGTTGGTGCTAGAAAAATCTCTTCCAGCTACAGCCCCTGGTATTACTTTTGCTACTATCTTTTTGATAGAACTGGCTTGGAAAGCAAGCACCTTAGCTGAATTAACAGGAGCTAGTGTCCATAACTAAGGGATCCTGGTCTAGATCTTGGAGCATTCCCACAATTGATCTTGGTCTAGTTCGTGGAGCATTGCCACGATGAATAACAGAAGCCAGGCTTCAAGGTTTAACCCAGAACAGGGACTTTTATTAGAAAAATACAAAAGAAAGCATCAGTGAATGCACAACTTGGTTACAGGAAGACAGAACTAAAAAGGCCAGCCCAGGAAGGGAGAGGATAGATTAAAAATTGGCGACAGCGAAAGACAATAAACTGAAGAACAAGGAAGGAGCAGGGGATGCGAGGAGGGGGCTGGTTACCCATCTTTAGTCTGCTGAGACAAACAGAATGAGAGGGGCAGAATCCTCAGCAGTAGATTAAGGACCTTTCTACACTACAGGGGTGTAGCGGGCACAGTGTGAGCGATCCCGAAAGTAGCAGCTTCTGGATCGGCGCGCTCAAGCCACATCATGGGCGCGACGTCCTGGGTCGTCGGACGTCACACCCACCATTTTGTGTGTGTGTGTGTGTGTGTTTTCTGCCAAGAAAAAGTGCTCCTGCGCTCCGGCCAAAAAGTAAGGGGTTTTGTTTTTGTTTTAAACCCACCGCCTTGGAGTTGTGCAGCTTGGCTCCGTGGCCATTGGTGCTGCTGCGCTTATTTGCGAGTAAGTGCAGCAGCACCAGGGTGGGTGGGCACATTATTCCACGGTCCCTGGAAGTTCCCAGGACTGTAGAAGAACTGGGATTTTTGTGGTTCCTGATAACCAGGAAAACTCCCGTGCCTGTCACCCCCACTCCCGGGACTCCCTGTGCGTCATTTGGACACACAGGGGCCAGCCACGGGCCAGCCCAGGCATTTTGCCTGGTGTGGAAAGGGCCTAAATCCCAAAGTGGGAGATCAAATATTCCCAGTCCACAGCAGGGCATTCACTGGGTGGGAGTGAAGGGATTCAAGAGCCAAGGTATTCCCTGGCCACAGTAGGGCATCCACTAGGCAGGAATGCAGGCACCCAGCCAGGAGTTTCAGTTCTACAGTGTGCCTGCTGGCAGTAGTGCTCTTAAAAGCACACTAAACAGGGTTTTCTATGGTTTTAGGAAAACAACATACCAGGGTGTCTTCTGAAAAGTGTTTCCCCCACCCACCCTCAGGGGAACGAAAAGGCTGCCAGAACTACTTTCTGAAAAGTGGATTGATAGGCACTTGTTGGTGAACCAATTTTCAGGAGATAATCCACCAAAGTGTTGAGGGTCCTTAGTATTGTCAATTAATGGGTGGCAGGCTGTTGCCCTGATTGCATTAGGGTGTGGGGGCAGGGTGACCAGATTGCCAGGGATTTCCCGGTCCTAACCGGGAAAACTGGCGCGATCCGGGCCAACCAGGCCTTGGGGGCAAACCTCCGGGGAAATGGTTGGCTCAATCTGGAGCGCTCCCCCTCCTCCCTGTTCAAAGCACCACCGTGCCAAGCCCCTCGTGGGCAACACTCACCTGGGCTCATGTGGCTGGCTCGCTGGCTTGCGCCACCGCTGCTGCTGCCCCTCGTCGCCTCGCAGGAGGAAGTGAGGGTGCCCAGCTCAGGTGTCCCATTGTCTCTCCCCCCAAACCAGCCCTGGAGCCGGTGCGCTTGGGGCGGCGCTGAGGAAACTTCCCCCTGGGCGGGTGAGGCAGACTGTCGCCCCTCCTCGGCACACTTCCTCCAGCCCCTCCCCCGGGCGATCTGGGGCTTCTTCTAGGCCAGAGTGACGGCGCTTCCTCTAGGCTGAGCTGAGCAGTTTCTAGTCCTGCGCGGTCGCGCTGGCCTTGAAGAAGCCCTGGATCGCCCGGGGGAGGGGCTGGAGGAAGTATGCTGAGGAGGGGCGACAGTCTGCCTCGCCTGCCCAGGGGGAAGTTTCCTTGGTGCCGCCCCAAGTGTGCTGGCTCCAGGGCTGGTTTGGGGGGGGGACGATGGAACACCTGAGCTGGGCGCCCTCACTTCCTCCTGCGAGGCAACGCGGGGCGGCAGCGGCACGAGAGAGCGACATGCGCCCAGGTGAGTGTCGCCCGCGAGGGGCTTGGCGCGGCGGTGCTTTGAACAGGAAGGAGGGGGAGCGATCGAGCGCTGGGGTGGAAGCTTTTTGCTCCTTGGGCAGCCTGATGCCCCGCTCTAAAAGATGGTGTAGGGCTCCAGATACCATCATCCCCAACGATGATGGGGGTTGTAGTCCAACACCAACTGGTGCAATTTGGTCATGTTGCTGGGGACAATGGGACTTGAAGTCCCAACACAATCTCGTGGGCGCCGCACACCCCCTTTGGGCGGCCATTCTGGACCTGGGTTTTGGTTTCCAAAATCTGGTCACCCTATGTGGGGGAAATTGGCTTACCACACCCAAGACTTCCTTAACTTAGGACATTCAGGTGCTAGCATACTCTCTTCTCCATTTCAGTGGAGCTACTAGCTCTCACTAGCTAGACAACTACTAACCAATAAAATGGAGGTGTGGGGACATCTGGTTAGTTTAATCTATCATTTCTTCAAACAAACCAGGATCAAGTCATGGTTTATGATCCTAGCTTGTTCACTAGCCATAGTTTAAACTAAGCAGAGTTTCCTTCATAACAGGGAGCTCCATTTAATTTAAAAGTGGAAGCAGGTGCATCCAGTCACCTCTATGGCTGTGCTGAGGTATGAGTGTGTGAGTGTGAGGCTAGTGCACGTAATACTAAATCATTGTTACATCCAAACTGGGCTACAGTGACAGATAACCTGTAACTTCAAGGGAAATTTATTAAATAATGATCAGATTGTGTAAAAGAACTTTAAAAGAACACACAACCAAGGCAGGAACATATACCTTGTATGTCAAATATTACTATGCAACTTGCAATATTGAAATTATCTGATATGTGTAAACCATTTCCAGGGATCAAAAGCACAGTTCTTCCCTGATCCCTTACGCCAGGAATGTGTGTATGATTTTTTAAAAATCCAATAGTGATGGGCAGTGATTTCTCATTACCAGGTCAAATGCTCACTTCACTGAACACACTTCATTTGGTTTTGTTTTATTTGCTTCTTCTACAGTACGAGTTCAGGAGCAAGAAAAAAGATTAAGAAAATAATGTCGCAGTAAAAGAAATAGTTTCAGAGGACGATTTTTTGACCTTATCTGTTGCCGTTATTGAGGTGTTTTTAGTATTGTTCCTGAAAGACAGCCTCCTTTCCCTTGTGTTTTGTTGTTGGCACAGGATGTTTGTTATTTCCTATTCAGCTACTTAGTTTTGTAATTAGAATATCTTGTCTTCCTCACCAATGTTAAAACGTGTTTGTGTTATTGAAGGACATATTATAAATATTTTACATATTTATATATTTTTCTATTATGTAAATTGGTAGAAGCTATCACAGAGGTGAAGAAGATTTAAGAATAAAGTTAAGAAAGGTTTTCCTTTGTGTACCACACACTCAGCTAGCTAATGCTACAAAGGACATATTACTTTAAGTTCTGAAAGTCAACAAGGAGTACAATCTACTGGGAAGTTCTTCTGCTTGGCTTGGCTTCCATTATTTCAGTGGCACTTACATGGGAAAAGATTCCAGTGAATTGAGTCCAAAGTTAAACATAGACACCATTCAATAGATTTGGTCTGTATTTATAAGGAAAATAAGAATGTCCCAAATATTACTTCAGCTTTTGAGTTTGTGACCACAATCCAGAGAAATACTTCAGGCAAAATTGCAGGTTTGCATAAACACCAGATAACTTTCTAGATTTTCTTCTCTTCAAGATCCATGTTGAATGACAAACTGCTTTTGGAACTCCTCTCAGTTGTTCTGTGGTGTGGAAGAATTGCTATCGGATATGCTAATCCCGTCCTTGCTGGGCAATTGGAGCCAGTTGTGTGGCAACCCAAAGGTAATGGTGGTTGCTATATCCTGGCCAGTTTCTTTTGGATAATCCCATCCTTAATATTATCACAATGATGGAAATAAATCATGACTGCTGCTCTTGTTGCTCATTTTGATAAAGTTCTTATCCAGAAAACAAACTCAACGAAATCCTCACTCATCCCTACTTTTAGGATACATTGAAAAGACTGAGGCCAGCTGCTGCTATATGTACAGGGAATTCTAAACAAGCAGTCACTCACAGACCTTGTTCTCTTGTTCTGATGGGAGCCGAAGATGTCACCTTTGTGGGCAGTAGACAAAACACCCACTTTCCATTTGCACATCACTCAGACTCTATTTCCTCTCAACCAGAGCAGCCACTGCTGAGACTTATAACAGCATTTGCAGCTCCATCCAGGTACACATCTTGTGAAATTGTCACCTGACAGGTGCCAGTTCATCTCTTAGGCCGATTTCTTAGCTAACAAGAAATGTGTTGCCACTAAATGAAAAAAAAGTGGCAGTTCTGTGTCAAATAAGTAGCAAGGTACCATTTTAAATAGTGGCTTTTTTCTAGAATGGAGAAAGGATAAGAAAAAACGGGAGCTGTTTTTATAAGGGGCGCCCCCCCACCACCATTTCTCTCTCCTCCAGAAGTCTGCCAGCTGTAGTAACTGTGTTATTTTCAATTAGACCTAAATCATGTCTGCGTATACAAAAGACAGGTGTCACTGTGGTGGATGAGCTGCTTGTATTAAGCTAGTGAAGCTTTAAATATTGCCTGATTGAGTCATATTCTTGTTCTGGTCCACTTACTACTATAAAACTACAATGCTTACAGGCCCATAGCAGATTTTAAAAAGCAAACTCGGTTTTGCATATTTGTAGAAGTTTTGCAAGAAATGTAGGAAAGTTACCATTTTCAGCCAGTAAAAGGATTGTGTTTAACATGATAATTCAGAAACTCTGTTCAGGTATTTGGGCCAAATTGTGTCCAGCTGTGACTGGTTTGGTCTCAGTCTTGAGGCAATCTATGGTGCAAATCTGTCTCAATGGTCAAAACACAGGCAGAGGTTAGTAACAAAGGCAAATATAATCTAAGAAACAGGGTTTTAAGCAAGGATTCAAGGAGGTTTTCTACATGAGGCTGTTAATCGCTGTATTTACTTACATTTTTTTCACAGAATTGAGATCCAAGTTCTATGCAAAGAGCTTTTCCTTTCCCACTTTTCTGCTGCATAACCTCTAGGTGGAGTTGTGCTATAGCACAAATACACCAGTAGAAACAGCACTATGAGTAAAAATACCCCATTTTCCTTGTTGTAAAACAAATAAACAAAGGGGAAATTGCTCTGAAAAAACAGAAGCGAAACTGAAGGGTCACAACATCGTCTAAAGAACTTGTAAATAACTGTGAACAAGGACTCACGAATCACAGGTTTGCACAATAAATGCCTCGTGTAGAAAAGCTCTGAGTAGTTTGAGCCTTAGTCCTCTGGTGAAAAAAATCTTCAGTCAGTTTCTAGAAACTATTGAAAATGCTGGTTCTTGCCTTTAGAACACTAAAAATCTGGGACTTGACTACCTTAAGAATGACTTTCACTCATATGATCCTGCCTATATACTGGAAGTGTCTTTGGAGGCCCTGATCAGTGTTCCTTATTGTCAAAAGTGAAATGGGTGATGATAAGAGACCAGAGTGTTTTCTGCTCTGGCACCCAGGATTTCTACCAATAGATGTTTCTTCTGGCTGCTCCTTCTCTTCTCTCCTTCCCTTGACAAGTAAAAACAATTTTATTACACTGGCTGAATTTGGACAACACGATAGTCAGTGGTGGGGTAATCATCAACTTTACAGTTGTTCATCTAGGGGGTACTCCCCACACAACATGGTAATAAATAATCAACTGTAGTGTGGATTAGGATCAGCGCTGAGTTGACTATGGCAGCATTCGGATGACACAATAGTCAATACAACTGACTATTGTCCCCCCCCATTGCTTATCGTGTCATCTGAATTCAGCCACTGTGTATTCCTTTGTGTTACTATAATCAGCCTCCAAAAGATGGAGGCTGTTTATAGTAGTTTGTTGCTGAAAGGAAAGTACTGTGCCAATACTTGGAGTTCATACAGTTGAGCCATGATATTCAAAACAGATTCAGGAGGTAATGACCTGGTGAGCTTTGACCTAAACCGTTTTTGGGTTATCTTCTGGGGGCATGTATTTGCTTGGATTAAGAACGGCTGAGGTTACATTGCTAGTGTCTTTGAAGCAAGGTATGGCAACCACTTTTGGAATTTTTAATATTATACTCCTCCTGCATTTATTATACATGCCAGGTAGTATATAAATACTTTCAGATAAATAAGTAAAGGCACTCTTTTGAGAAATGCAGTAATTTTCAGACAAGAAAAGGCTATCAGGGAGGCTTTGGGAAACATGAAAAATTGTGTGCAGTATGGAGAATAAGAACATAAGAAGAGCCATGTTGGATCAGACCAAGGGTCCATCTAGTTCAGCATTTTCTTTACGAAGCCAACCAGCTGTCAACAAGGACTCTTCTGCCCATGTTCCCCAGCAACTGGGATACATAGGCATGCTGCGTCTGATACTGGAGGTGGCACATAGTCATCTGACTCATCAGCACTAGTAACCGTTGATAGCCTTCTGCTCCAGGAATTTGCCTAGCCACCTTTTAAAGCCATCCAAATTGATGGCCATCACTACGTCTTGTGGTAGCGAATTCCATAGTTTAACTGTCTGCTGTGTGAAGAAGTACTTCCTTCTATCTGTCTTCAGTCTCCCACCAATCAGTTTCAAGGGATGAACCCATGTTCTAGTATAATGAGAGAGGGAGAAAAAGGTCTCCCCATCCACATTCTCCACACCATTTATAATTTGTACACCTCTATCATGTCTATCCTTAGCCTCCTTTTTCCAAGCTAAACAATCCCTCCTAAGGGGGATGCTCTAGCCATTTGACCATTTTAGTTGCTCTTTTCTGCCCCCCCCCCCCGCTCTACGATATATTTTTTTAGGTGTGGTGACTAGAACTGTACATGGTATTCTAAGTGTGGTCACACCACAGATTTGTAGAAAGGCAGTATGATATTGGCAGTTTCTCAGTTCTTTTTCTAATCAAACCTAACATGGAATTTGCTGTTTTTTTACAGCAGCTGCAAACTGGGTTGATATTTTCATCGAGCTCCAGATCTCTTTCTTGGTTGGTCACCGCTAGCTCTGAACCCATCAGATTATACTTGAAGTTGGGATTTTTTTGCCCCAATGTGTGTCACTTTACACTTGCTTACATTGAATCTTATTTGCCATTTGGATGCCCGTTCTCCCAGTTTGGAGAGATTCTTTTGGAGGTTGTCACAATCCCTTTTTGCTTTGAGGACCCTAAATAATTTGGTGTCATTAGCAAACTTGGCCACTTCACTATTCATTCCTCATTCCAGATCATTTATGAACTAGTTGAAAAGCATTGGTCCCAATACAGATCCCTGTGGAAGCCCACAATTTATGTCCTTCCATTGAGTCAATTTACCATTTATTCCTACCTTCTGCTTTCTGTTCTTTAATCAGTTACTGATCCTTAAGAGGACCTCTCCTCTTATTCCATGGCTGCTGAGTTTGCTCAGGAGTCTTTGGTGAGGGACTTTGTCAGAGGCCATTTGGAAATCCAAGTAAACAATAATAATACTTAGAGTGTCATCAGATGAGTGTTTTTTGTGGGTTCCTTTGATGACGCTGCCTACCTCCCATGCATCTCCCGCTCCTTCTGGCCTTTTTTCCGTCACAAAATAAGACCCCGGTAAGTCCAATTTATTTTTAGAAGCGAACCTTGCCGCATTCTCCTGCTGTGTGCAGGAAAAGCAGTGCGATAAAAACACCCACTGAATGGGCCATGTGGTCTAACAACAACCCTGTAAGCTAAATGAGTAAATTATACCTGTATTGCAGATTATGGGAGGAGAGGAATGAGGCTGAGAGATTACTTTTAGGGTTAGTGTGTGTCGTGTTTCCCAAAACCTCCCGCCTTATTGGGAGACAATAAAGAGGTCTGCCACATAATCCACAAAGCTTTATTCAGGCAATAAACATCTCTTCCCACCTGAAGAGAAGTCTAACCTCTAGGAACTTTCCTCTAGGCAAAACTATGCGAGCTAAGCAAGACAATTGTCCTTTCAAGAAAAAGGGAAAGCCTTTTCCCAGAACACTTTAACTTCAACGAGGCTGGTTCTGAAGAAGCCTTTGGCAAGAAGCTAGCCAGGCCGATCTTCTCTCGCCTTCCTTTTGCTCCACCCATTTGAGTCTGCAGTGAACTCTAGGATCAGCTAGCCTTGAAGTGCCCTCCCCCTCTGAAGACTAATTATTTCTTACACACTGTGTATTGTTAACGTTTTCAGTGATAAGTTCTGGCGAAGGTTCATCCCCAACTGATGAAATGTCCATGAGAATCACCTCTCCCACTTCACGTGTAGGTTGATAAGTTTCTGGTGCTGTCTCTTCTGCTTCAGAATCTGATTCCAATTGATCACCAGAAACTCCTTCACCCAACCTAAGGGGAACAGGCCTTGTCATGACAGCGTGCTCATTACACTGCCTTTTGCATCTTTAATATAGGAGGAAGTATTCTCTCTGTCTTCTTTGGTTTTGCCATGTTTGGAATACAGCAAAAAATTATACCTGTGGTGTAGCGGCCATAGAATGTTAATATGAGTTTCCATTTCAGCATCTTCCCTGAGCATCTTTCCCGCTCACAGTTTACATGTATGTTACAGACTGGCCTCAAGATGGCCAGGTTTATCCACACAGCGTATATAGGAAGATCAGCAGGGGTCTGGAGAGAAAGGGGATTATTGTTTTCTTAAATGAACTGCAGCCCCAGAAACTCCAAAATTCACCAGCTACCACTGAGTTATAAAAGCTGTTGAAATCTGGAAATAGTTTTGTTCAGAAACCTGACATGATTTGCTGGTAGTGACATCTGATTTGACAATGAACAGTGATTTAGGTCTGCCTGTAATAAGTGAATTAATCTGAGTTAAAACATAGTGATCTGTCATGTTTAGAGATACCTCAACAGCTGGCTGACTTGTCCTCTGTCAGGCTAGTTTGTCCTGTGCAAATTTTCTGTCAAGAAAGGAAAAGAACTGTTGAGAGAAAATTACATGGCAGTTTTAGAGTTAGTGATGAATTCTTTTCCTGCCAATGTACCAGCTGTGCCAGCAACACTGGTTTTTGTGGTATTAATCAAATATCTCGCTTGCAGCACCTTCACTTTCCCAAAGGCTAAAAGATGAATCTGTCAAAAATTTCAGTGGGATTTGCCAACAGCTTTTCTGAGCTCAAATACTAGTGTGTGCACTTCAGATGTTCAAATAAGGCTTTTAGGGATGTGGCTCTGGGAATTAAAAGTTGTATTGGGTAATTTTCATTCATGCTTAACCAGGATTCAAAGCCATCTTTGCAGTGAGCAATGATAAGTTAAGGAGTCTGGGAAGAGGCCAAACACTCAAGCTATATATCACTGACTCATACCTAGGTATTTATTTTTAGATGTAGTTTTGCAATTAGTAAGGTACAAGAACGATTGAAGGCCATGAAGTAATCATACCACCCTGCCAACTTTTACAGACAAGGCAGTATCAGAGAATGCCAATTTGTGTAAGAAAGCTCGTGTCTTATTTTCTGTATTAGAACATACAGATTACTTAGATTTATTTCTATATTGATTCATTTAAAAGTATAGGCCTCTTTGTATGATAGATTCAAAGCAGCTTTTCAGAATTCCTGAGTTTACACCATTGCTGTTCATAAATGTAATGTAGTGGCCTAGTGGCTAGTTGCAAATGAATTGATAATTGTACTTCAGAGGCTAGATGGAAACAAATAGCATGGAAAGGGAAGGGTTAAACATATGTGCCTGTCTATATCTAGTTAGGCCCTCCATAGTTCTGAGCAAATCTCTCAACCTAACCCACCCCATGGGGTTGATGTGAAGTTAAAATGGTACATTGAACTTCTGGGTGATAGGAAGGGATTCAGAATATAAATAAGCCTCTTAAACAGTGCTGTTCATCATTGGGAGAAGGAAAGGTGGGCCTAGATTCAGTCTCCTTCAATTGCCAAACAGGAAATCGATGCTGTCAAAACTGACAAGCTCAATCATCTACTCAGTAATGATTTGCAGTACATCTGTGTTTCCTGTGCTGGATGCAACCACAAAGTTCCTTCTGGGAGCATGGGAGGTAAAGTGTAAATTACTCATAATCAATTAACTTTCAGTTCTGTATGAGACTTTTAATTATTATTGCTATATTGTAAAGCTATTGATAATCTCCCAAGTGTCTGCACTAAAGGTGTGTGGTTAGTTGCCATATTCAGCTGACTTCCATTGCTGTCTAACAAGGCAGTTTTTTCTGGTTGTGTACTCCTTCCAATAGTCCTACCATATAACTGTGCCCTCTGCCTGCAGTTGATCTATAGTGCATTGAGCAGGGGGTTGGACTCAATGGCCTTATAGGCCCCTTCCAACTCTACTATTCTATGATTCTATGAAGTAGGTGTTGTATCTGAAGTCAAAAAGAAGAGACTGAAAAGCATTTGAATATGTCAGGCAGCAATCCTATACCCACTTACTTGTGATTAAGCCTCATTGAACTCAGAGGGGAACTTCTGAATATACATGTATAGGATTGCACTGTCGGTTTCTTAATTCTAAGAATGGGATATATCTTTCTATTTTTAAATTAAATATTTATTTTAAATTTCCTTTGGTTTGCAATCCACACAGACAATGGCAAACAATATGGAGAGAGGGAGTTGAAAAATCATGTTTCCTGTGAAAATGCATTTAATGCTAGGAACTTTCTAGTATTTGTTGTGGCTATTGGTTTCTGTAAATTATTACTATGATTGATAGGGCTGCATTCATTGGACTTTTCAGTCTCTACTTTCTGTTGCAGCCAGAAGTGCCATCTAAGCGACTCTTGGATGCCAATGATCCTTTGGAGCAATATTTGTTGTGTAGCTGTAGCTGGAAGGGGAGGTTACAATAGGCTGACCATATGAAAAGGAGGACAGGGCTCATGTAACTAACAGTTGCAGAGAAAAGAGAATTTCAGCCGGCATCATTTGTATGCAATTAGTACCTGGTGAAATCCCCTCTTCATCACAGCAATTAAAGTTGCAGGCACTATACTAGAGTGACCAGATACAAAAGAGAGCAGGGCCCTTGCAGCTTTAACTGTTGTAATGAAGAGGGAATTTCACCAGGTACAAATTGTATACAAATGACGCCAGCTGAAATTGCCTTTTCTCTACAACTGTTGAAGTTACATGAGCCCTGTCCTCCTTTTCTTATGGTCAGCCTAGGTTACAACCCGTTGAGTGCAGACGCATTGTGTATGCTGCAGTTGGCACGCAGATCACTTCACTAATTTACCACCAATTACTTGACCAAATAATCCAAGAATGCCACTTTTCAGAAAATGCTTTACCTTTTTTAATGTCATCATGGCATCATTTGTTAATAATAGCAGGAGAAGTGAGGGCAACTCGACCTAATCTTTGGAGTAGTCAGGAGCCAACCTAGCAGCATAGCATGGATTCTCCAGTTGGCTTTCTGCTATAACTAAAGGCATCTACAAACAAGAATGCAAAGAGTAATCAGTGGCAAAGGTCACTTCCTAGTGTAGCCTTCCCCAAACCTTGTGCCCTCCATGCTGATTGGGAATGATTGGAGTTGCAGTCCAACACATCTGGGTAGATTGTTGGGCAAAAACCAGAAGACCCAGGTGCAAATCTATATTCAGTCATGAAGCTCTTTAGGTAATATTGGGCCTGCTACACAGTCTCAACCTAGCCTACCTCCACAGGTTGCTGAGAGGATAAATTGGGGGAGGGGACTAGGGGTATTATCCAGTACTGCCATGGTGTCTCTGCTGTACCCTTGTGCCTAGGGCCAACCACTAGTGCAACAGGAACTAGGACTTCCTAAAACAACCATGGAAATTAACAGAAAAGCTAGTTCCTAGAATAGGACAGATCAGCAGTGTTCCATTCTGCAAGCTCCACTGGCCTCCCCTGATTCAAAAACAAGCGTTTCCACTTCTTTCTGATTTTTTCTTGAAGAACCAGAAAGAAATGAGCATCCAAAACAGGTCACAAAGGAGAGAAACACTTTTTCAGGATGCAAAATAGATTTATTGACAAGAATCCTGATGCGTTTTGGCCTGTCCTTTATTTCAGGGGCACACATGTAGTATTAAAACATATTTTTTGAATGGGTTAATTAAACACATTGCCACAAGGGCCTATGCATATACATTTGCATTAAAAATCTTATAAACATGACAGAAAGCCACTAAGACCTATGCATATATAATAATATTAAAAATGTTATAAATCTGGTATATTGCAAAAGTATAGCATATAAATCCTGTATTAATCTATTGGCAACTGAAAAGGATAATCCTCAAATTCATTCTTATATTCTTAGTCCATTTTTTTCTGGGCTCTGCTAGTTGTTTCCATGTAGTTCTGATAAGATCAAGGTCTCATAGTGGGGTCACTGCTGCTATAGCTGAGGAGTGTTTGCAAATTATCCATGAGTTACAGTAGTGGTAAAAATTCAAGATCTTGGATGCAGAATTTTTAGTTTCAGAATCCACCCGATTTCCCTTCTTAACAGATGTTTATCATCCTGTGTACTAAATTTATCCAGTGATTTCTTCTTGAGCCTCTAGCTTGCTATTTTGCTAGTGCTAGGTCCTGCTAGTATACGGGAGCATTGGATACTGCCCTATGTTTGCTGTCCTGAGCTCGATTGGGGAGGGGCAGAATAAAAATGTAATAAAAAAAGTAAAATAAATAATCCATTGCAATGTTCTTTTTAGAAGTTAATGTCATTGTTTCACAATAACAGCTACCTAATTTGTATTTTTTTGTAATTAATACACGTATAAAATACGTTGGTGATTATTTTTGTTGTTCTCATACTGTTAATGCTTTAAAAATACTTGATCATTATTTAACTATATTTGATGAGTCAATTGATTTATCATTTTTTGACTTGTTAAATGCTCAACCTTCATACATAGGCTTATTTGGGCCTGAGCTTATGTCAAAATCTACCTTGTAAATGGCTCTCTAGTTCTTTTACTGTTATTGTTCTACAATGAAACTGTTTTTACAGATTTCATTTTCATCATTCCTGGATAGCAGAACAAAGTAATACAATTTTTAAAAAATTCAAACTGACTGCTTATAGTTACAGTTTTAATCAATTTGCATAACCTTATTAGCAGGGGAATTTGTTTGTTCCTAGGTATAATTAGAATAATAGTTTGGGCTGCTGTTGCATTTTTAAAGTATTTTAATAAACATGAAACTAGCAGGTGATGATTAGAAACATCAAAGGTTAGTGTGATATGCCTTACACTAGAACAGTAAAATAGTTTTCTTAACTATGAAAGAGAAACATAATTCATCATGTTGGTTTATCGCATGAGGTTAAAAGAAAGTAGTTTTATCTAAAGATTTCTTAAGCAGCCCTCTGTGTTAGTGTGTAATATATCTTACAATGAAGAAATTGAACTTGGGGTATTTCAAATCATGCTATTGTTTAACCAAAAAAAGGTATATTATTTTGGATGTGGTGTATTTCACAACTTGACAACTTGGAACTTTGTAAACTGGCAATTGAGAACAAGTGAAAGTATCTATTTATCTCATATATGTCTTGTTGAGGCAAAGCTGTCAGAAGAAATCTTATCACATGGAGCCCCATTTGTTTTCTGTGGTGATTTATGATAGTTTTGAAAAGGTCTTGTGATCCCATAGGCTGCCACAATTCTCTGACTTTTCTCTATCAATGGATCAGATTTTTGACATTTTTCTGAGAGCATTCAGAAAAGATTTGATAAATCAGCTTGTGGTGTTTATTTTAATTGATCTGAAGCCCATTCCTTCAAAAATTCATCAAATCTTGTGACAGGAGTTGGGTGTGCTGCAGTGAAATGAAAGAATTGGGTTGTCCATGCTCCTCTGATGATGATATAGATATTTTGTTGAAAGTTTATGCTCACAGACGAGAAGATGTCATACCTAATATAGTGTGTTGTAAATCTTTTGACACAGATTCTAATTCATAAATTTCACCCATCACATGTGATTCATGAAACGATAGACAATCTTTGATGAGAAGGTACTTTTGTGTATGCTCCAAGTTCTTTGCTTTCTCTCTCTCTCTCTCTCTCTCTCTCTCTCTCTCTCTCTTTCATAAATAAATCACCAAAGAACAACAATTATATTATGAAACAGGAGTAGTAAAAGGTCTTCGTTCCATATTTTCTTCTTGTTGCGAATGATTTAAAAAGCAACAACAACTCTTCTTCTGGCAGATGAACAAACCATGCACCTCTTTATTTAGTTATTTTCATCACTTATAAGTCTTTAAAGCAATCTTAAAATGACATTGAAAAGCTCTTAAAAGTGTCTAGGAGAATAAAAAGGTCTTCACTTGACACCGAAAGGACCACAACGTACGTGACAGGCAAGCATCTCTGAGAAGGGTATTCCTCTTTAGAACTCGGAAAAGGTTTAGCTTTTTAACTTTGTTTCTTGTTGGATATGCTCAGAGCTAGCTGATAAAACACAGAACTGAGGTTCTTTTTCTATACAGAGTATCCAAAATGTCTCATTAACCATTGTCCTAATACTATCTTCAACTCTTTCACTCTCCTTAATATGTTTTTTTCCCCAAAGAAACCTCTGTAGAGCCAGAGCCAGAGGAGTTATTTCACATAAAAGTCAAGTTCATTTACATTTAATGTACTGGGAATTGGACTATCCCTAAGCAACTTAGCTTAAATGTTTGCCTTCTTTTGGAGATGTTAAAGTTCAGCAGAATTAAGTTAACTTTGGCTGGATCATGTCCGAGGTTTGTTTCTCACTTGTTTTCTCCTCAGTCTCTTCTTCACTTGTAAACAGGCAGAAAAGAGGTGACTTTACAGCGATGCAGCATTTTCTGTATCAGGACAGGACACCAGGGAGAAAAGGGATAGGAGAGCAAAGGAACATTAGAAGTGGGACCGTTGGTTCATTTAGCTCACTGTTGTTTACACTGACTGTCAGTGGCTCTCCAGGGTTTCAGACAGGAGGCTCTCTTAGCCCTGGAGATGACAGGGTTTAAGTCTGGAATCTTCTACATGCAAAATATGTGTGTTCTGCCACTGAGCTACAACCCCTCCTAAAATCATATTAATATATGAATCTGCCTCATACAGAATCAGACCATTTGCCCCATCTATCTAAGCAGTGGCTCTTCAGGATTTCAGTAGGGATTCTATTTGAGAATACAGTAGTGTAGACTGATACAAGAGTTCTCTCAGACTGATTTTGCTCATTTTTGTTTTAAACTGATTCTTGAGCAGTGTAGATGTGCAAATTTTTTTTGAAAGTTTGAAAAAATTCAAAGCTTGACCTTTGGGCAGCTCAGGAAGGGAGAAGGGGAAGGTATGAGGCAAAGGGGAGGTTAATATGCAAGTAATGTTACATGTGACACAGTGTGTGTTTGCATATGTAATAATGCTTACTCCTGGGAGCTCTTAGAATGCTGGGCCAATAAAAGAACAGGCACAGAATTTTAGGAAAGTGGCTGAAGAAAAGTGAGTTAGAGATGGTAAGGGGAAGAAGAAGAGAAGCTGAGGAGAAAGAGCTGAAAGGACACCAGAGTGAGAAGAGAGAAAAAAACAAGAGATGAAAACAGATAGACAATTGAGAAGAGAGAAAAAAACAAGAGATGAAAACAGATAGACAATCACAAGGGAAATAGGCAAACATGTCCTCATCCAATCATTCTCAGACTACAGACTGATTTTGCTCATTTTTGTTTTAAAGTGAAGCTTGATGAGTATAGACGTTCAGAGAACTTTGAAAGTTCAAAAAGGTTCAAAGCAATAAATTTCCTATGCACCAAACAGGCAGGGCATCCCCTCTGCCAGCATGATGATGGACAGCCCTGCTTGGCCAATCAGTATGGCATGAAGGCAAGCCCTGGTCACAACTGTGTGGTTAGGCTGTCGCTACCAGCAGGGAGGCAGAAGGGGACAGAGGCAGCCAGTCAGGGTGTGTGAGGGAGGGGCAGGGCTGCATATTTCAGAGGAGGGATTCACAATGCATGACACACATTTGTATTAATCATGAGCACCTCTGTGGTGAAGGGACTGAGGGGCAAAAAAGCGGGAAAGGAGCAAGACTACTAGCACCCATGGCAACGTGGGTTTTACACGAATGAATAAGGAATCCATTCAGAAGCAGACCCGGACAGACTCGGACACATTTTAAGTTCAGAAATGCATATATTTCAGGATTGTGATGCATTCTGCAGAACAGGAAAAATACATCAGAACAAATGTGCACATTGAAAAAGTGTGCAAAAATGCATACATTTAAATAATGCACACAACTGTGCTTTAGTCAATGTGTGGATGTATACAATTTGAAATTTTCACACAAAATGTGCTCACAAAATTCACACAGTTTTTAAAAGTTCACAAATAAATCCGTATGAGTTTTTTCCATAAGAAAGGACTTGGAGGTGGGGAAAAAGAGGAGTTCTGTAAAAGTGGAGTTGACAAATCTGCCCATTCCTAGATTTCAGGCATGTATCCAGAGATGCCAGGGCTTGAATGTGCTGTAGAGTATTTAGTGTTGTGGCATGAATAATAATAATAATAATAATAATAATAATAATAATAATATATTTATTTCTTACCTGCCTCTCCCTTTGGATTGAGGCGGGTAACAACAATAAATATAAATACAAAGACCATAAAATAGATAAAATATTGAAAACAAATAAAACTAATACATTATTAAAAACATCTTAAAGTTCAACTAGGTAGGCCTGCCGGAAGAGATCAGTCTTCATGGCTCTCTTAAATTCAAGAAGACTGCTATGTTGTAGAATCTCTCCCGGCAGGCCACTCCTAGTCTGGGAGAGGCAGAAGAGAAAGAACACTACCAATTGGAACACTTTACCAATTGATATTAGACAGGCCCCACAGTTCTGACACTGACCTGGTTCACACAATCACCACATCCATGATGGGGTGCACTCCATGCCAAGTGTTTTTTTGAATATTCATGGTTTGTCATGTTGTCCAAACCAGGCAGCGAGGGTTGTGTGATGGTTAAACAACCCTCGCATAACCCTAGAACAGGCCAACATCCTTGCTGCTCGGATTCGGACAACATGACAAGCTGTGGCCATGGCTTGAATATTCAAAATGGATAGCTGCCCATGCACACCCCGCAGCCCCCCATGGCTTAAATGAGCCATGATGGACTGTTTGATCATGCAAATCGCTCCACTTAAACGTTTTCTCAAAACTCTTGTCTTTACACAGCCTCTTCCTGAAATGTGACCCAGCCGTGTATGTTTTGTAGCACATAGTAAAGTGTGCAGTTTCATTGGTAGTTTGTTTTGTGTTGTTTTTACTGAGCTACTGTAACCACTCAAGCAAAGAACTGTAGGATACGGTACCTGTGCAAATAACTGCAATTAACACAAAATTTCAGACCACAAATTTTCTGCACATTTTAGAAGTTACTTCCTCGCTGTTTAAATAAGCATCGGTCAACTCACAGGAGGATTGCTTCAGCAATACAGTAAGGCTCAAATACTTCATAAGGCAAGACAGGACCATGACACTGTGACGCATCTCGCTGGCCCCAGCCACTCCAACCTCCCCATCTGGATTTGGGCCTGAAAGTCCAAGAAAAATTGTAGGTGCATGGAAGTTAAGTTGTAAGCAAGCACAATATGAGGCACTGCACACCATTCCTGATCATAGAGAACATCTGTTATGACAACAGCTTTAGTTTCTGCTTTCCACCTTTGTGGAGCATAAGCTAATAAGGCATAACCTTAATTCTGATTTCCAATCCAATCCAATCCTTTATTACAGTCCATAGACCAAAGGGAATATGTCAAATGTAAAATTGTTACAGAATAAAAATTTAAAAATTATTAAATATACCTGAGACGACTTATTTATATTGCTATAAGCCACTAAATTGCTAATAATTTTCATAAAAATTAAAACACTTATCTTAACCCACAACATTTGCCCTAATGAGTATAGACAAATTCAAAAACTTAGCCACTTGTATCGTTGTATCTTCATTAGTGCCCTGTAACAAAAAGTTTAAATGATAACCTGGGAAGCAGTTTATTATAGGTTGTATAATTGGCCAGATTAAATCATCCCTAGCTTTTTGATAAAAGCGACATGAGAACAAAACATGCTCAACAGTCTCTACATCTACATTGTTACATGGGCAAAATCTAAGGGACCACGGAGTCTTCTTGAATCTGCCCTCTAGAACCATCGAAGGGAGGACATTGAACCTGGCCAACGTAAAGGCCTTCCTATATTTGGGAATGATTAATCACTTCAAATACAGCATTCCATCTTTAGTTGGTTTAGGTGACAGCCCCTGCGATTGTGGCGCTCAAGGGCCCCAGACAGCACCAAGGAGTTCCTGATTATAATTCTGATTTAAACCAACAGGTTTTTTATTGTTGAATTTTCTTAGGTTTTGAAAAGGAAATTTATCATGACCTTATTGTCAATCCTACCTTCTCCCTAATGTATTTGAATCTACATTCTTGCATGTTGACCTATATGATACATGGGCTTAAAATATTTAACATTACCAACCTAATGAAAGGCACCCCTCCTTGACAAGTTTGAATAAAGTGCATCAATAGTTTTCCCCCAACGTTGAAAGAATATATAATATACCATGCCAAAAATTGGAGTAAAAAGGATAAATGTATTAAGGTTCAGCGCTTTTAACTTGCTGGCAAGTTTTATCAGATGTCATTGAAATTTTGCACAATTGTAGACTTCATCAGATAGAGCACGCATGCATATTTCACGTTATTACCTCAACAGCTCTAATTTTTATAAGCAATAGAATAAGCAATCAAATAATTGTGACACTTTTTTTTGGCAACTCACCTTAACTATAGGGGCACAGATTATAGAATAGTTTACTTAAATTTAATATTCCATGTCTGCTGCTGTTTTTGTGTCAGGAATCAAACTGACAGGTTCTCCTCCCATCCTACCTTGATTCAGGGACTATTAGAGCTTAGTTCCATGTTTTTAAAAAATCCTTGTTCATATTTTCAGATTTTCAGATGTACCTCTTATTACTTTCTCTTACAATCAATCATAAACAGTTAATTATGCCAACCACCGGCTGGGGCCTTATTTCCAGATGGAGTAGAAGATCTGTTTTGTTTATATACACTTAACCTCATGGACTGAAGTTAATAATGATTTCAATCTATGTCATATTCAAAAGGAACAGAAAACTTCTTTGGGGTGTGTGGGGAACTATATACAATAGAATTGGAATGCAAGATTTCTACATTTTGGCTGGTGCTTTAATTTTACTACCAGTTTTGGGCCGGGTGGTGGTGATGGTACTGGGCAAGATATCCTTTTCCCCATCGATGTAGATGCTTTGCTGCCCTACTGTTTTGAACCTTCCCCCATCCTTTTCAGTCAGTTGCTCGCTCCCACCCCCCTGATCACACAGCTGCAGGAAGGGGGAAATGTGTCCTATTCTTTTAAAAAACAAATTTGTGTGAGCAAAGATCCAGCTCAGCCAACAACCTCTGTGCAATGTATTTTGGGAAAGGGAGAAGATGGGGGGGGGGGAGAGTTAGGAAAAGAGAACCATTTTTCCCTTCCAACCCCCCCCCCCCAACTCTTCTGCCCTCTTACCAGCAGCTGCATAGGTGTTTGTGGCTTAGATTTTGCCCCCCCTTAATGATCCCCCTTAGGCAGGTAAGAGTAGTAGTGATCAGGCAAGACTTGGCACACAGCACTTCAGGAAAGTGCTGTATCAGCTAGTCCAGGCTGCAGCCACGCACCATTTTAAACCACAATATTTTCCCTAGTGTGAGAGTGGTAGTGAGTTGAACCTGCTTTGGGTTGCACTCCCCCTGAAGAAGCAAGTTTGTAGCTTGGGGGTACTCCTAGAACCATCTCTGTCACTTGAGGCTCAGGTGGCCTCAGTGGCACGGAGTGCCTTCTTCCAACTTTGGTTGGTGGCCCAGCTACGCCCCTATCTGGACAGGGATAACCTGGGTTAAGTTGTCTATGCTCTGGTAACCTCCAAGTTAGATTACTGCAATGCACTCTACGTGAGGCTGCCTTTGAAGCTGTCTCAGAAGCTGCAGCTTGTGCAAAATACGATAGCCAGACTAATAACCCGGACCAAGAGGTTTGAACATATAAAACCGACTCTGGCCCGCTTGCATTGGCTGCCTGTATGTTTCGGAGCCCGATTCAAGGTGCTGGTTTTAAACTATAAAGCCTTACACAGTTTGGGACCACGATACCTGATGGAACCTACCCGCACATTACGTTCGACATCTAAGGTCCTCCTCCAGGTGCCTACTCCGAGGGAAGCTTGGAGGATGACAACAAGGGAGAGGGCCTTCTCAGTGGTGGCCCCCCAATTATGGAATGATCTCCCTGACAAGGCTCGCCTGGCGCCAACATTGTTATCTTTTCGGCGCCAGGTCAAGACTTTCCTCTTCTCCCAGGCATTTAACAGCATATACTGAGTTTTAATTGACCCCAGAACTATATTTAGGCCTGGCTGAGAGTTCACAGCTGTTTTAAATGTACACTGTTTTTATATATTGTCTGTTTTTATGTTTTAAAATTTTGTATATCGATTTTTAATGTCCAAAGTTTTAATTTTTGTAAACCTCCCAGAGAGCTTTGGCTATGGGGCGGCATATAAATGTAATAAATAATAATAATACAAATTTGGGGACCCACAATAAAGAAAGTGAGAGGGCAGATCTGTAACCACTCCAAATGCCCTCATTGGCTGCACACTCTCCAAAGTTAGCAAGCTTATTGGTTCAGCTCACTGACTCTCACAGTAGGGGAAATGTTGTGATTTAAAATGACAGGCAGCTGCCTTCAGCCTGGACTGGCCAATGCAGCACTTTCCTTTACTGCATGCCAAGCCTCACTATTGCTGCTGCCTGCGAGGAGTGGGTTGGAGGAGGTTGGGGGGAGGCTTGCGCCCTGGATCTCTTGGTACTCTAAGCGACCTCCCAATTTGCCTCCCCCTAGAAATGGCCCTGGCAGTAATATTGCAAATTACCACAGATTATTGCTTCTTTCCAGCTCAGGTTATGATCTCTGAAAGTGAAAAGCTGGGAGATGATAAATTATAATCTGCACATGTGCATTAAAAGCTGCAAACAACTAGTAATTAGAACAACAATGATCCATCAAACAAGCACTAAGAGGCAACAACAGTGCATCCTAACAGCCCACCTAAAGGCACGTAAAACAAGAGCCTGTCAGATTTTCCCATGGAGGGATTCCACAGGTGTGGTGCCATCACAACTGAAAAGGCCATATGGCAACAGAGGAGGGCCCAGGAGCAGGGTATTTTAAGCCTATCAAAGAGCTTGGGGTGGTTCATGTGGGCAAAGCAAAGGCAGTCCTTGAACTTACAATGATCCATAATGAGATTTTGTTTGAACATGTGAATTCACCCCAGTAGTCATTGGGTACATGAATCACAGAGATGTAATCATATAAGTGACTGGAGAACAGTTCCAGACTAAATTAACTTCTGGCAATATTTTCATTTACTAGTAATATTAAGGTTTATTGTAACAAATTTGCCTTTGGCTGAGCTAAAGTATTTTTTTCCTATTCCAGGCTTAGCCTGCCCCATATGAAAGTTTGCCAATATTGTCAGAAATGTACAAAATTCAACAGGCTTTTGCTGAGAACAGGTTAATTTAGGATCAACAGATTACTAGTGCCACAGAGCTGCTGAACGTTTGTCTTATGCAACTGTCAAGTCTTCACATACAATCGTACATCCACCTGAACATATGTTGAAAGCCTACAACCTTTACTTAGATGACGAATTGCTAATACTATCCCAGATGTCTTCAAATCTGCCACTCATGTTTTCATGGCAATTTTGTTGAAGCATTTGTTATTATTGCATTTTTTGTTATTGCATTTATATCCCGCCTTTTTTCCTCCAAGGAACACCTAATCCTCCTCCTCTCCATTTTATCCTTACAACAACGATCCTGTGAGGTAGGTTGGGCTGAGAGTCTATGACTGACCCAAAATCACTCAGTGGGTTTCCATGGCCAGGTGGAGACTAGAACCCAGATCTCCCATCTCCAGTCCTAGACTTTAGCCACTACACCACACTGACCTGTAGCATATCAGAGAATGTCCAGTAGCTGTAGACTAGACATATAAACATTTACACAACTCATATGTTACCACATTATGATACCCTAAATAGCAGAGCATGAACACTAGTCAAATGATAATGATCAGGTTTGGAAGGGGTAGAGATCCTGGGCATTCCCAATCTATGCCATCCTTGCTGTAGAAAAGCCGCTAGGAATGGAATGGGGTGCAATCTTTCACACACCTTTTTTACTAGTAATATGGCAAGGAGGGGAATTTGCTTGCATGGGGACAGAATCGAATGACTCTGTCCTGCTTATGAGGATAGGAAGGATGTACCAAATTATGCTTGGTGTGGAGAATGTGGATAGGGAGACATTTTTCTCCCTCTCTCAAAATACTAGAACCCGGGGTCATCCCATGAATCTGATTGGTGGGAGATTCAAGACAGATCAAAGGATGTACTCCTTCACACAGCACATAGTAAAACTCTGGAGTTCACTACAACAAGATGTGATGATGGCCACCAATTTGGATGGTTTTAAAAGGGGTTTGGATAAATTCCTAGAAGCGATACCTATCAATGGCTACTAGACTTGATGACCAGTATGAGAGGCAATAAGCCTATATACAACAGTTGCTGGGTACATGCGGGGGAGGGTGCTGTTGAACCACATCCTGCTTGTGCGTTCCTGGTCGACAGCTGGTTGGCCACTGTGTGAACAGAGTGCTGGGCTAGATGGACCTTTGGTCTGATTAGGCCCCATCTTGAGTATTGCATGCAGTTCTGGGCACCACATTTCAAGAAGGATGCAGACAAGTTGGAGCATGTTCAGAAGAGAGCAACAAGGATGATCAGGGGTCTGGAAACAAAGCTCTATGAGGAAAGACTGAAACAACTTGGCATGTTTAGCCTGGAAAAGAGAAGATTGAGGGAAGATATGATAGCACTCTTCAAATACTTGAAAGGTTGTCACATAGAGGAGGGCCAGGATCTCTCCTCGATCAACCAGAGTGCAGGACACGGAATAACGGGCTCAAGTTACAGGAAGCCAGACTCCTTCTGGACATCAGGAAAAACTTCCTGACTGTTAGAGCAATACAACAATGGAACCAATTACCTAGGGAGGTTGTGGGCTCTCCCACACTAGAGGCATTCAAGAGACAGCTGGACAACCATCTGTCAGGTATGCTTTAAGGTGGATTCCTGCACTGAGCAGGGGGTTGGACTCAATGGCCTTATAGGCCCCTTCCAACTCTACTATTCTATGATTCTGTGATCCAGCATGGCACTTCTCATGTTCTTATGATGTTATGGCAATACAATCTAGTGCTTGTATCTCTTCACCGGCGCTATTGGAATATCTTTAGCACTGCTGTTGAAATAACTAGCTAACAGGCCATACTTGCTGGTAGAAGGAGCAACTCATTATACAGGTTTTTCCCCTGTGTTGCTGAATACTATGTATGTATAGGAGTCAAATATAATGAATTCTTAGAACTGAAATGGGTCAATCATGAGGACTTCAAAAGTAGTCAAAATCCTCCCAGTTCTAATTAATTGGCAACAAAGAGTTTTTGAGTGATTCATCTTTCAAATTCCACAGACATATCATTTCAAGGCGTAAAAGAACTCAAACTATTAAGTTCTTCTCAATTCTCTGAAAGCTTAGGGAGTATATGATCACACAAGAGTTTAATAATTATAAACAACTAAGCATGAATATAAATCAGGGAGTCAAATGTGGAGAATTTAGAATCCCTGGATCCATCAAAATAGCCTCCCGCTGTGGATTTTCAGTATGCTAGTTGATCAGTTTGAGAACTGTGAAGAAAATATAAGGTGGTTGAGAGAGTTAGTATTCGGAGACTTCAGGGAGTACAAAGATAATTGTGGATCAATTGTGCTAGACAATTTGAGGCAACATAAGACTACCATCAGTACTTTAATTGTTTCTACAACAGAATTTGAGAGAGCATTTATTGCAATGAATAATTCGTTAACACCTTATTGCTGTGCTCTGTCCATTAGTTGTGTATTATTTCCCACTTTATATTAAGCTGGTTGAATCCATTTTCCATCTATTTAGGACTAAGGGTTTGGTTTATTCATTTAGTTATTCCTTCCTTCCTTCATATTCATAACATGAACTATTCCCCAAAGTCTTGGGGGCAGATAACAATAAATTAAATGCCAGATATCATTCGTATTAAAGTTTAAGAAAAAAAGGAATCAACAGATTAAAAGAAATTCTAAAACTCAGCTTTCTATCAACTTAATCCTCACCCCCCCAAAACACCACCCGAAATTATAAAGTCAGCATTTTCAATACAACATTTTAAAAACATGTTTCAGCTCAAGCTGTGATGGGACTCTATGGGACAAGATCTACAAAAATTGCAGAAACTGCAGACCTTTTTAAGAGCTCCTAAAACTCTTGTTAAAACAATCATCTGTACAAGATAATCTGGAGGACATTAGCTGAATAAATCTATGCAGCTTCATGGGAAGTCCATTGCAATGCTTCAGAGGAACTTCTGAGAAGGCCTTATTCTATTCTGTATAACAGTGATTGGATATGGGGCAGAGACTGTCCTGAACAGGCCTGGATTTAGGTTTATGGGGGCACTTCGTTATAATAATAATAATAATAATAATAATAATATATTTATTTATTACCCGCCTCTCCCTCCGGATCGAGGCGGGGAACAACATCATCATAAAACACACAAAACTGATTAAAAATACATAAAACCAATATATCATTAAAACACCAATAAAACACTTAAAATTCATCTGAGTAGGCCTGCCGGAAGAGCTCAGTCTTTATAGATCGTTTAAATTCCTGAAGATTGGTAAGTTCACGGATCTCTCCCGGCAGGTCATTCCATAATCTGGGAGCGGCAGAAGAGAAGGTCCTCTGGGTAACAGTTGTCAGTCTAGTTTTTGTTGACTGATCTATGATCTAATTCAGATGTAACTGGAAAATATAGATCACACCTTATGTGAGTAAGCCTACACAGGCTCATGCACTCTCCCTCTCTTCTCCATTTCTGCAGCTATAATGAGATTAGAAGCTTTTGCTTCAGATTTTAAACAAACCATGATTCCCCATGGTGTCTGAACTCAGGAAACTATGGATTGTTTAAACTGTAGTCTATGAAGAAACCAGGTTCTGAAACAGTGTTTGATCTTGGCTTGTTGTCAGTCATTAGAGTTTAAACAAACCACATTCACCCAAGTTCAGCTGTAACAGAGGACACAGGTTTGTTTAAAATTGGAAGCAGACGTATCCGATCTCCTCCTTGCTTAAGAAGAAGGGAGGGGAAGTACATGAAGCTCTTTGCAGCTCATTTATGTAGCAGGAAACTATAGTTTGCCTTGAAAGCTTGCATATTTGTATGATAGAACTTGAAAGCTTGCATATTTGTATGATATTTTTGTTGTCCTGATTAAGGTATTGCACTAATGTGAATTTAAAAAAAACACTTCTGTGTGGTTTGCCTTTTTTTTTGGTCATCCCCAGCCTTTGTCATTTTCTGCCAAGGTGATGGGAGTTATAGTTCAATTTCCATGATCCCAAGGGAAGCTGATGGCACAGTATTAAGATGTTGGTTGCATCTCCTTTCACTTTTGAAAAGATCACGAATAGGGGAAGAAGTGGGCAGCTAGATGTGCCTCTCCCAGAGCCGCCATTGCCTGCTTGAACTTTTGCCCCAGGGCAGATAAGTTTTTTGCATGCAAGCCAAATCCAAGCAGGAGGCCTGCTTGTGCCCGAGATAGGCTATGCTTCCAACCCAGATTGCAGAAATCACGTAAAGACATTTGATTTTTAAAGCACCTGTATCTTATTTCTCATGACATCCCCTACTTTTACCATTACTCTTAGGTGCAATTATGAAAATTTACTCATGGGTAGTCCTATAGAGCACAGTGAGTATTGCCTGATCTATCTGGGCTGTGTGAGAGAATATCTCTCAAACAATTTTCAAACTTCCATGTGCGTGAAATTTGCAATATGTAGCTGTTAGCCAGAAATGAGCATAAGAAAAACCGAGCTGGATCAGACCAAATCTTATATTGTCCAGCATTCTGTTCACACAGTGGCCAATCAGATGTTATGGGAAACCCACAGCAGAACATTAATCATGCCTCTGATACTGGAGGTCATATATAGCCATCATAATTAGTAGCTAAGCCATTGATAGGCTTACCCTCCATGAAACGCACAATGTTCATGGTAGCATATGGCACTATAAGGCTTAAGTAGTTTTGCAGTTTTAATAAAAGTATTTACCCCAAAGCAAAAGTGTGTTATTAGAGCATCATCTAGTACCATTCCCACTGTATATAAAGGGCAGTTCTATCTACTGGGCCTGTTTGGTTTTTCATCATCTCTCAGAAGGCTGTATTTCATACTCTGTTCCTCTTCCCCTGGCAGTATTGTATAGAAAACCAAAACTAAACAATTTTACTTCAAACTTGACTGGAAGGCTAGGTTCTTATTAGATCTCCCACAAGTTCACCAGCATGTAGCAATGATTTTTTGTTTGGTGTAATGCCAATGGATTTAGCCAGTTTTAACAGGAGGCAGCACTTACTCCATTACCCAGTCAATTTTCAGTTTAAATACCATTCTTGCAGGAATATAACAGATTAAAATTGGTTTGACTGGCACTCTGAGGTTTTGGGGTCTCAATTGCACAAAACAGGGAATTATTCTGTCTCCTTGAAGATATGTTGTGCAGAGCAAAGGAAGAAAACAGAATTTCAGTTATTGAATATTTAATTCTGGACAGCAGCTTAATCAGGAGTGGGATTTCAGCAATTGCTGTAGCCCCCACCTAACGCACTACAGTTTCCGTTCTTAGTATTCCTTAATTATTCCTCTGAGATATTTGAGGAGCAACTAGTAGTAAATGAACTTGGCAAATCGGCTATTACCCAAGTAATGAAATACAAATACATATGTTTGACAATTCTGCAGGGAAATTCTGGAAATCAGGATTCTCAATGGATTGTATTGGCCAAGAGTGAGGGGAAAAAACAGGTGTTATCAAAAATTTATCTACAAACAATTTGACTAGAGGATTAAAATAATGTGATGCTTCCCCCTCCCTCCCCAATGGATCCCAAGTAGCTCGGCTAATATATGGAGAGTACTGATTGTCCACTAATGAACCAGGAACTGCTGTGAATGCACATGGTGATGTGGTCCTAAATATTCAAAGATTTTACATTAACATTATTTGCAGCCTTGCATATCAACGCTGCATCTAATCTTAAATGAAAGAGAGATCAGCCCTACTGAGAGAGAGAAAAAAACTCTATTTTATTCAACGGCAAGGCAAGGGAAATGAGTAAATTCAATATTTGTATAAAGAAAACAACTAAAGCCCACAAGTCCTGGTAGTTTGTTTTAGTAATTACACCTTTATGTGTTAGAGCTCATATTTGTACTGGAACAAATGCCTGCAATGCTCCATGCCATCACTCTTTTACTTGAGCCCTCATTTCTTTCTGCCATGAAGCACTTTTTCCCAAACTATTTCACACAGGGAAACTTGAGATTAAACTTGATATGATTTTGTTTTGCCCGTGCCTCAGATCCTAGGGCACTTTAATCACGAGCCACATGTCAGTTGCTGCAGATTCTTCCCCTTGATATCTCAATGTGCTTGTTTCTCAAATTAACATAATTTACACTGTCCGTAATGTCAGGAACAGCACGATAAAAATTATATCATGTAAGGCTTTTACTAATATTCAAGAAGGCACAAACACAATGACAGTATCAGGATGAATCTTCTAATGTTTAGCGTAAACTGTGATAAAGCTGCAAAAGTGTTCCACACCCCACAGGTCTCCATTTTGCCATTAGCTGTACCAGTTTAAACAGTATGCTCCAAGAAATATCGATAGGTCAAGTACAGCAGGGAAGTGTGTGTGTGCCCCAGTGGCCTTTACACTGACAGTTTCTCCCACATTAAAGAGTTAACTAGCATCCAACCAGCTCAGAGTGCAAGCTAATGAATGAAATGGAGATTGATATAGACTCTCTTTGCAGATTCATCGATCTGTATCTTCTGAACTCAGTTTAGGAATTCTGCAGGCAGTGTTGCATGAGTAACCCTGGCATGGGGCCCATTAGCAAATAACTCTTTTAAATGTTTGCCTTCAATGGATTCATTTATCGTTGCCCAATCGTATGCCCAGAAACTTTGTTTGCATTTTTTGTCATTGTGATTCCAAGGTATGAAAATGTTTTATATCATAAATTTGTGAGGCGTGACATGCCGGGAGTCTGAATTTCAACATGTTTTGATATTGTTGATGATGATATTCTCTGGAGTTAGACATTAGTGCCTCAGCTTCGTCTACCCATTGCCATGCTGTTGGGGCTTCAGGTATTTTTGTGGCATTCTCACAACATGTAAGCTTGAAGAAATTAATTGTATGATGTAAGGATTTAATTAGTTTAGAATCTTTAGTTTTTCATTTGAATTGTTTCTTTTTCCTGAGATTTGTCCAGGGGCATGCCAGAAATAGCTAGAGCTCTACTTTCCAGTGTTGTTGTGATGTGAAAGTCAATATTTCATTGAAGGGGTACTAACTTCCCTGCAGTATTGCTTCAAGCGATTGGACATGTTCCCTACATGTACAAGTGTATGGTTTGAAATGACAAACTGGGATACTTACTCCAAAGCAAATCTGCTTGCATGTCAGTACTTCAGCTTGCCAATTGAATACATGTATTAAAACAAATCTTAGGGCTGGTTTGCTCATTTCCATGTGTAAACCCTAGTTCACATTAAAAGTTCTGAAGATGGGAGCAGGGGGCATGTCAGGCACAGAGCTAAAATACATGTAGGGAACTCCAATGCTGGATATAGAAACAAGCCAAGAAAGCCATTGCTTAGGGCCTCATATTATGATGGGCTTCTAAATATGTTAGAGGTAACTAAGATGTATTATAATTGAAATTGCTTGGGCTTTCATGAGTTGGAAAGTCTAGTGTGACTTACAGCAGAGTTGCCTTATATAGAGAAAGCGTGGCAGCACAGCTTTTAGTATTGGAGGCAATAAATGCAGACTAGAGCCAATTTAAAAGAAGTTCAACTTACCTTATTAGTGCTTTTATATGCATCTTCAGGGGAGACTAACACTGTTTAAATTAGGGGTGTGCACTGGATTGAGTCCGATCCACAATCTGGATCCGATCCAGGGGAAATCGGATACAATTATCTGATTTCTGATCACCCCGCTGGATCATTCGATCCAATCCGATCTGATCTGGAAAGGACCTGATCCAGATCGGATGGATCGGAGGATCGGCGGGCCCCCGCTGGCGCCCGCCGCCACTTCCATTGGCGGGCGCCAGCGGGTGCCCGCCGATGGAAGCGGACAATGGGGGCAGGGGGCTTACCTTCCGGGGATGTCCGCTCCCCTCTGCTGCTGGCCGCTACTGCAAACAGGCTTCGCGGCCTGCCCCTAGATAGCGCGCCAGGTGATGTCATCACCTGGCGTGCTACTCAGGAGCAGGTCGCGAAGCCTGCTCACAGTAGCGGCCAGCGGCGGACGGGAGTGGATGGCCACGGAAGGTAAGCAGGGGGAGGGGGCTTACCTCCCCGGGGCTGTCCGCTTCCATCCACTGGCGCCCGCGGGCACCAGCGGATGGAAGCGGATGGCCCCGGGGGGGTAAGGAGCGCGGGGGAGGGGGCTTAGCTGCCGGGGCCGTCCATAGCGGACGGCCCCGGGAGGTAAGAACCTCAAGGGGGGAGGAGGGAGTTAGGCCCCCCTCACCCACCAGCCGCCATTTTTTCCTCATAGACTTGCATTGGGGGAAAGCTTTCTTTCCCCCAATGCAAGTCTATGGGGAAAACAAAAATGGCAGCCGATCCAAAAATCGGATGTGCAATTTTTGGATCGGGATCGGACCCGATCTGATCCGAGGGGCCTCCGATTTTGTCCTGAATGATCCAGGACAATATCGGAAGTCCCGATCCGGGTTCCGGTCCGATCCGGGGGGTCCATGCACACCCCTAGTTTAAATGCAAGCACTGCCTAACACAGGGTGGTGCCCTTTCTATTATAATGTAATACACTTTTATCTTTACTTTCCGTTTTGCACATTCCAATAAGATCTCTGAGGTTCAAGTTTGGGGTTCGGATGCAACACTGGTGGTGATCACTGCATTCTCATTTCCCCTTCTCAGTATGATCTCTATTCGTGCAATCTGTGAGCATGAAATTGTGCCCAAAACAACCTGAACCCCCAAATAATTGACCTAATGAACATATCTGAAAAAGCAGTCCGTGAAGCCTAAGTAACAATTTCCCCAAATAGAAACAGATTTGGGAATTTAGATTTGAGATCCGAATCTATTTAGATGTCTTTGGTTTTTACTGGAAAGCTTCAGAATACCCCTACTCTGCAACCTCAGGGAATACAAATAGTTAGTTATATTGTTTGTTTGTATTATAGTGTATGGTTTGTTCTATTACATTTTGTCACAATTTATTATTTTATTACAAGATATCTCACTAAACCTGTATACATTGTGGCAATATGCTTTGACTAATAGTTTGACAACACAGCAAGGTGGAAACAATTCCTTTTGTGTGAACTATAGAGTTCCTTAATCACTGCAACCTACTTCATCCCTTGCAAGTCTCCACTTCCCATTTTTAAAAATATCTGAATTGTCATCTCTCATACATTGATGTAACTCCAAGGAGTTCCATGAAAATATTTCTGCTTTACTCTAGTGCAGCTAAAATCTGAATTAGATCTGATACTCATATATCTTTCAGGGCACAAATAACAAATAATTGTAAGTAGATTTTGCATGCTGAATCTAATGGATTGTCAGGCATGCTTGACATTATTCTATAGGCAAGGCCACAGAAAATCAATACATCTTAAGCACGGTTTAATTTATTTGTAGGTTCTTAAAACTAATGACTTTCTTTTTCTGTTTGTTGATTTTATTTTTAGCATTCACACTCATGAATAGTTACAATTTTATCACACTTATTAGTAGGCAAGCTACAGCTTCAGTGCCATTAAAATATATAAAAAATATTGGCTATATGTATGAAAAATGCTTTCATATAACTGAGGCTGAATCTGACAAAGCTGTAAATGAAGGGTCTTTTGACAATGTATATTTTGATATTAAATTTATATTTTCATTTTCTTTAATTGTATTAAAACTACTACTAAAAGTATCAGTAGCAGCAGAAAACCTAGCATAAGAGCATTCTGTAATCGCTGCAGAAACCACCGGATTTCATGAAGGTATTGATTTGGACAGCCTGATGTCTTTTTTATTGGTCTCTCCCCCCCCCCCCCCCAGTTAACATTAGTTGGACTGGATCTTAGGGCCTTGGGCTCATAACTAGGTACTCTTTTCTCCTGAACCTCTATGTGTGTGTCCCCGCCCCATTTATCTATAGCTTACTAGAACAATTACCAGAGATATACAGCATTTTGGGATTGGTTTAATCAGCCATGCATGCTGAACTGGTCGTGGTCTGTAAGCAATAGCTGATTAGCTGTTAAAAGGAGAATAAGGATGGCTATTATCCTACTGTGCATGGTTTTCATATTTTTCAATATTGTATAGTAAGCTGTAAAATGTACATTCGGAACATTGATGACATCTGTCTTTTCCTGGGAGGGCAAAGATGAAGTGGAGTCAGGGGAGCTAGGCAGGGCTGGAGCCCCATGATAGGCCCCTACTCTGCCCTCAGTACTGGAGACATTGTGCTTGCACACACACACACACACACACACAGTAAACAGTGTGCACAAATAATGCCAAAAAATGTGTTTTACTACATATTTTGGTGGAAATCATCTTCCATGCTTCCTGGAAGCAAAAGTCTATGGAAGAGAATTCCTGGAGAAGGCTATCAATGGTTACTAGTCCTGATGGCTATGTGTACCTCCAGTAGCAGAGGCAGTAAGCCTGTATACACCAGTTGCTGAGAAACATGAGCAGGAGGATGCTGTTGCACCCATTTTCTGCCTGTGGGTTCCTAATCGACAACAGACTTCTGCACTCGATGGACCCTTGGTGTGATCCGGCATGGCTCTTCTTATGTTCTTATGACTAATATCTCTTCCGTGATAGAAAACTCAAATGCAGACACAAGCTTCCCCATTTACAGCATACAGACAGGGAGAACAAACACACACTGAAGCGCTCTCTCTCTCTCTCTCTCTCTCTCTCTCTCTCTCTCTCTCTCTCATACACACACACACACACACAGAGGGGAGAAGAGATACAGACTGCCTCATTTGCACAAAATAGACAAACAGGATGGACAGACATACACACTATTTTGCTGCCAGAAGAGGACCGTTATATGCTTCCCATTTCTTACTGGAAGTCCTTGGGCCAGTCACTTCCTCTCTGCCTAACCTACCTGAGAGGATTGTTGTGAGGATAAAAATGGGGTGATCTTTAGCTCCTGCAAGAAAGGCAGAACATAAGCATAACAAAATAAAATAGTTTTATACTAGAAAAACATAATTGCCTTACACTATGTCCATAATAAGCCTCCCTGGTGTGTAAATGGCCAACTCTGCACTATATACTGCTTTACTATGTGCACTATACTTACATGCCTGTTCAGTAGATGCAAGATACATCTATTACCCCACTTGGAAATGTATGCTGTAGAGGCTCCAGGGAGGGAGCACAAAGAGTGATACCAACATTTTAAGAACTTGCTTCTTGTATGCCCCACCCATTTGCCTCCATCTTCTGCATGAACATCAACTAAAATAAAAATGTTATTAACAGCAAAATCAGCAAAAAACCTTATTGCACTTTAAAGACTAACACATTTATTCTGACTATAGCCCACCTTGTCAGATGTATGGAGTATTTTGCAGAGTTTCATTTTTATATATACAGCACATACGTTGTGTGTGGAAAATAATTGTAAACAGTGGGGTGCCACAAGATTCTTTGTTGTTTTACAGTAGGAAAGAGGATGAGGGAAGAAAGATTGCATCCTTACATCACAAGTCTAAATCTTTCTTTCCTCATCCTCTTTCCCTCCTTCAGGGTAAGGCACAAAAGTAGTTCAATGGATAAAGAAACTTGGTCTGGAATTCTAAACACACTTACTTACTAGGGAGTTGGTGTGTTGCTGTTTTTCTACTGCAGTGGGGAGGGTGTCCAGAGAGGGGTAGCTGACTGGGCAGTGGGGGACACTTCTGTCATCACCAATAGCTGAGCCAGCAAGTAATTCAAAAAGACCACAATTTCAGAATTCTCACATGCGCCTTCTGGGACACCCCCCCCCCCCAAATGGAGAGTCAAAATGAACCAGGAGATCCCTTCTGTAGATATGTAGTTACTCTACACATTTAGCTCATTCAGTGATTGGCTAAACACACTAAAAGTTAGTAGCAGGGGAATTTCTCACAAAACAATTGGACAAAACAATTCTCCATTTCTCACAAAAAATATTGGAATGTGTCTGAATGTTTTGTCTCATAACTTGGGTTCTACAAGGGCTTGAGACTCGCTCATTGTTTTTTGAAAGCTGGGAATCTGGGCTAGCTAGTGGGCCTGTCAATCATGGGCTGGGGGGGGGGGGCTCTTAACCCTGTGGTTCATCAGGCTATAGCTCTAGAAAGGATTCCACTGGAAGGATGCACCCCCTCTCCCCCAGGACAAACATCACATCAAAAGGAAGACTAACCTGGCCCCATCCCTCCTCCAGAGAAAAGTGCAGCTGCAGGGAGGTTGCTTTTCCCAGAAAGATACTAGTTGTCACCTACTAGGTGCCTTTAGACTGCAGAACTTAAGGGAAGCGTGCTTTGGCCCTATCCATTGCATGGTGGCTATTGACTTGTGTTTGTTTGCGGATTGGGGTGGCTGTTGTATTATTACAACTCATAAGCTGTATCGAGAATTATTTGATTGAAAGGGAGGTATAAATCTTCAGAATAAATAAGTTAAATAAATCAGGAGTTGTGTCATCACAGTTAATTTGTAGATATATTTTTGCACACGGTGCACAATTTTTCCATGAATGCATGTTGGGGCTGATAGACTTGAGGAAAGCAGGAAATGAAGATGGGCAATTTCCACTTGCCTGTTCCAGTTTATGCTTCAGTAATAAGTTGCTCAGACTGAGAAACCAAGCCAGAGTCATCAGGTTTTTAGGACCAAGGGTAACCGAATTGGCCACTTGTGTCCCTTTAGCCCTATCGAGTGGTCTTCTGCAGCTCTCTCCAGCTTTCTGTGGTGGTGGCATTGCAGTCCAGCAGCTTTCTTCTCTGGTAATTTTCTCTGGTGGTGCAGGGGTAAGACTCCTGGTTTCAGATATTTTGACATATGTGGTGACTTATAGTAAATAATGGATACCATGCAGTGGAGGCTGGTGGCTCCAATGTTAGGGGGCTGTGAATCCACCCTGGGTTTCTCTCAGAACCAGTCAAAACTCTAAAATGAGCTATCCAAGGTCGTAAACCCATTGTGGGGATAGTGTTCAGGATAGATCCTTTTAGAGTTCTGACGGGTTCTGACTGAAACCCAGAGCAGTTTCACAGCTCCAATGACATCAGAGCCACTAGCCTCAACTAATCTTTGGTCCCAAATATTCAAAATCTTGATTTGGCTCCTTAAAATAACATTGTTCTCAAAACAATGAGATCTGAAAATGGAATGGTTGTGTGTGTGTGTGTGTGTCCATGCATGGGGGAGTAGAGGCAGGAGAGGCTTTTTTGGTTACAGGATCAATCAATCTTACTGCCATAACCAGTAAGAGAGCGATCCTATGCATGCTTACACAGAAAAAAAGTCTTAGCATTCCTAGCCAGCCATGTTGGCTTGGGAATGCTGAAAATTGTGCCCTTATGTCCAAAGTGAAGCTTTCAAGAGCACCACTTCGTACCAAAGGCTGTATGAAAGTATTTCTGGGGCTGCAGTCAGGCAACAGTACGAACTATTTGCGCTACCACAGCTGTAGCCACCTAAGGCCCCATTGCCAACTTATAACAAAAACTTTATAAGTGGGAGGTGTTCCATCATTGCCAACTTTACCAATATGAAAGCTTTTCAGTGCTAGGCTGAATTGTTGGAGAATCAGATGAAGAACTAGAGGGTGTATAACAGTTGGATCATGCATTTCAAAGCAATTCTTTACACTCGTAATGGATATGGCAAATGTGTGGATTCTGTCAGGATTTCTTCTGACAGCCATGAACACAGATATTTTTTACAGTAATACAACTGCCCAAATCACTAGTAGGAATACAATGACTTTTACTGTTGTTTGTCAGTGTACCATCATCACTAAAAAGTGTATGCTTAATATTTTCCTTAAAGTTATTTGATATTTTTTTAAAAAAAGGACAGAATAACCAGTTAACCTTTAAGTGGTTATTAGGTTTAATCTTTGTCATATAAAACTAATGCTATACATATATTTTTTAAAAAGCATTCACCTGGATAAATTTAACAAGGATATATAATTCAAACAAATGTTAGTATAATATCTTTCAGAACATGCCTGTTTGGAAAGTGATTCTTAGTAATAAAGAAAGAACAAAAACTTAGAGCAATCTTAGAAACAGGATCCTAGATATTTACTCAACAATTCTGAAAAAGCAATACTATTAATTCTTGGGCAGAACAAATAATAATAATAATAATAATAATAATAATAATAATAATAATTCTCAATTGGGAATCTAAAATATCAATTTTAACAAACATTGGGAACAACATTTTGAAAAATAAGAGCTAATATCATGCTACCTGGTAAAAATTAAAAAGTATTACAAGGCATTGTTTTACTGGCAGTTTTATTTGTGATTAGTTTTCTAATCTCCCTAATATGGATTTTGCCTTTTGCCACAGCAGTCACACATTGGGTTAATGTTTTCATTGAGCTATCCATCATAACCCCCAGATCTCTTTTCTGGTCAGTCAACCACCTGCTCAGACCCCATCAGTGTATATGTGAAGTTAAGATTTATTGCCACAGAGTTCATCCTTTTGCACTTGCTTATATTGAATTGTACTTGCCATTTTAATGTCCATCCCCCAGTTTGGAGAGATCCAGATTTGATGTCCTCAACAAATTTTGCCACCTCACCATTCACCACTACCTCTAAATAATTTATGAACCACTAAAAAGCTCTGGTCTCAATAATACAGATCCATGGCAGATCCCACTATTTGCATTCCTACATTGTGAGAATTGTCCATTTATTCCTATTGTCTGCTTTCTGGTCTTTAACCAGTTACTGATCCATAAGATGACCTTTCTTCTTAACCCATAACTACTAAATTTGCTGAGGAGTCTTTAGCGAGGGACTTTGTCAAAAACCTTTTGGAAGTCCAAGTAAGCAGTGTCTACCAGATGATTTCTATTGGCATTCTTGTTGACACTCTGAAAGAACCCTAAAAGGTAAGTGAGATAGGACTTACCTTTGCAGAAGCCTTGTTGATTTGGATAGCTTTAAATGGGGGCTAGACAAATTCCTGGAGTAGAAGGCTGTCAATGGCTACTAGTCCTGATGGTTGTAAGATACCGCCAGTAATCAGAGGCAGTTTGCCTATGTACACCCGCTGCTGGGGAACATGATGGGAAAGTGCTGTTGCACTCATGTGCTTGTGAGTCTCCTGTTGGCCGCTGGTTAGCTACTGTGTGAACAAAATGCTTGACCAGATGGACCCTTGGCTTGATCCAGCATGGCTTTTCTTGCGTTCTTAATAATTGTCCTATATTCTTGATAATTTTATTTCTAATAATGCTTTCTACCAATTTACCTGGAACACATTTTACATTAACCAGCCCATATTAGCCTACCCACACTTTAAGATCACCAACAGAGGCCCTTCTTACTTGCCCACCTTTGAGGGCAGTTAGGTGGACGAGTACATGAGAGAAGGCATTTCCCATCAATACATTCTTTTAAGAAGGCTCTGAAGACTTACTTGTTTACTCTGGCCTTCCCCTGATTATGTTTTATTGGACTGGGTTGCAGCAGCAATTGTTTTGGAGGTTTTGTCTTATGCTAGTATTTGTTGTTGTTTTTTGAATATTTACTGTTTTATTACAAAATCAGTACCCTGGATGCTGGTAATGAAGTCTTAAAAATGACCCAGAACTTCTTATGTTCTTAAACTTCTATTTTCTTTTCATATGCAAAGGGGAAATATAGCATTTTGGTGCCATACTCTCTCATGACTGCAGATGTAACTGCTTACATCTTCCTGAAATACATTATTTTGGAGGAATGTTTCCCTGCTTTGGCTCAGTCCAGATTTAAAATTTAAGGGCCACGTAAAATACTGTAACAGCATAGTTTTTTAAAGGGTTAATAGGAAATTATGTAACAACTTTAAAGGGAATAAACTTTTCATTCTTGAATTTTACAGCCAGCTATCCTTACAGAGTCTAGTTAAAATTTCTATCCATAAAATTAGAATAACAATCACTTACTTATTCATAAGTACTTAAAAATTCTTTTTCATGGTTGTGTTAGTTACATTTGCTGACAAAAGGAATATTGAGAAGTTTCCATAGTAGCTTTTATGTACCCCAAAAGTTTTCAATTTGGAGATCATTCTCTAAAGGCTGGCTCAGTTATTAAAAACATTGTTTTAAAGAGGAAGAAAGTTATAAATTAGTGAAGTTATACTGCCATAAGGGTATCCCGACAAAAGTTGAATAAAGCTTTTGCGGGGGAATCGGGGGGAAATAAAGAGACGACACAAGTATGTATGGTTCAAATTATGGGCCACATTTATTATAAATCTGCAAAGGGAGACTGGGTGGGCCCTGTGCTATGGCCACAACTATGCGAATCATTATATTGGGTGAAAACATCCTATGTCTGATGAGTGGCGTCTGATGATCGCAACTTCCAGCCATACCCTTTTTGGGGAGGGTAGACCTTCCCGCGTCACTCCCCCGCCACGGGCTGTGCCCTATCCCCCACTGGGGCTGCACAACCCTCAGCTTAAGGCCTCGGACCTCACCTGTCACCAAAATGGTGCCACAGAATGCTCACCATCCCTTTCCTTTAAGCGTGTCCACCTCTAACAGCCACGGGGGACGAAAAGCCTATTGCTTAATCATTCACCCCCCCACCTGTGCAGAATGACTTCTCGCAGTGCTCTTTGAAGATCAGACAGGAAGATGTTGTTGCCCATCTCTTAAATGGACCCCATCCTGTCTGTATAGCTCCCTCCTTGTCTGCAAAATGTCCTGATGAGAAATAATACCATCACCATGCTTCAGCAAGCTTAATGCGATTTCCCTATTTACCTTCTTGCGGGCCCGATCCAGGGCCTGCATGTCACAACCATCCCTCCAGACAACTCCCAAAATTGGACCATAATATCACCATGCCCAGCCACCTTTGCTGAATGACGTGGAAATCATCCAAAGCCTGTAATATCAAGGCTTTTCCTTTGCACGGCCCAAGGTCATCTCCTCCCAGATGCACCAACAGCACCTGAGGTGGGAACTGCACCAGACCTTGCTGCAATAATGTGGGCAGGAGGTGCTCCCAGCGCATGCCACGTCTGCCCAGCCATTGGACACCGGCACATTGGCTGAGTCCAAGCTGAGTCCCATAACTCAACTGGGAAGCCCTCCGTCTGGCCCAAAATACCATGCTGTGCCTGCAGATGAACACATGCAATGGTGTATGTACCTTCCAGAGATCTAAAAAGAAAGATACGAGAATCGTAACAACATAATCCCACCTATTGTCCCGGCAATGGCCAGACATAGGAGTGAAAGGCTTTAGAGTGCCATCTGCCAACATCCTTCACTTCCTGGGATGAAAAACCCAATGCCGTTGCTGTGGATGCTGCCCCAATCCTAAAAGAATGTGTGCCAAAACGTAGGGCACCTAAACCAATTGCCTGTAGGGCCAGCTTTGTAACTTTTGTCAACGGAGCCCCATCTGCATGGCGGAATAATGTCGCGCCGTCTGATCCTCTTTGCTCCAAAACACCCATCAGGGCCTTAATTGGACACAATTCTTCAAACTGTGCAGGGAATAAGGAAATCCGGGCACCCACGCCCTTCTGGTATGTCTTAGTTCTCCTAAGCTTAATTGTTACTTACATGTGAGAAACCACAATATCCTGAAACTATAAGGCTCTCCCTGATGTGTCAACTTTAGGTGACACCACCAACTCCGAAACCCGCAGCGCCCTGAAAAAGGCTGTGAGTGCAGCGGTATGGAATAGTGCCGCCTCAAATGGAGAGCTGCACACAGATGCCCAAGCCCCCTTAAAGCCCATCAAAATGTCTGGTGACAAAGGCTGCCACACATCCTAAGTCCCGGGCGATGTTCTCACCTAACCCGGAAATCTAGTGTATTATCTTTCACGCCCTTAATCTTTGCCCAAAAGGATAGAGCAGGTATCTTTCCCGCTATAGTCCTGGCCGATAAACCCTTGTGATGTACCGACAAAATTGAAGAAAATGATCCAAAGGAATAGGCCACAACTGCTGCAATTGTGCACAGATTCTGAAAGTGAAAAATTCCCTACCTGATTTGTCGTACGCAACCCTAGTGCTAGGGGCAATGGAATTCATCATGGTCTGCTCAGCTTCAGCTCGTCAATCTCCCATAGCACCTCTGGCATGATCTCCAGGATTGCCCAAGGCCCCAGCTTCTGAAATCTTTGCACCTGGTTGCGTGACAAAGCGTCCCCTATGGTATTATCTAAACCTGGAATATGTTTAGCCCTAAACAAAATATTATGTTTAAGACAATGTAATGTAAAAGCCCTGATCAAGGCCATTACCCTGGGATTCCTAGAAGACAAGGTATTTATAACCCAATAGTGGCCTGATTATCACACCAGAACATAACCACTGCACTCCCACTGAGGTAGCGAGGCTTATACCAGGCAAATTTGCCCTTGGTTGGCTTCCTTGCGGTTGTGCCCATGACCAATTAATACCTGACAACCATGGCAGCAACCCCCAGGTACCATATGGGCCCCAGTGCTGTGCAGGGGTAGTGGGCCCCTGACCCAGCTCACCATGCTTCTGGACTGCTGCTGCTGTTGCGCCCAATGTCACGTCTGCCATAATTGCCGGGGGCTGCCCTGGAGTTGTCTGCTGTGCACTTTTACTCTCTGGTGGCTAAGGCATTGCCTTTTCAGGTGCTTGGTGATGTGTAGAGCTGCTAGATGCTTCTATGGTATCTAAATGGGCAGCAAGAGATGACAACAGGTCATGCTGTGCCCTCTTCCTCGTTGTTCTAGGGCGTGCACACTCCTTGGTTGAAGGAGCCGGCCTGCTGGCAGAAGGGATCCCTTTTTCCTTTTCAACCGCATCCAGGCATGCAACAATGGCTGTGATATTGGAAGCCCATTCATCTTCAGAAGAGGAATCGGGCACACTTACTGGGCCTTTGGGGGGGGGGGAGGCACCCTTACCCTTCTTGCCACCCTGCCCTTTTTTGGGAGGCATTCTGAATTCAGCTATACAATATATATAATAGCCTTGAAAAGCCTGGACACCTCCGCAACCCCTAACTTGCTACATACCCAAAGAAGAGGGGAGAGGGTGGAAAAGCGAGGAGGCAAAAGACAAAATACCAACCCCCCCCAAAAAAACCGTAGCTTTCTTTCCTGGAGAACCTACCCCGGTCTCCCTGCTCCCAGTCCAACACTCTAATCACTTAAAAGTCACAGTTATACCTATAATATTACTTTCCTGATATCTAGTGTAAAATAATTTAAAGTACTTCCACCTGAGAATCAAGTAAAACAA
>JARDYH010000001.1:330877653-330922653 GCA_029215795.1 Anniella stebbinsi
TTGGATTCATGAGTGAAATCTGCAGCAATTTTCCAGTAATGTATGGCTGAGAAGTGAATATTTAAACAGGTTTATTGTATATCCTTGTAACTCTGGCAATCCATTATGGCTAATAAAAAAGTATGTTGATGATGTTTCTAAACTCCACTTCATAAAACAAATAGAAAGAAGAAACTATAGACTATTTATAGGCATTTTTTTTGCTTCCTTCATGAAAAATACCAATAAATATAATTAACACTTTCAGGATGGCATGTAGTGAAGTTTCATTATCTTACCAAAAAAGTGACTTCTATTTTGCTTAAATAAATATTTCAGGAAACTTCAGATTTGTCAAAGTATTAATTTGGTTGGCATACACTTAAATGCACAACACACTAACATTGTGTGCTATAATTATATTCCCCCAGCCCACTGCTCTGTTTCTAACTCATTGACCACTGGGCCTGTGGAGGGAGGGTAGAAGGTATGTAAGGCAGGCCTGATTGTTCCGATAGTGGTTGGGATCATGGGGAGGCTCCATAGCTCAGTAATAGAGCACATGCCTCAGGTTCAATCCCCAGCACCTCCAGCTAAAGCATAAGGTGCAACTGTTGAGTGGCCAAGTGTCCTATTTTTAGGGTGACCAACTGTCAAGATTTTCCTGGATTTGTCTTGGTTTTTGTTCTGTCCTAGGTGTCGGGGGGGGGGGGATTTTCTGTAATTTTCTATAATGTCCTGGAATGACACACTTTCCCCTTCAAGACCACCATTAGTGTGGCAAGGGGGATGATGTGCTTTCTGGAAGCCCCTATTGTATCCAGTTTCCACATTAACCAAGATATTGTGTTGCCCACCTTTTTTCATGCATCCTCAGACCTGTTATGTGCTAAGTTGCACTCTTTGGATGTAAGATGGGCTTTAGCGTTCTATAAGTCCAGATCGGAGATGTTTCGTAAATCCCGTCAGCTCTTTGTCTGTTATGGGGGAAAGAACAAAGGGCAACCTGTGTCATCTCAACGCCTATCCAGTTGGATTGTTCAGACAATCTCGTTAGCCTACCAATTGGCTGGTCAGGAGCCACCGCCTTTGGTTAAAGCACACTCCACAAGAGGCCAAGCCACATCCACTGCTCTGACTTATGGTGTATCCGTCCCTGACCTGTGTAGAGCTGCTACCTGGTCTAATGTTTCCACCTTTGTTAAACATTACAAGTTGGACGTGAGAGCCAGACAGGACTGCACCTTCGGAAGAGCTGTGCTTTCCTCAGTTCTTCAATGAATGGGTCAGCGAGCCTACCCTCCTCCGGTAAGTTTGCTTGTTATTCGCCCATATGTGTGATGCACAGAGACCACGAAGAAGAAATGCAGGTTGCTTACCTGTAACTGTAGTTCTTCGAGTGGTCATCTGTGCATTCACACAACCCACCCACCGTCCCCTCTTGGCATCGCTTTTGTTTGTCAAGTTGTTTCCTTCGCCATGCTCATAAATAATTGATTTTGGAATGGATTAAGATCGTCATCTTGGTTGCGAGGCCACGCGGTCTCAGGGAACTGAGGTGAGCGGGAACCCGGAGCATGCGTGATAGGACGGTGGGGGGAGGGGTTCCCGCCTAAAATCTAAGCTATAGAAGTTTCCCGAAATGGGCTCGGTGCCGGCGCGAGCCCATATGTGTGAATGCACAGATGACCACTCGAAGAACTACAGTTACAGGTAAGCAACCTGCATGTATTTGAAGAATAGCATTTGGGTGATCTGTGGTATGGTGCAAATTCACAGAATAAATTATTTGAGGTGATTTCGATGGGAAATTAATTGGTTTGCCTTCAGCAAAATTGTAATTATAGCAACTATTTCTATATTTGACCTATACATATACATTAGCATATTAAATTTGTGTCCACAACTGTCCTCCTTTTTTTTGGGTGATGCATATCCTCTTTTTGCAGTGTGTAAATGGCCACCCTAAGAGATGATGGGAAAGATCTGAGGAGCTACTGTCAGTTAGAATAAACACGACTGAGCTAGGTGAATCAGTGGCCTTACCTAATACAAGGCAGTTCCATGTATTTATCTAACCTCTGGCATTTGCATGGAAATGGCTGTGAAAACAGCAGAGCTCTCCAAGAAAATATAAAATCACTAGTATGATTTCATTCATTTTGTGATTCATTTTTTATTTTTCATTCAGCTTCATAAGTAATTTAAAATTAGTTCATTTGTTTAGTTATTCCCATTTAGTTTTGTTTTTTCATACTCTTCCTATTGATTTAAATGGGAGACTCCGCTGCTCTACTGCTTGTAACATCCATGATTTACATTCTAGTGGCATGTATCTAATATTTTTTCTACCCTGCGAAAGTGATAGTAATTTCAGTTATAAAATTTAGACAAAATATGCATAAATAGTCCTTAATTGTGATATCCTATTAATTTCATTAGGGTTAAAAATGCACCCTAATCAAAATTAGGATCAGCGAGTCCTTGCTTTGAATGTCTCTGTGATGGAGACATTCGAAAACATGAATGACTCTTTATACATTCACCATTGCTTATTAATGCCTGAACTGGCTCTGAGGATTGAGAGTTCACAGAATCCTGTATGCAACTAAATGAAATGCAATGAATTCCTCACTGCATTGGGGAATGTTCAATTCATAAGGCATTGATTACAGTGCAGATTCCTTATTTTATGTAATGCATTTGTATCATGGTAAGGAAATGCAATACTAACTAATGGTGTTGCTTTCAAAAACTTTCCTGAGCATTGGACTGGATTTAGGGTTTTATGGGGAGGATTGAGGCTGTAGCGTGAGGGCTCTGGATATTTTTATTTCTCTGTGGAAGGGGATTTTAAAACCTTCTCAGCATACTATTTTATGAATGACCATGAATTTCGCAGTATGAGTTATGTGAAAGAAGCTTTCACTTTTCAGTCAAACTGTACAAGTAGCTATAGGCATTGAGAGACAGTGCTCTCTTTCCACTTGGTGTTTACAAAAAGCTTAGATGGTAAAGTGAAATCTATAGATTTACAATGAATGCCAAGGTGTTCGTACATAATTGCATCTAGCAGCACAAACCGAACTAAGGTCAGCAAAAGAATATTCATGGAAAATTCTCCGTCCAAAGAGGGAAATCTCCAGCCAGTTTAAAGCAGATGCATGCACTTCTACATCAGGTCTGCCACCCATTTTTTGTGGTTATCATTAGGCAGATGTGTAAGTTGCAATGTAGATTTTAATCTTCGCTCATAAATCAGTCACTCCAGTCTCTTAATCTTTTACAGCCTATCTCAAATTCCCTTCAATTTATTGGCATATTTCTCGTTTTGACAGGCCCTGGAGAGTTTTGAAGCTGGTCATGCTCATGTACTTTTTGACAATGTGCTTTCTGACTAGACAGTATAACACTGTTTTTTTTTCGCAACTGCTATACACCCAGTGTGCTGCTTTCTACCACTTCTGAATCTTTAGAAAAGCACTTTTGAAAAAGAAAATATGTTTTAAAGATTTGAATTATTCACACTGTCCAAGCTGTGCATGTCAGAAAACCATCTTTATTCTGGGTATGTAATCAAGGAAGAAATGTTTAAACACAGACTATTGTCTTGTTGTTCCTTTGAATAAACATGGGTTTATTCATATTACAAAGCCTACAGAGTTTCCATTTGCTAGTTCTGAGTCTTTCAGACTATCAGTATAAGGCAATGCAGGCCATATGCAGCAGCCTGGTAGCCATATCAGGTCTTCAAAATGTTATTGTATGATGGATGCTTAATACAAGGTAGCACAAGGAATGAGGAATTCTCTGGGAGTGGGAAATTGTTTGCCTGCAGTTAATACAGGTGTCAGTAGATACTGCATGACCACAAACTCCGCTTTTGCTTTAATCTTGGATTGTTCCTTGTGAAAATTATCTTGCCTTATTTTCCTCACAATTGTCTTGTCTTTGCACTTTTTAAATGGAACCCACTTTTAGCAATGTTCATTATTGTCCCCTAAGGACAGGCTGTATTTTCCAAACTGAAAAACAGAATTTAGAACAATTTTAATGTTTCAATTAAAAAAATGATACATACAATGTGTAACTGTTTTGACCAATTTCTCAGACTTTGAGCATAAGTTATGTTCTTTTTCATGTGCTGTAGAAGTTCTGTGTAATTGGGGAAAAGGGTTCATAAGGCTGCCTGTACAATTTGGGTCACTAGTCTTCAAGAACTGCCAAAGTATTGGCCATGGTATATTTTTAAAAGAAAACATTCATAATATACAGTGTGTAGCTACAGCCAAGGTTGCATTTTATGGGTGGACTCCAATGGTGTTGCTCCGTTTACGTAATTGCTGTAGCGGTTGCATAATCAACTCTAATAACACCATGACAATTGCATAAACTAGTGTGACAACTTTTATAGGAAATCTGTTGCACCAACTCACGCTATTGGTGTTGCTCTAGGGGGCAGCTGCACTAGCATTGCCTCAATTGCATAAGCAGAGCAGAAGCATTGGATGCTGCCCTATGTTCTTGACTTCTTGCCTGACTTTTTATGTTAATTTCACTTAAAGAACAGCTGGCCCACAAAAACAGCTGGCCTACACATTTCCTTAGAATTTTCTGTGAAGCTAGGCACTATCAGTTTATTCACTTTGTGACAGTGCCTGGGAGCATCCCTACCATGCAGCAGAATGAAGCAATCCGCTGCAGTAAGCGTCATGACAGGTGTGTGTGTGTGTATAGATGAAGTCAGGAATAATGCAGCAAGACTTGTTAAGTGTTAGCTGTAGTTAGGAATGTTACCACTGGAGCTCTGCTTCAAGCAGTACAAAGTCTTGGGCCAACGTTGGCAATAGCCATGTTGATGACGAGTCAGTTGTATAAGAGTTCTAATTTTATTTGTTGTGTTACTGTTGCAGAAAAACAGCTCTGCTTACCTCCGTTCCTCTGCCATTCTGTGCCTCGCTTTTGCCTCATTTCACTATATATATAAAAAATCAGCTTTGATCAGATGAGTAATGGTGTTTCTGTCAGGCGTAAGGGTTATGAAGAAACCTAACATGACCATTGCCTAAAGAAGCAGGAAAAACTCCTTAACAATGTTTTGTAGTAGCCTTTATGCAAAATTTTGCCCTCACTCCCCAAGCACCTTCTCAACTCTGAGTGGCTTTTCTATATTCCTCACGCCAGTCTTTGCTTGCTAATTTTATGATTATAATGAGGCAATAGGATTCTGTTTAACGGAGAATGACCTTTTAATTGAAAGGCTATAAATTCATTTTCTGTGGCCCACACTGAAACAAATTAAAATAAACAGACTTGCTATCATTTTTTGTGGCATTGCCTTTCTGACCAGGTCACTACCAAAATCCTAGCTCACTTATTTCTCATCTAAGCACTGATTTAAAATGTTCAGGTATCATCTGGCTGGCACTTTATATTGTTATTGTCTAAAAGCCAGAAAAAGAGACCAATCTTTCACTGGTTAAATTGAAAGCAATCGACATCGGGTTTTTATTTTATTCTATTAGCATCTGGCACGCTGCCTCTTAATGAATGCTTCCTAAAACAGTCATAAGAACTTAGATGTTATAAAGCACAGCTCAGATGGATCTACTGTATATTTTTAAAATTAGTCTCGCAATCACATACCATATGCCGCTTAATTTCCAGATTATGATAAAATGAAAATTTAGACAAAGCAGTTTGTCTGTCCCTTTATGCCAGTTTTCTTTTTGCTGATCATGGACTCATTAGTTATGCATATGTTATTATCAGGAGGAGAAAATAGCAAGAGAGTTCCTTTCAAATGAGCACTTGAGATATCAAGATACTATACTGATGAAGGCTATGTATAAGTACCTAGTGTTAGTAGTGATAGACAGACAGATAAATTGGTAGAAATGGGATACAGATTGCATTCTCTGAATTGCTTACGCCGGCACAGCCCCGGTGAAGTCATTAACCGTCTAATTTTTGGTTTGTTAACATTTTAAATCAATGGGGCTACTTCAAATTTGAGTGTCCAAGGTTTGTTGTTGTGCTGCCTTAAAAGGTGTTCACGAAGCATCTAGCAGTGCTTAGATGAGAAATATGCAAACAGTTAATTACTTTATTAGGATCGTCTTCTAGATGCTTGACACAGGCTTACTTAAGTCTATAATATTGTGTTGGACTACGACAGTAATAACCAAAAGAAGCTGTAGTATCAGAAAATATACTTCAGCTTTGTGCTGTCAGCATTGTGCATCTCTATCATGAGCACATCACACTCAAACAATGGAAATTTTTCATATCCTTTAAACTTTTGCATCCTGTATATTTGGTTGTTAGACAAATAGAGCAAGCTTTGCTGACTTCATTTTCATTCTTGGCAGCATGTTTTTATCATAAGGCAGATAGTCATTAATTTACAGAATCAACGCTGGGAACAGCTTTTGTGATCTCATATTAAATTTCCCCCTGAATCCGCCCCTTGGCAAAAATTACTCACATCGTTAAAAAATATTTAATTAGGCTGTAGTTTATACCCAGCTCACTGGGGAAATGTTGGAATTAATATGATTTGCATGAATTCTGTTTCTCTTTTTCTGCTTGAGATTAGTTTTGAATTCAGTTCACAGGGTCACTGACACTGCCAAGGACTCACAATCGTGAAGGTCAAACAGGTAGCAAATACATCCCAGGGGTAGTTTCCCTGAAAATACAGCTCAAAATTGCTTTTAATTATGGGTTACCTAAAAGGCCATTTGCTGTTTTTATTTTCAATCCATATATCTGAAGCATTGTATAGATGCAAGTTTTAGTTCATGTCTAAACCATTAAAGCTTAATCACACATGGCAATCTATAGATGTATATTTGTATTTAAAGAACATCTAGTTAAATTTAGCATTATATGACCACAGGTTTTTGACATGAGGAAACACTTTGACAACAATTGCAGAAAATTAGGGGAGGGGAAAGTTCAAAGAATATTTCTGAGGGACATGAGTTATGATTCTGTCTTTCTTAATAATGCATCCTGGCTGATCAATTATCCCAGACCAGATTAAATGCAATGTTTAGTTATGCATTATCTTATTTATTATTTCAAGGGTGGGGGAAAACCCTTAGGAGTTCCTTTGCTTTAAAAAAGAGTGAGGGGGGAAAGATTTAATGGAATATTTAATTAATAATCTAATCAATTAATCTCTGTTACATAAATGGTGAAATCTAATTCCTCTTTGCAGCTATATCAATAAGAGAAGAAGCGGAATGGCTGCCCACTTATCAGGATAATGGGAAACCATTAGAGATACAAAGAAAAAGTGAAATTGTATTAGTTCTGCTATGCTAGCAGAGATACCAACAGCTTTAATAAAGAACTTTTGTCGTTAGGACAGACTACAGTATTTCTGTTATGACTGTAATATGGGCAGTTCATCTTGGTAAATTTATTTATTAGCTGAAATAATGATGAAATGTATCGTTCAAGAATCTTAATAACGATTATGTAGGATGAATCAAGATATTTTTGATAGTAGAGTAGGTATGCCTAAAGAGTTGATGGGAAATATGGCATGTTAGACCCCTGCAAGTAAATAAAGAACTGGAGATCTCCGGGGGGAGAGAGGGGAAAGAATCCCATATGACTTTGTGTTTGGAATATTTTAACAATACGCTTGCAAGAACGTATAGACTCTTATCAAACGTTGATGACTACCTATCTTGCAAATGTAGCTAGCACCCCTGTTTTTAAAATAATAAAGAGTCAAGCAAGACTCCTTAAAACTAGGAATCTTGCTAAGAGAATCTGATATGCTGATTGCAATTTAATTGATAACGATGAAGAAGAAAATAATTTTTTGAACAGTTCATTTCCTAAATGCTTTTCCTATTCTCTTTTGTTGTCTTTTTGTTTTCAAGTATTCTCCAAATCTATTTTGCGAATCTCTTGGGTAGGTTTCATTTTTTCTAGATAAGTGATGTTGTGTATTTACAAAAACACTAATGTAATTATGCAGTTTAACAAAGTTTGCGTAAAAGAATGTTTGTGAGTGTGCAAAATCTGCAAAATCATTTAAAAGCAAAATGGAAGATTAATATGAATATTAAAACTGAACTTTATACTCTTTGAAAGTCAATGCACCTAAGTGCTCATGAATTTGAAATGTAAGACGTCAAATTATATACACTTAATTAAGGATGTGCACAGATACAACTGAGGCTATTGGCACATTTCTACTACTGAAGGTTTTATCAAGAATCTTATTTAGAGAAATGTTAAACTATATTAGGCTGTTCTTGTAATATAGAAAAGTAGGATATAATAACCTACTGTTTGTCTCTGGAATCCATTCCCCCCTCTGAAAAAAACGCAGAACCACTTCTTACATCCCCCCCACTCTTTTTATACTGATACATTTTATTTTCACATTCTCTCCCAAGCTTCTGCTCCCAGTGATTCACTATTATGGATTCTGGCAAGAAAAGACCACAGTTTTATTTGCAGCGCAAAATTGTCCAAACACACAAGCATTAATTATGCACATTATGTACAAAAATAATGCTGCTAACCTTGCCAGCAGGCAGACTTCTTAGTCAGTAAATAGCATTCCTCTCCAGCAGTGAGAGATTGAATTCTCTTCCCTGTAGGTGATAGTAATACTGGCCACTCCCACAAAATTACATTGCTCTAAAAGGTAAAACAAAAACGCCTTTAGTCTCATCTAATATGTATTGACAATTTTGAGTTCTATTTGTTTACTGACTCCCTCTTTTTCTCAGCTTTATTGCCTTCTCCATCTTAGCAATCTTACCACTAGGATTCTTCTAAAGACCATTCCCTAAGATTATCTTTTTTCTTTAACAATGCCCTGAATATGTTCTGTTATGTATTAACTAGGCTGACCATATGAAAAGGAGGACAGGGCTCATGTAACTTTAACAGTTGTAGAGAAAAGGGAATTTCATCCAGTGTCATTTGTATGCAATTAGTTCCTGGTGAAATTCCTTCTTCATCACAACAGTTAAAGTTGCATGCACTATACTAGAGTGACCATATACAAAAGAAGGCAGGGCCCCTGCAACTTTAACTGTTGTGATGAAGAGGGAATTTCACCAGGAACTAATTTCATACAAATGACACTGGATGAAATTCCCTTTTCTCTACAACTGTTAAAGTTACATGAGCCCTGTCCTCCTTTTCATATGGTCAGCCTATATTAACAAAGGAGATAATTCCAAATAGGATTCTTGATGGATCGTTGAACTTGTTATCTTTTAGTTAGAGCGGTATCGAATAGACAAGGATGTTTTTCAGCTGTTTTGTTTCAGTTATTTATTTGGGAGGTAGGGTGAAAGTCTTTTTGGGGAGATGAGAAAGGAAGTAGCTGCCATTTTGCATTTCCCAGAAAGCTGTATTCTGAGGTGCTTTTTGAATTTTTGGGAAATTCAAAATGGCTGCCACCATTAGAACTCCTTTGGGACTTATTGGGGGGCATCATTATAGTGGACAGCTTTATTTACGGAAGAACACACACTTTACTTTTTACAAAGTTCCTCCAGCAGATCATTTTATATGACAAGTGCACTGTTAACATCACAATGTACTGTTCCGTGCAACCCTATTTTTGTACCTAAACTATTAGGGGGGAAAACTCTTTTTTCACATTTTCATGTCTTCCTTTTTAGAAGACTGTTTTGCCAGATGCTTTATCCAAAAGTATACCCAATGGTTTAAAAGGTGTTCCATCCTGTTTGGAGGATGGGATGGGATCAAAGGTTAACAATGCAATCCTATATATGTCTAATCAGAAGTAAGTCCCACTGATTTCAATGTTCTGAGAATCAGTGAAATCAATTGGAGGAACAAAGTTGTGGCATGGGTCGTGAAACTGTTCCTGGTCATCAGCTGGTTGGCCACTGTGAGAACAGAGTACTGGACTAGATGGACCCTTGGTCTGAACCAGCATTACACTCATGTTCTTACGTTTCTCTTCAAACTAGTGAAGAGCCTTTGTCACACCTGTCACCGCTGAACAGAATTCATTCCTTCTCTTCTGGCCTCAAGCCCACCTCCTTCCTCCTTCCCCCACATTTTAAAGCTTTTGCTAGGGCTGCTTCATCTCCTCTACCGCCACCTCAAAGCATCCGTTGACGCCTCCACCACCATCCCTGCTGCCAATATGGCCACTCCAAGCGTGGGCTTGACTTGCAAAGCCCAAGGCCCCCTCTCTATCCTCACCATTGTGTTTTTGTCACTTTGTGCCTGTGCAGCGGGGTGCTACATGGGAGCTGTTTTTCCCCAAACGCCTCAGGCTCCTGACCAAGGTGCGGAAATATACTGTTTGGCTATGAAAGCTCAAGCTTTTAACTTTTTCAAACTTTCACAATTTTCTGCATGTCTACACTGCTCAAGCTTCTGGGTTTGTTTGTTGTTGTTGTTTTTAAGAAAAATTAGCACAATCAGTCTGATACATCTCTAGTAATAAGCATTACACTACCGTATTCTTATATAGATTACTTGATCAGTTCCAGGAATTTTTGGTCAAATTGCTGTTTCTCCAGAGCAATACTAAGCACATTCTTCCCTTGACTCTGATTCAACACAGCCTCCTGATTCCTGTGTGTTCTGTCAGTTCAATGCAAATGCCATGATTGAATAACATCTTAATGTCTAGGTTTGATCATACTGATATAACTGATCCAAAAAAAGGATTTATTGGTGTAAAATATTCCTTTGAGCCTGCAAAGCCTTAGGGCCTAAAATGTATGCCCCTTTGAAAATGCAAACAGATAATTTTCTTTTAAAAAAATAAAAAAGATGTGGTGAGTTTGGTAAGCAGTACATGTGGATATAAAGTGAAGCAGATAAAGCTCCATTAAATGTTATCACAAAATAGAAATAATATGATGGGGATAATTTAATAATAGTTTTAGGATGAGTTTTGACTCTTTTATGGTGCGGCATGTTAAGCCACGGTGGTTAAGCATTTTGAACTAAACATTATGGCTTAGCGTGTCATGTGAACCATTCCTAACCGTGATGGCTACATAATCACAGTCTAAACATGAGCACTTACCAGTTGCTGCAAAAGGGTTAGCAGCCTAACCCTGGCTTAGCGTGTTGTCTGAACAGGCCCTCTGTGTTGGGAAATTAGTGTGTAGTATGGGGCACAAGGACTGCCATGTTAGTGCAGTATCAAAGCTGTGCCAGCTTTGTGAGCTTCACCATGATGTTGGTGACAATGGAGTGGTATAGGATGGATGCTACTACACTGTCAACAATTACTCTTGTCAAATATAGCATCAATGTTCAAAGCCACTATGCAGCAGAGAAATGGGTTAGTGGAAATATGTTGAGAAGAAGACGCACACACCATCCTTAAACCCTTTTTGCCACCACAGAGCCAGCAGCTGCATCAGCACTTGTCTGTGCACCTGTCTGTTAAATTGGAGTAAGCTATTTGGGGGGAATGCAGCTGACAGATAGCAGGATGAAGTTGCCTTCTGTAAAGCCAACTAATACAATTCTGTACCCATCTGTACTCTGCTATTTGCAATGAGAGAAATATGAAATATGGTGGCATATGTACTGTAAGTGTTATTAGAGCTCAGCTGAATTAGGGTTCTGACTGACATGATAATTTCTGTGCATCTTTTAAAATCCTCCTCTCCACCCCCACCCCCTTTTAGTGACTTTTTAGGAAGCAGTTAAAAACATGAAAAATGTTGACAGGACAGATTTACAGATTCTTGTTTTTTTTTAAAAAAAACAGGCATTTACATATACAAGCGTGCAGCAATGAGGATATAAAATCTTTTAATGTGCAGTAGTGCAGAGCAACAGATTTTAAGAATGAATATTTTAATTCCACAAATAATTTTTAGAGCCAGGCATTTGTGTTCATCAGCACACAGATGTGGGGACAAACAAGAGGGCAAGCAATGTCCTTTCAGGATTTTTTTTTTAATGTGATGCGGCAACATTACACTGGGGAACATTGGCTATGAAAACTTTGTGGAACATTATGAGGTTAGCAGTGTTCTTGTTAACCTCCTCAGTGTGGTAGGAAAGAGACAAAGTCTGGTGCTTGTTGACGTGTATATTTTATTTCACGTTAAAAGCTCAACGTTTCGGAAAATATCCTTCCTCAGGAGCTGTGTATCCACACACGTTGCTTACAAAAAATTAAGAACTTTGTCAGAATAAAACTCCTTCAGTAATTTTCTTTGCAGGCTGCGTTCTCACTGTGAGTGCAGGACACTCGCAGCGAGAACGCAGCCTGCAAAGAAAATTATTGAAGGAGTTTTATTCTGACAAAGTTCTTAATTTTTTGTAAGCAACGTGTGTGGATACACAGCTCCTGAGGAAGGATATTTTCCGAAACGTTGAGCTTTTAAAGTGAAATAAAATACACACGTCAACTAGCACCAGACTTTATCTCTTTCCTACCGGTCTGCATTGGTACTACACCCTGCGTAACATGATAACCTCAGTGACCTGGTTCACACAACCATCATATGTTTAACAAGCGATGGTGGCTTGTTTAAGCCATGGTGTGTGCTGGGCACGATTTGCATAATTACCTGCCCAGTCATGGCTTGTTGTGTCATCCAGCTCAGGTGGCATGGATTGTTTGTGAGTTTTTTCCTCCTCAAAACAAGCCAGGGCATGGCTTGTTTAGCCTATGATGGTCGTATGAACCAGTCTCTGAAATGGCAGGTTTTGCAACAAAAATCATACATCACAAATATTCACTGCAGTACTAAATATTATATTACTTGTTCCTAGTATGTAAATTATGTACAAATGGGAAGATAGTAAGACAAAGCCCTTAGATAAATCTATCAGAAAGATTTAAATCATAGTCCAGATTCCTATCGCTTCTCAGCCTTTTGGCTAAGATCAAGTGTAGTATCTGTTCTTATCAGTTTAATAGTCCAGATTCCATTGTTGTCAATGGGAGTTTTCCAATCTGACTTCAACATTATACCCAATGCACTTCATAGAAATTGGATTATGAAAGGTACTAACCTGATTGTCCTCAAGAGAAAAGTAGTTCCTTATTTACCAGATATAAACTTGAGTGGACAGCCCAGGTGCAAATGTGCTGGCTGTCTTCTTGACCAGCTGTGGGATGCTAAATTAGAAGTGATTGGGGTCAGCGTGGGGATCAGCTATGAGCTTGTACATTTTCAGCCAGGCTATACTGGGAGTGACATATAATGACATATAATGACTGTCAAAGACTTCCCATGCAAATTTGGTCTATTTTGGCCATCATGTCACAGGAGCACCCATGAATAGGCTGACCATATGAAAAGGAGGACAGGGCTCATGTAACTTTAACAGTTGTAGAGAAAAGGGAATTTCAGCCAGTGTCATTTGTATGCAATTAGTTCCTGGTGAAATTCTCTCTTCATCACAACCGTTAAAGTTGCAGGGGTCCTGCCTTCTTTTGTATATGGTCGCTCTAGTATAGTGCCTGCAACTTTAACTGTTGTGATGAAGAGGGAATTTCACCAGGAACTAATTGCATACAAATGACCCTGGCTGAAATTCCCTTTTCTCTACAACTGTTAAAGTGACAGGAGCCCTGTCCTCCGTTTCATATGGTCAGCCTACCCATGAACAACCATTAAATTGGGTCCTGTTTAGGTGTCCTGTGTTTATACACCCTTCTTCCCATGGTGAAATGAGGAAGTGGTCTTGGCCTCACTTACTTTCCCTCTCCTTCCCTGCTTTCCTCATTGTATGCAGCAAACTATTTGAATGTGTGGTTTCTCTAATCCTGGATATTGATATCCCTTTCTTTAGCCTTTGTTCCTGTCTAGAACTCCATCAGTTTTTCATCATAATTTACATGCTTTTCCTTCTTCCTTGTTAGCTTCCCCATAAACAACTCTTAGGGTGCAATCCTAGACAAGTTTAGACAGAAAAAAACCTATGACTCCTAGTGTGGCTGGCTGGGGAATGCTGGGAAATGTAGGGCTTTCCCCCCTCTTTAAACATGCATAGGATCGCTCCCTTAGGTACTTCTTCATCTGTTTGTGCTCGTGGTTTTTTTTACCCTTATCTAGGACATGTGCTATTTTCTATCTACATCAAATATAAATTCTTCTTACATTCTAGACCCTATGAATTTGTTCAGAATAGAAAGTGCCACTGCAGCAGTGGCATCATGTAGGCCTAAGCCAGCAATATACTAGCAATGTGTAGAGGGACCTTAGGTCAATGTTGAGAGTGTTTGTTTTGCATCTCTAGTTAAAAGGATTGGGTAACAGGTGATGAGAAATAGGTGATGCCTGAAACTGCTGCTAGGCTGCCAACAATAGACAATACTACGTTAGATGGACAGATAATCTGACCTGGTATAAAACAGTTTCATAATTTCCTGTTTCTTTAGTGTTAAGGAAACACTTTTGGCTTCCCCTGAATATTCTTGCATTTTTTTTTATAAAGAGCAGTCACCAAAATATGTGCAGTGCAGTTACCAAAATATGTGTTTCCCAGTGGTGGCTCCAGAAAAAAAATCGGGGGGGGGGGGGGCATAAAAGGGGCAAAGTATATTTCTAGGTGGGTGGGCTGTGTCCCACATGTTAAGATCTCTGGAAAAAAAAATGTTATCTCTCACACTAAAACTGCCATCCTAACCATATATTCTGAAATAAGTCATATATTGATTAATTTAGGTGTTTTTGTTTTTAATATAGCATGTATTAGCCAAATTTAAATTACAGTAAGGAAAAAGGCTTTCAAACAAGGTAGAGTCACTACACAAGCATTTCCTTGACATACAGATTAGACAGACAGAACACTTTCTTTAGAAAATAGTTACTTTTAAATCAGTGCAAGCAGAACCACGAAGGTAGACTCTTAGAGCCTATCTACACAGTCCCTTGAAACGTTTTAAATAGTATTTTAAAACGTTCCAAATAGGTGCGTTCTAAAACGTCTTAGGCCACATTACTGAGTACTCACGTTACAGGAGAAAAATTCTTCAGTCTTTAAAGCGGTGTGTGCGGTCACACACTCTTCTGCCCTGTATCTTTGTTTTGTTTTTACAATGAGTTTAGGGCAAGGCATTGTGGGTGTTGTAGTTCAGTCACCCACTTCCTCCTTTGTTCCTCTGTCATTCCCTAGCGAGTATAGGGCTAAGAATTGTGGGTGTTGTAGTTCACTCGCCCACTTCCTCTGTAGCCCCGCTTTTTTCCCCACCAATCAACTGCTAAGCATTTGGGCACCAGTAAACGAAGCACTGCCCCCATGAATCACAAACGGTAAGGAAGGTCACATTATTTTACTTAAAACGATTTATTAAAAGTGAAACTGTTGTATATAACTGAAGTGAGTTTTAAACAACCTCAGACATACAATGTTATAAGGAGTGCGTCATGTGGCCCAAAGAGTTTTCATAACCCTTATAAAACATTAAAAACCTAGCGTGTAGATCGGCTCTTAGTGTAAGGAAAGTAAGAGCAAACTGAGGCCAGATCTACACCAAGCAAGATATGGCACTTTGAAAAATGGCTTGAAAACTATATATGTAGTGTGTCCTGGGACCCAACAGTTGTCACTACTGGTAAACCGTTTTAAACTGGGGGAGGTAACGCGCGGGGTACCACAGGGCTCAGTCCAGGGCCCAGTGCTCTTCAACATTTTTATTAATGACTTGGATGAGGAGGTGCAGGGAATGCTTATCAAATTTGCAGATGACACAAAATTCGGTGGGATACTAATACCCTGGAAGACAGAAACAAACTTCAAAGTGATCTTGATAGCCTGGAGCACTGGGCAGAAAACAACAGAATGAAATTTAATAGATAAATGCCAAGTTCTATACCTAGGAGAAAGAAACCAAATGCACAGTAACAAGAACATGGTTCCTTGGCTCAGCAATCCTGCAAGCAAGAAGGATCTTGGAATTGTGGTAGATCACAAGCAGAATATAAGCCAACATTGTGACGTGGCTGCAAAAATGCTCTTTTGGGCTGCATTAATAGAAGTATAGCTTCCAAATTGTGTGAAGTACTAGTTCCCCTCTATTTGGCACTGGTTAGGCCTCATGTTGAGTATTGTGTTCAGTTCTGGGCACCACACTTCAAGAAGGATGCAGACAAGCTGGAGGGAGTTCAGAGGAGGGCAACAAGGAACAAAGCCCTATGAGGAGAGACGGAAAGAACTGGGCATGTGTAGCCTGGGGAAGAGAAGATTGAGGGGAGAGATGATAGTACTCTTCAAATACTTGAAAGGTTGTCACACGGAGGACGGCTGGCATATCTTCTCGACCATTCCAGAATGCAGGACACGGAATAATGAGCTCAAATTACAGGAAGCCAGATTCCAGCTGGACATCAGGAAAAACTTCCTGACTGTTAGAGCAGTATGACAATGGGACCAATTACCTAGGGAGGTTGTGGGCTGTCCCACAAAAGAGGCATTCAAGAGGCAGCTGGACAACCATCTGTCAGGGATGCTTTAAGGTGGATTTCTGCATTGAGCAGGGGGTTGGACTTGATGGCCTTATAGACCCCTTCCAGTTCTACTATTCTATGATTCTATGAAAGCAGTAGTGTAGATCCTGCCTGAGACACCTGGGCCCTGTACACCTAGGAAACCCGATGCATGTTGTTCTGTATCTAAATTATAGCCATCTCCGGCCAGGGCCCGCCCAAGACATTTTGCTGCTCGAAGTGGAATAGCAAATGACATGATCCCCCCTCCCTCCAAGTCACAGTGCATAAGCCACTCAAGTTATTTTGGCACTTGGGGCCAGTTGACAACAGCTGTGCCATAATAAAGTTGTTAGTCTTCAAGATGTGTGCTGCAGCTGTGTTTTTAATATGGCACAAGATGCACACATACCATGTTTACCAAACGAACACCTTTAAAAAAGGGGGTTGGACATCCTAAAATTGTTTTAGCAAGCATTCTGAAAAAAGTGCTGCTGTATCCTCCTTGGAGCATTGCAGTTCTCTCTCCCCCCTTTCTTTTCTCTCCTGATCCTGCTGGAGTCTAGACTGGTGGGAGGGGCGGCGAAGAGGAAAGAACACACATGGATATATACAGCGTCTCTCTCGTTCTTTCTCCCAAACATCACAGTATCTGCCGGGCTGATAGGAGAAGAGGGCAGCAACTCTGAAGGGAAGAGGGCCCCAATGTGCAGCTCCTGACAATCTTACTCATATGTTGCAACAGCAGAAACAGTCCCGATCCCCACCCCAGACAGCCAGCCTACCACTGTTATTGGCAGCTGCTCTGCTCCCCTCACTCCTCCATGTCCTTGTTTCTCACGGCAGCGTGGCTGCTACTCCCACCTTGTTCAGAAACTATCGCGAGCGGTCAGGCAGAGCAGCTTGTAGCAGGGAGTGGCTGGGTGAGTGAGCAAAAGAGTGAGCAAGTGGGTGGTTCCCAGAACACAAACAAGGAGTCTAGCAACTGGGGTGGCAAGCTCCTTTGGGGGGGGCTCTTGTCCCCCTCCACCACCACCCCGGTGTCGCCCCTGGTGCTTCTTAGGCTTAAAATATGGTCTTTGAGAAGTCATTATGTATTTACTTATTTAAACATGCATGACAGCCCAAGGCAATATAAAGGTTTTAAAAAACAATCAAACTAAGTAATGCTCGTCTCAAATTTGAGGTGACCACTACAAGACTATGAAATCTTCTCTTGACTTGTATCAGAGCCATGGAAGAACTTGTTTCCTGTTTCACATTCATCCACCATTCAAACCCCTTTCCTACTCACAGCAATTGATCAGGCTGCTGCTCTGGCAGTGGGAGGAAGAAAGGCCTTTCTCCCCTCTGGGACCTGGAGTGCTGCTACATTGGTAATCCTGGGGAAACTATATTTTCCAGAGCTAATGGTAGGTAGATTACAGCCATAGGTACAGGCTCCAAAGTGGGGAAGGGGCTTCAGTTCTTTCCTTCCTCATGTCTATTGTTAGGGCAGCAGCCCCATCAATGGATGGGGGACGTGATTTGGAGAGTGACAGGTGAATGTCCAGAAAGGGAGGGTTTGGAAACCCTCAGGTGATAGAGAGTGGGAGGCTTATGGAGGCTTGGGCAAGGGGTCATAATGTCAGCAGGGTGCATGTGTCATGATATGTCTCATGTTTGGGCTTTGAGAGAACCAAGCTATTTCCTGAATTGAACTGGGGTGAGTAGGATATTGCCCATCGCTAGAACTTCCGCTTGAAGGGAAACCTACAAATTTGCTCAATGTTTCACTTTGACATCTTATGGCTATATGAAATCCCATGGAGAAATTTTGTTTTATGGGAATGTTTGGCATTTATTTATTATTTATTTTATTTTTATTACATTTGTATACCGCCCCATAGCCGAAGCTCTCTGGGCGGTTTACATAAGATTAAAACAATTAAAAACAATATACAAAAATTAAAACAGCAAAAACATACAATATACACACAAGTTTAAAACCACTATAATAACTTTAAAAAGCTATAAGCCTAAACACAAAACAAACCCAGGCTCATCAGATATTGCTAAATGCCTGAGAGAAAAGGAAAGTCTTGACCTGGCGCTGAAAAGATAACAATGTTGGTGCCAGGCAGGCCTCTTGATATTCCTGTGATATTTTGCCTGTTACCTTTCCTCCTTGCCATTACTTGGACACACACACACACACACACACTCATTATTCTTAAAATTACTTTAGATGAAATTTTGGTGGCAACTCTAGTTAACATATCTATAAATAATAATAATAATAATAATAATAATAATAATAATAATAATAATATATTTATTTATTACCCGCCTCTCCCTCTGGATCGAGGCGGGGAACAACATCATCATAAAACACACAAAACTGATTAAAAATACATAAAACAAATATATAATTAAAATACCAATAAAACACCAATAAAACACTTAAAATTCATCTGAGTAGGCCTGCCGGAAGAACTCAGACTTTATAGATCGTTTAAATTCCTGAAGACTGGTAAGTTCACGGATCTCTCCCGGCAGGTCATTCCATAATCTGGGAGCGGCAGAAGAGAAGGTCCTCTGGGTAACAGTTGTCAGTCTAGTTTTTGTTGACTGTAATAAATTCTTCCCAGAGGACCTAAGCGTGCAGGGCGGATTGTATGGGAGAAGGCGATCCCGCAGGTAACCTGGACCCAAACCAGGTAGGGCTTTAAAGGTAATGACCAACACTTTGTACTTCGCCCAGAAACTAACTGGCAGCCAGTGGAGAGATTTCAAAGCTGGTGTAATATGGTCACCCCTAGGTGTACCAGTGACCAACTTGGCTGCCATATTTTGAACAAGTTGAAGTTTCCAGACTAGGCACAGAGGTAGCCCTATGTACAGCGCATTGCAGAAGTCGAGTCTCGAAGTTACCAGCGCGTGCACTACCGTCTTTAGGTCTTCCAACTCTAGGAAGGGGCGCAGCTGGCGTATCAGCCGAAGCTGATAGTAGGCACTCCTGGTCGTTGCATCTATCTGGTCTGTCATTTGGAGCGACGGATCTAGGAGCACCCCCAAGCTGTGAACACAGTCTTTCAGGGGCAGTGCAACCCCATCCAGAACTGGTTGACACACCTCCAACCCCAGTTTGTGGCCCTTGACAGTAAGCACCTCCGTCTTGTCTGGATTCAGCTTCATTTTGTTTTTCCTCATCCAGCCCATTACCGCCTCCAAGCATTCATTCAGAGGAGACACACTATCCTTAGCTGATGCTGTTGTCAAAGGCACAGAGAAATATATTTGGGTGTCATCAGCATACTGATATCACCCCGCCCCATGCCTCCGGATGATCTCTCCCAGCGGTTTCATGTAGATGTTAAACAGCATTGGGGAAAGGATAGCACCTTGTGGTACACCACATAGCAGCTCCTTCTTTGAGGAGCAACTATCCCCAAGCATCACCATCTGGAACCTGCCCGAGAGGTAGGACCGGAACCACTGAAGCACAGTGCCCCCGATTCCCAATCCCCTCAGGCGTTCCAGAAGGATACCATGGTCGATGGTATCGAAAGCCGCTGAGAGGTCCAGAAATAGCAGCAGGGACACACTCCCCCTGTCAATACTCAAGCGTAGATCATCCACTAAGGCGACCATAGCAGTCTCAACTCCATATCCTGCCCTGAAGCCGGTTTGAAATGGGTCTAGAAAATCTGTGTCATCCAAAACTGCTTGGAGTTGGAAGGCAACTGCCCTCTCAATCACCTTGCCCAGAAACGGAAGGTTCGATACTGGTCTGTAATTATTAAAGTCCAGGGGATCCAGGGAGGGCTTTTTAAGAAGCGGCCGTACTACCACTTCCGTAATTAGACCAACGCTATGCTCTGTTGTGCAGTAACATCAAAGCATCAGATTACATCTTAGGTCTCTAGTTCTATCAGTGGGATCTGCCCCATTCCCAGATCTGCACTAGGACTGTACAAGAATCTGTGCACAGTACAAAGTGCAGTGCTTTTTAGAGTTAGAAGTAAGTGAAAAGGGGGGACAGGACCACTTATGTTTCGTAGCATGGTATTTTGATGGAAAAGGGCCACAACCCCTTTGCACTGCAGCAAATTTGTACCAGCAAATTAATGTATTAAAAAAAGTTTGAGACTGTGTCCCACATGCCTTGCCTTGATTGACACTTTATCTGTTGTAGTCCAAACTGCTTCTTGGGCCACAGCTGTTCAAGCTATGTCCATCGTTCTTCATCTGCTTTCATCTCTCACTTTTAAAATCAGCTTTTCCCGTATTTCCTAAGATCAACATTTTGCTGTTCCCTTGATAGCACTATACTACACTAATTGTCAACACTAGTAATCTACCACATTGTCACTACTAAATTGAGGTACATTTTCTGTATCTGACCAGAAAATCTGTGAGCATTTCTGTTGGTGTTGTGTTAGTGTGCTGAAAATTGCACTGGTTTATGGAGGACAATTTTCAATACATCATATCACTGTTTATTTGTTTTACAGGGAAGTACTACAAATTGAGCATCACAACAATAGACTGATTGGGGAGCCTTGAGCTCTTTACTGTCCCATGAGAAGGTTTTCACTTAAGTTTGTTCTTGCCTGTTATTAGTGCTTTTGTAGTAAAATAATACATGTAAATACAAATAACGATGGATAAATAGACATTTATGCTTCCTAAGGGATAGCCCAGCATGACCAAAAGCATGTACTCAATCAGTCCTTCAACTTCTCAGTGTTACTCCAAACTATATAGTCCTAATCATATGGGGTTGGATCTAAAACTTAAGTGAGTGGAAGTCCATTTGCACAACCTATTTTTCCGGTCTCCTCCGCTATAACCCCCCTCCCACACACACAAGAACACCTCTCTGGAAGATCTGGGTGCCTCCTGAACAGCAGGCTGAAGTTGCTGGGGGCTGCATTGAGAGGGGGAAATAACCCAAAATTGTAAGGTGGAACCTTGTGTGACCAAAGGTCTGGAACCTGTTCCAACCTTTGCATTCAACCCAACTATTTTTCATACAGTTTTCCGGTTTATCTAAAGTTTTGATTTTGAAACTGCAGGATGCAACCCTGTATATAAACACTTTGCAAATGTCCACTTTATGCAATGCTTCTTGAATTTGAAGAGAAGTGCTCTTAATGCTCACTTGAATAGATTGCTTTAGCACAGAGGCTAGCTAACCGTAAGAATTTTGCATTTTTTTTTCAAGCCTTAGATACGTGTCAGACATTTGTTCTGTCTTTTCTGTAACTTGTCTGAGATGGAAATTCATCTGTGAACCCTTGTTTTTTCTTCATGTTTTCAGAGAACCACATTTGCATGCCCCAGGAAAAAAAATCAATATTATGAATAAGTCTTCCAGAAAGCCCTTAATTATGTGACTGTATATCAGCTTGTAATATTTTGTGTTTCTTCAGATTCTTCTCTTTTTTAGCTGACACAAGTGGACTTTGAAAGGAGTAAAATCAGCAGTGCTACATGGAAATGCATGCAGAAGTTGTTAAATGTGATAGCAAAATAAGAAAAGCTTCAGTCAGTATGATCAGGGTTTTTTTTTTTTAAGGGAAAAAAGACAGCCAGCAAACTGTCTATCATGTGATGAAATTTGACAGTAGGGATTATAGCTTTGATGGACCAGAACAGCTAATAGAAGAAGCTGACATTTTTGAAACCCTGCTAATTAAGGGTTCCTTCCTTAATATTAAAATAAAGTCTTTGTCTGGGTTTTATGGTTGGAGAATCAGGTGTTTTCATTAATATATGCCAGTCAGTCTTAATAAGCTTGGAGGGCAGAGGAAGTTATTATTGAGTGACCTTCTACAAAATAAGCATGTTGCTAAGGGCTCTAACCCTGCCCTGTTCAGACTGATGAATCTCATTTCCAATGCAAAAGCTTCACAAGAAATCCAAGTATTCTCTATGCAATCACAGAAAATAATCCTTGTGTCTCTTGTAATGTCCAGAATTGCCACTTACTATACTTCTACTGTACAATGAATATTACAATACATATTATTTTTCCAGCACAATTGTCTACGTTTCTGAATTGCCAAGAATAGAAAAACTTATTGTCAAGATACTTGTATTGAAAAGTCAGCTCATTTTAATACTTCTCAAATAGTCATCTACTCTGTTCATGAATTATAATGCACAGAACACATCCAACAATACTTGCTTTATAAAAAGAGATGTGTCTATATTATTACATATTCATTTTCAAATAGATTTTGAACAGATTTTAAACCATGCATTGAAATTCATTGAAATGATAAATTCACAGTTGGATTTTGATTTGCTTTTAATCCAATTTTAGGTATAATACATTTTCACCTTTTTGTAGTAGTTTTGCTTTTGTGTTGCCTTGTGAAGCAACAGAAAATCATGGTAGTTTTTTTTTTTTTGCAACTTATAATATCTACAGATGAAAGTTAGAAAATGAGCTGGTCAAACAGATGAAATCAGTCAAGCATCAACACTATTTGTGATCATTCTTATATTTATTCTGTGAGCACTGGATAGTTCTCATATATTGGGTGTTATGGAAGGGTTAGAGGACATGCCAGTAAGAAAGCTAGGCAAGAACTTCATTCTCTTTTCAGCAAGAACACAAAAGTAACATGAAACTCTTGGCTCCAGCAAGATAAAACTAAGTCTAGAGTCCCACCTAGGAAGCAATCCTATGTCCCATAGACAGCATCTTGGGGGAAATAAAATTGCTTGGATTCTGAACTCTGAGCTCATGGACAGGGTTCTGAACTGGGAGCCAGGAAACCACACCCACCACCCTTCCACTCATAGCTTGAGAGGAGAGAACAGTGGGGGTTGCAAAACCGAGTTTGGAGATGGGTAAAAGGAAGTGTTCCTTGGGGACAGGGAGGAGACCGGGACAGCTGCGTTACAGTGTTTCCAATGGCCGCCCCAGCCTCCTTCCATGCCTCTCTGAGGTGCTGCTGCTAGATGGGCGAAAGAACTTGTCTAGCAGAAACGCAATGCAGATTGGAGCACAGAGACAAAGATAGTCTCCATGCTGCTCCCGCTTTGCATACGTTTCTTGTCAACCTCCAGGTTTGGAGGTTGACAGGAATTGAGATACGATTGCACCCCTCGTGACTAAACTGTACGATGACACTATCCAAACACTGAGACTTCCTGCGTGCATATCCTGCTTTCATTATCTAAATTTAATTTGTCTTCTACCAAATCAGAGCTGTTCTCCTCAATGTTTCTTTAAGATACTTCGAAACTGACTGTGCAGCTGACAATGCACTGAAATAATGTGATTGAAACGACGTCCCATTCAGCAGCCTCAATGCTCTATTCCACATGAACTGAAGATTCCGAACCATCTTCATAGGTAGCTCCACATATAACATACTGTAATAATCCAGACAAGAGATTACCAGTGCAATGATAACTGCCAGGATATTTCTGTCCAGGTACAGTCATAATTGGCATATCAGCCAAAGCTGATAAAGGACACTTCGTGCCATTGAGGCCACTTGGATTTCGTGTGACAGATCTAGGAGCACCCCCAGATTACAAACATCCTCCTCCTGGGAGAGTGCAACCCCATTTAAAGCAGCTTGAATGCCACTTAACCGGACAACTAACCACCTCTAACAGAATATCCATCTTGTCTGAACTGAGTTTCAGTTTATTGGCCCTCATGCAGCCTATTGCCAAGTCCAAGCCACTGCTTTACCTGCATTTGATAAAAAGGGGAGGTAGAGTTGAGTGCCATCTGCATATTGATGACACTCCATCCCCCCAGACAACCTCTCCTAGCACTGTGCAAAAAGTACTTCTTTTGTATGTGCTGATTTGCCCACCATTCTGCTTCATAGGATTCTAGTATTATGAGAGAGGGAGATGTTTTTCTCCCTGTCTCCTTTCTTTACAGCATGTTTAATTTTGTCGCTTTTTTCTAACCTAAACAGTTCCAGCCATTAGAACCTTTCTTTACAGGGGAGTTGGTCCAATCCCTTGACTATTTTAGCTGCACCCTTTCTGTTCTTTTTCCAACTCTACTGTATTCTTTTTCAGATAAGGTGACCAGAATTATACAGAGTATTCCAAATGTGTTTGCACCGTAGATTTGTATGAGGACAGTATGATATTGGCAGTCAAAGTGGAAAAACATTTGGGAGCAAGAAGGTGGCATAGATGGTGAGGAGGCTGGAGACCAAATCCTATGAGGAAAGGTTGAAGGAGTTGGGTATGTTTAGCCTGGAGAAGAGACAATTAAGAGGCAATATAACACCCATCTTTGAATATCTAAGAGGCTGTCACATAGATGTTGGAGCAAATTCATTTTCTGTTGCTCTGGAATTACATGGAAGGGAGTTTTGGCTAAACATTAGGAAGAATGTCCTGGAGGTATGAGCTGCTTGACAGTGGAACAGATTATCTCAGACTTCCTTTGCTAGAGGTCTTTAAGCAGAGGCTGGATGGCCACCTATCAGGGATGTTGTAGTAAAGAATATCCTACATTGGCAGGGAGCTGTACTAGATGACCTTTGAGATTCTTTCCAAGTCTATGATTCTATGTCAGAGAGGCTTGGTTAGAATCCTCCCTGCCATTTTGTGCAATTTTTTTCATCATGTGTGCAGTGCCTGATCACAGCCCTGTTTCTCATCTTGCCCTTCAGCAGATGCACGGTCTGAGGACATCATGGTAGCCTCAGGAAAGTGCTTACTTCCATTTTCTCATGAAGCTCTCAAGTTGTGAGGACTCTGAGGCCATGTCTACACCATGGGTCATCCCTGGGTCGTCCCTGTGCATCCAAATGACGCACAGGGGATACCGGGGCCAGGCTGGGACAATCCCTCCATTTACCTGGGATAACTGGTTCCCCAGTTATCTCAATTTTCCCCACAGTCCTGGACCATCCTGAGGACTGCAGGAGGTGTGGCCGCTGCTCCTGCCTCCTCGGGAGTAGCACGTCTTCAAAGCGGGCATAGAGCTGTATGGGGAGTTCTGTGCCCATGGGGGGTGGGGGAAAACAAATTTGCTATCCCCGCAATGGCGGGGTGGGTGTTTTTTTTAAAAACTACTCACTTTTGCGACTGGACTCTCTTCCCTTCTGGGACATTGTGCAGCCATCTAGACGCTGGGGGTGGGGAGATCGTGGAAGCAGGTAAGTCCACAATCCTCCTCCCTCCTTCTACACCCTTAGGTGTAGATGAGCCCTGGATCTTGTGCAATTTGACCAAGTGGAGGGGACGGCAGGAAGAGTATGTGGGAGATGCACATAGATCTCTTGTCCCTCTTAATGGTCTGTTGTAATGACGGGGATTCTGAAATAAAGATCTCTTGAGCCCTATGGAGGTCCTCCAAGTCCAGGCACTGGGCTCACATGGAGGCAGATCGTGCTGCTAGTGTTCAGTGTTGCAGGTGTTTATTTTTTTATATCGTAGAGCAGTCAGTCATAGCGTTCTCCCATGCAGATTTTGAAATGGTTCAGCCAGGAATGTTTCACCCAAATGATGAGCTGTTGGCCTCATCCATGAATACATTGGGGGCATTGTTGACTTCTTTAAAAACAAAGCTTGCAATGAACAGCAGTATCCTTGTGCTATAGAAGTGAAGCATCAGAGTGTACTGAGCCTCCATCCCTTCTTCTAGCCTTCATAACCAATCCCCATGCTCAGGGTGTCACTGATAATATGACCGTAGAACTCTAGCTGCCTTCCAAATGCCCAGCTTCGGTCAACAACAGTTTCAACTCTCTCAGCACATCATTCACAAAGCCATTTATTATTATTTTAAAATTAAAATTAAAGTGTAAAATGAAACCAAAAAAAGTGTTTTTCTCTAGTAGGTTTATTTCTCCTGTTCTATATAATGTTTGAGAGAGTCACATTGCAACATACACTAATTTATATTTCCTTTTCTAAATGTCCATTCTGAATGCAGAACAAGGCAAGAGTTGTGGCAAAATTAGTGTATTTCACACTGCTCAAAGTGGACTGCAGTGATTTCTTGGCAACAGGGTGATGATTTATAATTGGGATAAGTGTGATATAAAATCAAGCAATGTCTGCTCAGCTTGACAAATTCAAATCCCATATCTGATCTGAAGTCAATTAATCTGAGATTTGATGCTTAATAATTTAATTTAAAAATGTGATTGCAGCAATAGTATGTGAACTGTGAGCACCATGCAGACACACTGCATCATTTGTCAGTGTCGCATATGTCATTATCTATATCCTATTTCTAAACAAACATAACTTCGGTGTGGATGCATTTCAAGGAAATAAGTTCCTGTGCCATTTGAAAGCCCAGAGTTTACACAAGTGAAGCAAAATAACAAAAGGGCCAAACTGGCACCACCATTCAATAAACAGGTTCTAATTATTATTAGAGAGTATGCTAAGAAAAACATGCTTAAACAGATAAGAGTCTTAGTATTCATGTGGCAACTCTTTTGGTTTATAATTAATAACTCACAAAGGTTGTTGATTTGTTTAGGTTCTTACTGGTATTTGACTCTTCCTCCACCCCCCAATCCCACTTCTCTGGTTGCTGGATATCTTTTGTGCCTGAATTATTTTCTTTTGCTCAGAAGAAGGACCAATGTTGGATCGTACTACACATGTTAAAAGTGTTGTGGTTGCAGAGAAATTTTAATGAAATGTAAATAACAGCCAGAACGTGGTGGTGGGATCATTCTTGGGACTGGCACATGGGCAGAAATCCTTACCTCTCGCACTACAGTCCTGATAAAAAATTCCCCCACAAAGATGTTGTTCAATGGAGGCTGGTGGAGGCTTTGATGTCAGTAGGATGATAAATCTGCACCTTGGATAGCTCTTTTAGAGTTCTGTCTAGTTCTGACTGAGACCCGGACCGGATTAACCACCCCATTGACATCAAAGCCACCAGCTTCTACTGGTGGCATTCACCCCAAAAGTAGAAGCTTCCATTGATGCCCATCCGAGCTTTCCTCCCATGCTAAATGCCAGCTCTGGAGATTTTTGGTGGGACAGCAGCACAGGAGGAAAGGGATAAACCACATAGTTCACCCAAATCTGACCCTCCTGTTTTTCAACACACAGTTCACCTGGGGAGAGGTCATCTGTGGTTTTGGAGTAAGGTGCCATCAGTATGCGGATGACACCCAATTTGTCTCTCCTTTCCATCTGGTTCCAAGGAGACAGCAGAGCACTTGAAGGTATAATGTGCTAGATATGAGCCAACAAGTTGACGTGGTCCAGGCAAGCAAAAAAATATGTCAATCTTTAGGAAATTCAATCTGGGAATTGTGTTCAGTTGGTGCTGTATGGGGAAACAGGTTCCCCTACTGAAAGACAGGTCCACGCTCTGGATGTATTTCTGCACCCAGCATTGACCTTGCAGGGCCAGGTTGCTGCTGTGGTCATATCTGCATTTGCACTGTGTCAGCTGGTGCACCAGGTGTAGCCTTTTCTGGAAAAGACAGCTCTGATCACAGTGGCATATATACTTCCATTACATCCAGCTTAGATTATTGCAGTGGGCTTTATGACGGACTGCTTTTGAAGAATACTTGGAAACTGAAACTGATACAAAATGATATCGTGGGTTGGATGCTCTGATTTTGTTCAATATCCATCAGCTCCTGATTTGTTTTCATGCCCTGCTCAAAATACAGGTGATAACCATTGCAACCCAAAATGGCTTGGGCCCAGATAATTTACTGGACTGCATGCTCCCACATAATCCTGTTCGCCAGCTGAGATCCTCTGGGGAGGTTCTGCTCCATGTCCCACCTCCGTCTGAAGTTGCTGAGTACGTGGGACAGGAGCTACCCGAAGGAGTGCCTAAGCTCTGGAGCTCCTTCCCCTGATGGCTTTTTCTCTCTCTCTCTCTTTCAAAGGACTCTGAAGACAATTCTTTTCCAATGAGCTTTAGTGTTTAACTGGTCTGCATTTTGATTCTGATGGTCTTAAAAGTCGCCGTCTTATTATGGATATTTTGTAACTTTAACCATTGGATTATGTTGTTTACTTTTTGTTATGTTGTTTCTTTATCATGCACCCAACTTTAAACTTGACTTATATTTATCTTGATTTGGTAAATATAGGCAAGGTGCTGTGGGTCTCAAAGCAGAGTCTTGGCAGCCAACCCCTAGCTACGTATTTCCCATAGCACTGAGCAGCTGGTTAGAAGAGGGAGCTGCAGGCACATCAAGCAAACTGTCTGTTACCAGTTGGTTAGAAGGGGAAATTTAGGCACAGTGACCTAGTTCTCATGACATGACAACACAACACACCATGGGTGAATCAAGCCATGGTAGATTGTCATGACATCAACATCTAAACCACCTGGAGAACCCATGGCTTGTTGATAGGTTGGTCCGGGTGGCTTTGTTGTGATGTCCGAACCAGGCAGGGGAACTTCATTGTGGGTGGTTAGGAATGGCTAGAGAGCCACCCAGCAAGAGTGGCAATAGACCCTTATGCTCCTCAAGATCTCACTACTACTGCTGCCGCCACCATCCCTTATCTCTTCTCAGTGCCCTCTGCCCCATGCTACAAAAAATAAAAAAGGTAAACGGAGATTGTCCCAAAAGCATTCCCAAACTTTTTTCCACTGTATTTTGCAAGTGTGTACATTCAAAAATCTGCAGCTATGAAATTTGCATAATTTCCCCCTCTGCATTACTGCTTTGCCTTGAAATTTGAGTATAGCTAATGATCCCCCTCACTTGTCTGCTCTGACATTTGTGCATCTTTTCCAATTCCCCTCACTCCCTGCTTTACCTTAAAATTTGTGTATCTTTACCAATCCCAGTCGCTCCCTGCTCTGTAACCCATGTGTGTATCTGACAGCTAACAATGGAGACCATTGGAGGGAATTGAAAAGTATGAAGGTGGGGCAGATGGAGCTGAAAGTGGCTGGCGGCTGCAGGAGAATGAGCTTTTCAGGTGTCCGATAATGATACGATATAGTCTTTATCAGACATTCAATTAACGATAACTATATGATACAACATCCTACGATAATTATTGGAGATGATAAAAATCATCCGATAATTATCGGAATTTTATTGTATTATCGGATGGCTCTTTTTCATTTGGGGCCACATGGACGGAGCTAGAAGGTGGGGTGTGTTTGCTGAGACTGACAGATTCAGTGACCAATCATGCAGCAAGGATTCCAGGAGGCTCCAATCACAATGTTGGAGGAGGGCTAAAGATATCACCGTGTAAAACCTCCACACTTGGTGTTCCAACTCTGTTGGGAGTTAGGTGTTGAGGGAGAAGGGTGGATTTTGTTGGAGTTCTGTCCTGGGTCTTATAGTTAATTACTGCTGGATTGATTTTGGTGGCGAATTGTTGGAGATTCATTGTAGTCTTGCATCTTTCTGTTCCCTTCTGTGTCTCAGGTTCGTTTGGCTGTTCGTTGCTTGTGTGTTTGAGTTATGATTTTTATAAGTTTTCTGGTTGGTTTAATTGAAGGGTTAGGTTAGTGTGATTGGGGGTACTGTGACTGAGTGAGTGTGTTGTTCTCCCCTTCCCTGTTTACTTTCTCTCTCTCTCTCTCTCTCTCTCTCGTAAAAAAATATATTTCTCTTTATTTATTCATTTATTTATTACATTTGTATACCGCCCCATAGCCGAAGCTCTCTGGGCGGTTTACATAGGATTAAAAACAATTAAAAACAATATACAAAAATTAAAACAGCAAAAACATACAACATACACACAATCTGTACATTTAAAAACCACTTCAACACTTCAAAAACTACAAAAACAAAACAAAACAAACCCAGGCTCCTCAGATATTGCCAAATGCCTGAGAGAAGAGGGAAGTCTTGACCTGGCGCCGAAAAGATAACAATGTTGGCGCCAGACGGGCCTCGTCGGGGAGATTGTTCCACAATTGGGGAGCCACCACAGAGAAGGCCCTCTCTCTTGTTGCCGACCTCTGAGCTTCCCTCGGAGGAGGCACTCGGAGGAGGGCCTTAGATGTTGAACGTAGTGTTCGGGTAGTTTCATGTCGGGAAAGGCGTTCCATCAGGTATTGTGGTCCCAAGCCGTGTAAGGCTTTATAGGTTAAAACCAGCACCTTGAACCGGGCTCGGAAACATACAGGCAGCCAATGCAAGCGGGCCAGAGTAGGTCTTATATGTTCGAACCTACTGGTTCCAGTTATCAATCTGGCCGCTGCATTTTGCACAAGCTGCAGCTTCCGAACCACCTTCAAAGGCAGCCCCATGTAGAGTGCATTGCAGTAATCTAACTTGGAGGTTACCAGAGCATGGACAACTGAAGCCAGGTTATCCCTGTCCAGATAGGGACGTAGCTGGGCCACCAACCAAAGTTGGTAGAAGGCACTCCGTGCCACTGAGGCCACCTGCACCTCAAGTGACAGAGACGGTTCTAGGAGAACCCCCAAGCTACGAACCCGCTCCTTCAAGGGGAGTGCAACCCCATCCAGAACAGGTTGAACACCCTCCATCCGGTCAGCGGAACCACCCACTAACAGCGTCTCAGTCTTGTCTGGATTGAGTTTCAGTTTATTAGCCCTCATCCAGTCCATTGTCGCAGCCAGGCACTGGTTCAGCACATCCACAGCCTCACCTGATGAAGATGAAAAGGAGAAATAGAGCTGCGTGTCATCAGCGTACTGATGACAACGCACTCCAAAACTCCGGATGACTGCACTCAACGGTTTCATGTAGATATTGAACAGCATGGAGGACAAAACTGACCCCTGCAGAACCCCATACTGGAGAATCCACGGGGCCGAGCAATGTTCCCCAAGCACCACCTTCTGGAGCCGACCCACCAAGTAGGAGCGGAACCACTGCAATGCAGTGCCTCCCACTCCCAACTCAGCCAGTTGTCCCAGAAGGATACCATGGTCGATGGTATCGAAAGCCGCTGAGAGATCAAGGAGAATCAACAGAGTCACACTCCCCCTGTCTTTCTCCCGACATAGGTCATCATACAGGGCGACCAAGGCTGTTTCCGTACCAAAACCCGACTGAAATGGATCCAGATAATCAGTCTCATCCAAGAGTGCCTGGAGCTGGCTCGCAACCACCCACTCCAGGACCTTGCCCAGGAATGGAACATTTGCTACTGGCCTGTAGTTATTAAGATTTTCAGGGTCCAGGGAAGATTTCTTTAGGAGTGGTCTCACTGCCGCCTCTTTCAGGAGGCCTGGGACCACTCCCTCTTGCAAAGAGGCATTAATCACTTCCCTGGCCCAGCCAGTTGTTCCATCCCTGCTAGCTTTTATTAGCCAAGAGGGGCAAGGATCCAATATGGAAGTGGTTGTACGAACCTGTCCAAGCACCTTGTCAACATCCTCGAGCTGCACCAACTGAAACTCATCCAAGAAAACAGGACAAGCCTGTGCTCTGGATACCTCACTAGATTCATCTGCTATAACACTAGAGTCTAAGTCCTGACGGATGCCAGAGATTTTATTCTGGAAGTGCCCAGCAAATGTATTACAGCGGGCCTCAGATGGTTCTACCATGTCCTTGGGGCCAGCATATAAAAGCCCCCGGACAACTCTGAAAAGCTCCGCTGGGCGGCAGGTTGATGATTGAATAGTGGCAACAAAGTATTGTTTTTTTGCTGCCCTCACTGCCCCTGAATACAGCTTACCATAAGCACTTACCAGTGTTTGATTGCATCCATCAGGAGTTCGTCTCCATCTGCCCTCAAGCCGTCTCCTGTTTTGTTTCATCACTCTCAGCTCTGGGGTATACCACGGAGCCGTTCGAGCTCTACACAGGAGAGGGCGCTCAGGAGCAATCGTGTCAACTGCCCGGGTCATTTCTGCATTCCACAGATCAACCAGGGTTTCGACAGGAGAGCCAGCCCTATCAGCCGGAAAACTCCCCAGAGCCCTCTGGAAACCATCTGGATCCATTAGCCTCCAGGGGCAGACCATCTTAATGGGTCCCCCACCCTTGCAGAGGGGAAAAGCCGCTGTAAGTCTAAACCTCAGCAGATGGTGATCTGTGTGTGTGTGTGTGTGTGTGTGTGTGTTTGCTTGATTGACTGTGAGTGTGCTGGTGTGTCCTGTAGCCTGCTACACAGGATAACACTACACAATCTGTGGTCAAAGCAAACACAAAATGTTTGCAAAGGATTGTTATTAATATAAATAATTTCAGTCACTTTGCAGCAGAATGAAACGTGGCTCTTAAGGTGCGCCTTGGGCGAGGTAGCTCTGGGTCTAGGAGAGATGCTGTTGCTGGGGGCAGTTCTGAGGTGGCTGTCTCTCCCCCAGTGAAATCAAGTGCACGTCTTCCTTGGTGCTAGCCTGGCCTGTCAAGCTGCTTCCTGCAAGATGTATTCTTAGACTACCCCTCTGGAATCGACCCCGGATTCCCTGTTAATAGCAATGTTGTGGAACCAGGCAACTCCCTCCCGCCTCGATCCGGAGGGAGAGGCGGGTTACAAATAATAATAATAATAATAATAATAATAATAATAATAATTCTTATTATTATTATTATTATTATTATTGACTTCTCCTACTTCCGGTGTAGCAGCATTGGTGAGGGACTTCAGCAGCATCCCTCACACCTTGCCTTTAGGGGTTTTTTTTGCCTCTGCTCCATCCAATGTTTCCAGTGTGGACTGCTTTAGTAAGGGACTGCAAAGCAAAAGCATCCCTCACACATTTTATTTCTTTTTTAAAAACACTGCTCCAGTCAATGTGCCCAGTGTGGACTGCTTTAGTGAGGGACTGCACAGCAAAGCATCCCTCACACCATGCGTTCAATGCCATTCATGTCTTTCTTAAAGATACAATACGATAAGGTTAACCTACGATAGTATTGGAGACAATACTTTTTTTGGTCCAAAATTCCGATAACGATACGATACGATATTTTCAGGCGTGCACATCCCTAATTGGTAGTAGATGAAGCAGCCTTTTTTAAAACAGGTTTTCGCTAGCAGGGCAAGTTTTGAAGTGGAGGATGATATTGACATGTACATTGACAAGAGGGGGTATTGGTATGCTGGACTAAATAGTGGACAGTTGCACACTTGTGCAAGACCCCATTTAAAAAAAAGTTTGTGAATGCATTACCACATTCATAACGGCTCAGAAAATTGATTCTATTTGGCGATCTGATGCAGTGGGGAGGGATGTTCTCTCGGTAACTGCCAACCCTAGTGGACTAATTGTAGAAAGGGTGCTGACATAGGGACTGGGATAGATGTTGGGAGCCAACAGAAGGACTGAGGAAGACCAAGAAGGGGGAAACAAGCCGTGGCAAACTGCAGAGCACCTGATCACCTGTCATGTTAGCACACGAACAATGTTGGCTTATTTTCAGGCCAGATCTACACCAAGCAGGATATAGCGGAATAAAAGTGGTATGAAAGTGGTATCTAAAAGGCAGGAACCACACTACTGCTTTATAGTGGTATTGAAGTGCACTGACAACAGTTGGGGCCCATTGACACATACTATATACCACTATATCCTGCTTGGTGTGGCTCCTGCCTTTTAGATACTGCTTTCATGCCACTATATCCTGCTTGGTGTAGATCTGGCCTCAGGGTGGCTTAGCGTGACATGAGTCAACATCAGCAGTCAGTTGCAGAACTGAAGGAACCAATTAGTGTTTGTAATATGGGGTGGGTCTGGTCTCCATACCTTTTGTTCTGACATCCTTAGCTAAGGGGGAGGCATGATTTGGCTAAAATTGGGAGGATTCAGGGATGGGGCTTAAGAATGTTGCAAAGCCTCCCCCCTGCCTCACCATTTCCTCCATAGTTCGAGTGTTTGAACCAGTGATATAGTCCTGTCCACTCTAAATTTTCAGAGCCTGCTTTTGCTCTTCAATCTGAATGACTTATCTGTGTGTGGGTTGAGTACAATACTGTCTGCCCCTCTTCTATTTTGGCCTCTATCCCTAAAGACTGCTTTACCCAAATTGACCTGCTGCTCAAGCTCCTTCTCAGTATTTATTTTGATGGCACTTTTGGCAACCTCCACCTTGGATCCCTGCACTTCCTTCTCTACTGCTCTGATCCTGCCATGACTTGGGAATTGGTTTCCCTCAAACCTGACCGAAGTGCTTCTTCAATCTAGAGAACATAAAACTTCTTTTTTAAGCATTCAATATTCAGTCAAGCTATGTAGTGACTAAGAAGTTAAAAAGATGGTATTAAAAATATCTATAACTTCAGAAAAGTATATGCATTAGTCAACAAATACCAATATAATACTCTCACCTGCCGCATAATGTTCTCCTGTTATCTTTTCATAGAAAAGCTAGATGAGATTTGTTGCACAACAGTTGATGACATATGCTTCCTTTCTATAAGTGTATTTCTGTGGATTGAAACAATTAAGCAGTACTTTTCCTAATTTTTGCCCTTTCGTTACAGATTTCCTAATCTGATTTTAGTGCAGAATCTAGATGCATCTTTGAATTTGTGAATTAAATAGGGGGAAAAACATCAACTTCATTGACTGGCAATGTGATACATAATTGTCTCTCTGTTTTTTGCCTCCCAATACTCACCATTTTTGACACCACTGACTCCAGATCTAGCAATAAATATTGCATATGTTGCTATCGTGTAGTAATAAGCTGTGGCAATATTTCTATATGGAGTTAATAGTAGTCCAGCCTGTAGATCATCTGTTTGTCTGTTTTATCGTTCTACTATTACGTAAACAAACAATTGGCTGCCATTAGCGCCTCTTAAGTGCCATTGTTAAAGGTGTTGTTTGCAACAAATCTATCAGGACTGGTTTTTAAAATAGTAAGTCTGAGCATGAAGGAGGCTGATTCAGATTGGGACTACAACACGTGGGGAGGGGAGGCTTAAGTCTTCTATCCCCATGATCCTGATCAAAATTGCTACTCCCCTACACTGCAAATAGTGATGGGGGGGAAGGGAAAGCTCCCATTGCCACTAATAGGCGCTTTCCCCACCCTACACGATTTTCAGCACTCCAGGAGAGAGATATTTTTTTATCATGATATGGGGAGGAATGGGAAAATCTCTCCTTTTCGTGAACTGTGATCCCCATCCTAATTGGGGTGCTTTGTTAGGCTTTTTTTAACCCCGACATAACTGCAAGTGATGCATTTAACATTGCATGTAATTGGCAAATCAGTCAAAACTAGGGGTGTGCATCGGATCGGATCCGATCCACGATCCGAATCCGATCCGACCTAAAATCGGGAAAATCCGATCCGATCCGATCTGATCCGACCAACCTCCGATCCGATCCGATCCGACGAGGTCCGATCCGGATCGGACGCCATTTTGAATGCTTTTTCCCATAGCCAAGTATTGTTTTACAAAAACGCCTATAACTTTTTCATTTTTAAAGATAAAAGGATGAAACTTGGGCACATTGTAGACTGGTTAGGGATAGTTATCTGTGAGAAATTTCAGAAAGATTGGTGCATGCGTTTTGTGGCAATTAATTTTTTAATAAATACCCAGGAATGCTTATAACGTTGTCATTTTTAAAGTTACAAACATGAAACTTTGCCACATTGTAGGAGGTACCTTGGGACCTATGTGTGTGAAATTTCAGAAACATAGATGCTTGCCTTGTGTGGCAATTAATTTTAGAAAAATGGGTAGTAGTGGGGTAAATACAGTTACGCCTCCCATTTTTTTATTTTTAAAGATACAAACAGGAAACCTGGGCACATTACAGGTACCACTTGCCTTGATATGTGAGTGAAATTTCAGAAACATTGGAGCTTGCCTTGTGTGGCAATTAAGTTTTGAAACAATGAGGAAAGAAACACCTATAACTTTGTCATTTTTAAAGTTACACACATGAAACTTTGCCACATTGTAGGTGGTACCTTGGGACCTATGTGTGTGAAATTTCAGAAACATAGGTGCTTGCCTTGTGTGGCAATTAATTTTAGAAAAATGGGTAGTAGTGGGGTAAATACAGTTATGCCTCCCATTTTTTTAGTTTTGAAGATACAAACAGGAAACTTGGGCACATTACAGGGAACACTTCACTTGATATGTGTGTAAAATTTCAGAAACATTGGTGCTTGCCTGGTGTGGCAATTAATTTTTGAAACAATGAGGGATTCATTGGACAGCACTTGCCCATAGGGATTCATTGGAGAGTACTTGTCCATAGGGAATCATTGGAAAGCACTTTCCCATAGGGAATCATTGCATTGCACTTTCCCACTGAGAAATGCAGTTATGCCTCCCACATTTTTATTTTTGAAGACACAAACAGGAAACTTGGGCACATTGTAGACTGGTTAGGGATAGTTATCTGTGAGAAATTTCAGAAGGATTGGTGCATGCATTTTGTGGCAATTAATTTTTTAATAAATACGCAGGAATGCCTATAACTTTGTCATTTTTAAAGTTACACACATGAAACTTTGCCACATTGTAGGTGGTACCTTGGGACCTATGTGTGTGAAATTTCAAAAACGTAGGTGCTTGCCTTGTATGGCAATTAATTTTAGAAAAATGGGTAGTAGTGGGGTAAATACAGTTACGCCTCCCATTTTTTTATTTTTTAAGATACAAACAGGAAACATGGGCACATTACAGGGAACACTTCACTTGATATGTGTGTAAAATTTCAGAAACATTGGAGCTTGCCTTGTGTGGCAATTAATTTTTGAAACAATGAGGAAAGAAACGCCTATAACCTTTTTATTTTAAAAATTAGAAGTCTGAACATTGCTCACTTTGTAGATGGGTTAGGGGTAGATATGTGTCAGAAATTTCAGAATGATAGGTCCAGGCATTTGATGGCTATGGAATTTTTAGATAAAATGTTTCAAAAAATTTTCCACAGAGGCCCGGTCTTCCCCTCTTCCCCCTCCCGCTTCCCGCGAAGAAAAGGAAACACTCTCTCGTCTCGATCCCTTTGATCCTGTTGCTAGTATCCATTACAGGGCTCGTGTCTGCTTTCACTTTTTACTCAAGCAGAACGGCTGAGCCTAGCTGAGTTTTGCAGCCATGCGTGCAAGGAAGGATCTCTCTCATCTCGATCCCTTTGAACCTGTTGCTAGTATCCATGACATTTAAAAATGACAAAGTTATAAGCATTCCTGGGTATTTATTAAAAAATTAATTGCCACAAAACGCATGCACCAATCTTTCTGAAATTTCTCACAGATAACTATCCCTAACCAGTCTACAATGTGCCCAAGTTTCATCCTTCTATCTTTAAAAATGAAAAAGTTATAGGCGTTTTTGTAAAACAATACTTGGCTATGAGAAAAAGCATTCAAAATGGCGTCCGATCCGGATCGGACATCTGGTCCGATCCGATCCGACCAGCCTCCGATCCGATCCGATCCGACCCCCCAGGTCCGATTCCGATCCGCTATCCGATCCGATCCGGGGGGTCAGTGCACATCCCTAGTCAAAACGTTATCAAAACAAATGTCTTGGAGAAATAAAGGACGACTTTCAACAACAGAAAAGGCAAAAGTTACATACTGTACAGAGAAGCTTACTTTCTTGCCCATATTCTTTTGTCTGCCTTACATTCTCCCACCTGCTTGTACACCACACCATGATTCCTTTTTCACAGATTTACAGAGGTACATCTAATCTCTTACAAGAGTTACATCCATTTTAACACAACAAAATAATGTATTGTATAAAAAGGAAATGTGATTTAGGGCAAAACCACGATCACTTACTTGGGGTGCCTCTTAAAGCTCTTTCAAGTCTCATTAAAATTTTTACCTCTACAAGAGCGGAGCGCAAATCGGGAGTAGAGGCGCGTTTTCTCTCCGATTATGCGCAGTATCGAATGCGCGTTAAATAGCGAGTTTTCCTGCTCTGCAGCCGTTAAAGCACATTTTGACAGTGTAAACAAGTGATTCTCCGCATTTCAGTCACTTTAAAGTGTGTTTCAAACAACCAGTCGAGCCACCAGCTATGCACTTAACCGTCTCCCACGTACAGTCATTATCGTAACAGTGATTGTGAGAAGATGCGCATAATCGGACAACCAGGCGCCAAACCAAATTCTTGTAGAGGGGGCCTTGGAAGGATATAAAAGGCAAATTAAGTGTTGTATTACTTAATTACAAATGGAAAGTTGTTTCACAATATTTCTAATATGGCAGTGTACTCTTTATATCATAGCCTTTGTTTTTAGGTGGTTAAAACAAAAAGGGATTTTGAGGAACTCAAAAAAGGATCTCTCCAAACTGGGAGAAAGGGCATCCAAATGGCAAGTGTGGTTCCTTCTAAACAAGTGTAAAGTGATGGATGTTGGGACAAAAAATCCCAACTTCAAATATGAGCTCATGGGATCTGAGCTGGCCGTTACTGCCTAAGAAAGAGATCTTGGGGTTGTGGTGGACACCTTGATGAAAATATCAAGCTACCATGCAGCCGCTGTAAAGAAAGCAAACTCCATGTTAGTCGTTATTAGAAAAGTAATTGAGAATAAAACTGCCAGTATCATACTGACTTTATACAAATCTGTGGTGCAGCCACATTTAGAATACTGTCGACAGTTCTGTTCACCATACCTTAAAAAAGATATTATAGAGCTTGAAAAAGTGCAGAAAAGGCAACTACAAATGATCAAGGGGCTGGAGCATCTCCTCTATGATGGAAGGTTACAACAGCTGGAATTGTTTAGTTTGGAAAAAAGGAGGCTAAAGGGGAGACATGATAGAGGTGTACATATTATGTGTGGTGTAGAATGTGGATACGGGGACATGTTTTTTTCTCTCTCAAAATACTAGAATCTGGGGTCATTGCATGAAGCTGATTGGTGGGAGTTTCAGAACAGATAAAAGGAAGTATTTCTTCATGCAGTACTAGTAAAACTATAGAATTCACTTCCACAAATATAGTGATGGCCACCATTCTGGATGGCTTTAAAAGGGAATTGGATAAATTCATGAAGGATAAGGCTACCAATGGCTACCCATTCTGATGGCTATGTGCTACCTCCAGTATCAGAGGCAGTAAGGCTGTATCCATGTCCTGCTTATGGGTTCCTGGTCTACAGCTGGTTGGACACTGTTTGAACAGAGTGCTGGACTAGATGGACCTCATTCTGATTCAGCATGGCTCTTCTTATGTTCTTATGCAATAAATAATAATAATTTTAGCTTAGCAACTTGCCTTTGTGCTGTTTGGTGCCAGTTTGGCAGAGTAATAGAAAAAAAGCTGTTTTTCTGTCAACTCGATCAGCCCAATAGTCAAAGTAAAATACCATTAAAAATGGTCTTCAGTGTGAGTAAATGAGGGGTTACATTTTAAGCATATTTCCATTTCAAACAAACACTTCTGGCAAGCAGTTCTGCTTAGGTTTACAAACTTTTTTAAAAAAGTTCACACACAAAGTTCCATAGTCTGTTTCATTTTACTGCTCAGTCATAGCTTCATACTGTATTACTCTTCCACGAACAATTACATTCATTCGTCTGGTATTGTTACAGAGCATAAATCAGGATTCACAAATGATCGGTTCATTCATACCCCTTGGGAGGGAGGGATTACATGTAAATAATCCTGTTAATGGTAAGCATTGCCTCTAAGCATTTCACACTGCAATAATTTGGTAAACTGAATTTGAGTAATTAAGAAATGAAATGAAACTAATAAAATGCTTATTTTAATATTTCTTTATCATTATTATTTGTTTGGGAATTAGAGAATATTAAAAAGTCACTCTTGCTTTGTTCAGAAATACATTGCAGCACTTCACTAAATTATTTGACAGTGTCTCGCTATTGTGTTTCACTCAAAATTCTTTCCTTAAAGAATTGCAGCAGTCAATTTGGTGTGTGCTTGCTCTGGGTTATTAACTCTGTCAACTGTGAAGCCCACTTGCCTGGTTGGCCATAGTGCAAAGTTGTATTTATATTGCATTTGCATAGTGATTGGCAACAAATCAAAACCATACCCACTGTGCCCACTCAGTCTTCAAACTGCTGCTCCCATACATGTGTAATAAACTACATATCTTAGAAACCATAATCTTTCTTATTTATTTGATATTTTACCTTATTTATTTCATAAATGTATTTACGTATTTATCAAAACATTTATATTCCACTATTCTGCTAAGTCCTGCAAGTTAGCTTATAACACCGAATTTAAAAGCAATTATTTTAAAAAATATATGAACAATATCAAACAGGCCAAGGAAAAATTTGGAACAGACAAAAGAAAACGTGTAGGATCCGTAAATAAAATTAATTCAGACCAAAAGTTTTCTTTCAAAGCTACGTTTTAAATCAGACTTCCCCAACCTGGCACCCTCCAGATGTGTTGGACTGGAACTCCTATAACATGGCCATTGGTTGGTTAAAGAAGAAGATGATGATAATGACACTGGGGAGGAAGGTTCTTTCCCCAGCCTTCTCCCTGCTGTGCTTGCTTCTGCTTACAAGAAGCACTTTTACATGGGAAGGATTCAGAAAATACAATCCGCAGTGGTGCAACCATCAGGACTTTACCACCAGATTTCCATCTTGGGACTCAGAATCCTCTTCTGATGACCTCACTGTATTTCATCTTGGATTTTTCCTTATCATTAGGTTTTATTCCCATCTGGATAGATGTTACCAATGCAAATTTCAAGTGGGAATGTTGCCAAGCAATGGCATGTTATCCTCCTGGGACCAAAGCTCAGTGGTTGAGCACATGCTTTCCATGCAGAAGGTCCCAGGTTCAGTCCTTGTCATCTCCAGTTAGGTAGATCAAGTAGCAGGTGAGGTAAAAGACTTCTGCTGAGAGCCACTTCCAGTCAGATAAGACAAGATTAGTCCAGATGCAGTAGAGGCTGGTGGCTCTGATTTCAATGGGGCTGTAAATCCATTGTGAGTGAAAGGAGGGGTGGAATAAAGAGATGAGACCACATGTTTATGGTGTTAAATCCGGGCCACATTTATTAAAAAAACTGCAAAGGGAAAATACCTGGCCGGGCAACTAACCTATGCGGACAACTAGCCAGGCATATATCGGGCAAAGTATTCCATGTCTTCAGAGTGGCGTCTGAAAGTTTACCACCTTTCAGGACTACTTGTTTGGGGAAGGTAGGCTTTTACCTGTCACCCCCCTCCTGGTTCGCAAAACACCAGGGGGGGTGAGGTGATCTGGCTCAAATGTAAACCTTATCTCCCCGCTGTGGGCCCAAAATCTTGAGCAGGAAGCTTCAGGCATCACCTGTCATCAACAATGGTGCCTCAGAATGCTCACCGTCCCTACTTACCGTAACCCTGCCCGCCCATACCAGCCACAGAGAGGACAGCAAGCCTATTGTGTAGTTCAATGGGGTTGTAAATCCATTCTGGGTTTCAGTCAGAATCAGTCAGAACTCAAAATGAGTTATTGAAAGTGCTGAATCCTATCCCCAAAATGAGAGGGTGAGGGCAGTTGGAGGGGGCAGCAAAAAGTGCATGGGGTGCCTACCCATGCCGTAGTAGTTATATAAAAATAACAAGGAGTCTTGTGGCACCTTAAAGTCTGCCAAATGTATTCTGACATAGACATTCATGGCCTATAGGCCATTTTATCAGGTGCATGGAGTATTATGGGGAGTTTCAGGTTTATATACTGTAAATATTGTGGTGTTGAATGCAGGGAGGTGGGAACTGTAAAGAGTGAGGTTAGAAGGAAATTAAATGCAGAAAGTACTGAGACTGACTATCACATTATTAACAGTGGTCATTCAAAGTGCATTTTTCAATATCCATGGTAGCTAGAATGGTGTTTTCTGGGAGATTTTCAATGGATTGCAGTTTCCTCTTGAAGTGAGAGATATTCCAGATGTAACCTGGAATATTAGTATCAGAATGGAGTCCATATAGCCAGACACCACAACTGTGATAGTAACAACGCCTGAAGCAATGGGGTGTCCAGGATTAGCTGGGTTGTGTATTTTGGATAGCAGATGGAAGAGGCCTGGTCGATGTTCCTGAGTTGTGACAAGGTAGAATTTGATTTGCATATCAGTGGGACAGTGCATGGACAGGTTCATGCAACCACCTCTGTATTGGATCCTTGCCCCTCTTGGCTAATAAAAGCTAGCAAGTATGGAACAGCTAGCTGGGCCAGGGAAGTGATTAATGCCTCTCTATGAGAGGGAGCAGTCCCAGACCATCTGAAAGAGGCAGTAGTGAGACCACTTCTGAAGAAATCTTCCCTAGACCCCGAAAATCTCAATAACTATAGACCGGTGGCAAATATTCCATTCCTGGGCAAGGTCCTTGAGCGAGTGGGTGCGAGCCAGCTCCAGATACTCTTGGATGAGACTATTTATCTGGATCCATTGCAGTCCGGCTTCAGGCCTGGTTTTGGCACGGAAACAGCCTTGCCCGCCCTGTATGATGACCTATGTTGAGAAAAAGACAGGGGGAGTGTGACTCTGTTGATTCTCCATGATCTTTCAGTGACTTTCGATACCACCGACCATGGTATCCTTCTGGGACGACTGGCTGTGTTGGGAGTGGGAGGCACTGCATTGCAGTGCTTCCACTCCTACTTGGCGGGGCGGCTCCAGAAGGTGGTGCTTAGGGGATATTGCTTGGCCCCGTGGATTCTCCAGTATGGGGTCCCCAGGGGTCAGTCTTGTCCCCCATGCTGTTCAACATCTACATGAAACCGTTGGGTGCGGTCATCTGGAGTTTTGGAGTGCGTTGTCATCTGTGCGCTGATGACACACAACTCTATTTCTCCTTTCATCTTCAGCAGATAAGGCTGTGGATATGCTGAACCAGTGCCTGGCTGTAACAATGGACTGGGTGAGGGCTAACAAACTGAAATTCAATCCAGACAAGACTGAGATGCTGTTAGTGGTGGTTCTGCTGACCGGATGGAGGGTGTTCATCCTGTTCTGGATGGGGTTGCACTCCCCCTGAAGGAGCGGGTTCATAGCTTGGGGTTTCTCCTAGAACCATCACTGTCACTTGAGGCTCAGGTGGCCTCAGGGGCACAGAGTGCCTTCTACCAATTTCAGTTGGTGGCCCAGCTGCACCCCTATCTGGACAGGGATAAGCTGGCTTCAGTTGTCTATGCTCTGGTAATCTCTAAATTGGATTACTGCAATGCACTCTACGTGGGGCTGCCTTTGAAGACGGCTCAGAAGCTGCAGCTTGTACAAAATGCAGCGGCCAGATTGATAACAGGAACCAGAAGGTTCGAGCATATAAGACCTACTCTGGCCCACTTGCATTGGCTGCCTATACATTTCCAAGCCCGATTCAAGGTGCTGGTTCTAACCTATAAAGCCTTACACGCCTTGGGTCCACAATACCTGATGGAACGCCTCTCCTGAAACGAACCTACCCGTACACTACAATCCACATCGAAGGTCCTCCTCCAGTTGCCTACTCCAAGGGAAGCACGGAGGATGGCAGCAAGGGAGAGGGCCTTTTCAGTGGTGGCCCCCCAATTATGGAATGATCTCCCCGACGAGGCTTGCCTGGCACCAACATTGTTATCTTTTCGGCGCCAAGTCAAGACTTTCCTCTTCTCCCAGGCATTTAATAGCATATGATGAGGGTTTTGTGTTGTTGTTGTCCTTTGACCCAGAATTGTTGTTTTAAAGGATATTGTAATTATAACTTGTTTTTATGCTTTATGGTTTTAAATTTTGTATATCAGTGTTTTTAATGTTCAATGTTTTTAATTTTTGTAAACCACCCAGAGAGCTTCAGCTATGGGGCAGTATATAAATGGAATAAAATAAATAAATAAATAAATAAATTTCTGGTAGTTCTTTTTGATATTCCTCAGTGGAATTCTGCAGTGGATATTCCTTCAGCCCCGCCAACCACTGAAATGTGACCCCCGAGCTTCTCCAAAACAAAGAATTTGGCCCTCAGGCAGATATGCACAGAATTCTGGCAGATATGCACAGAACCCAGAGAATCAAACCAAGACTCAATTTACTTGAGATATAAGACTTTTATTAGATTAAGAGTAGGTTAAGTAGTCTAGGATTCAAAATCTACAACAAGACCCAGCATACATAATATAAGAGACAATGAAACCTTTTACCCAGCCGGACCTGACTCCCTTCTGCACCCCTCAAGGAAGACACCCCAAAACTCCTCAAGCCTCTAACTTTATCCCTCCTCCTGAGGATCCCCCCTCCCTCCTTGGCACCAGTCTCAGTTTCTCTTTCACACCTCCCTGCTTTCGGCCTTGGTCTTTACAACCCAGATAAGACTGGTTCTTCCTGTCCTGGTTTTCGTCCTTGGGCGATAAATCTCCCTCCAGGTGGCCGAGCCGAGATCCTTTGTTATTCTAACTCCTCTACTAAAACTCCCTTTGTTTATCTAAGTCATGGCTAAAACCTTTACTTAAAATGCATGTTTTGTTCCGTGTATTATTTCTACTACCCAACCCATCTATCCTCTCAGCGCAGTCTATCTGTTTTCCCTTACACAAGACCCCTGCAGTACAGTGATATTACTATGGTTTGTGTAAAATGCAGAGTTTAACAATGCAGACTTAGGTTTGTGTGATGAGACACTGGCTTGGTTCAGATAACACAACTGTCAGTGGGTTAGTTAACGGTGGATTAAATAGTCAACAGTGGGTTATTGTGTCATTTGTCAGGAGTATTTCACACCAAAGTTGGTTATTATTAATAATAATAATAATAATTATTATT